>CM021100.1:465584907-465962283 GCA_007115665.2 Sequoiadendron giganteum
ACCCTCTACCCAATACCATAAACCATCAATCTTATAGGTCATCAACCATATACACTCAATTTTCAACCCTCTACCCTATACATTAGATCCTCAACCCTCATATATGTTTATCCTTCCATTCTCTTCTCTCCTCTCTATCTCAGATCTCCCTCCATCTCTCTATCCATCCATCCTTCCCTCTCTACCCTAATCCCTCAAACCTAAACCCTCAACCTTTAAATCCTTAAACATTCAACCCTAAACCCTAAACCCTCTACCCTCAAGCCTAAACCCTCTACACTCAACCCTAAACCATCGACCAAAAACCCTCACACCCTAAACCCTTAAACTCTCTACCCTCTACCCTCAACCCAATACACTAAACCATAAACCCTATAGGTCCTCAACCCTATACCCTCAATTCTCTCTCTCACTCCTATCTCTCTCCACTCTACCATTAATCCTCTACCCTCTACCCTTAACACTTAAATCCTCTCCATCTCTCAAATCTCTCTCTCTCACTCACTCACTCCTTCTATCTCTATGTCCCATCCCCCCTCTCTCTCTCTCTTCTCCCAATCTTACCTAGCTTAAGTCCCTCTTACTCAACCCCTTCTCTCCCACTTCCTCTCTATTAATCTCTCACTTCAACCCCCCTCCTCTCTCTCTCTCTCTCTTAAGTCTCTCCCTCCCACCCCCCTCTCTCTCTTAGGTCTCTCCCTCTGTAAACCTACCTAGGTAACTCTCTCTCTCTCTCCCCTCTCTCTATATATCCCTACCACCCTACCTAGATAATTCCCTCTCACTCCACATCCCTCTTTCTCTCCCTCTCTCAGGTCACTCCATCCCACAACCTCTCCTTCTCTTAGGTCTCTCACTCACACTCCCTCTCTCTCCACTCCCTCTCTCTTGCACTCCCTCTCACTACCTATCTGTCAAGTTTCTCTCTCTCACCCCCCTCACACTCTCAAGTATCTCCCTTTGGCACCCTACCTACATACCTCTCTCTCTCTCTCTCCCAATTCTCTCTCTCCCACTCCCCCTATCTATCTCTCTCCCCCCCTCAATCCTCCCAGCCTACCTAGCTAGGTCCCTCTCACTCCAACACCTTATCTCCATGTCCCTCTCTCTTAAACTCTCACTTCCACCCCCTCTCCCTCTCTCTAGACTCTCTCTCTTAGGTCTCTCCCTTCTACCCCCTCTCTCTCTTAGGTATCTTCCTTTGGAAACCTACCTATGTATCTCTCTCTCTCTCTCTCTCTCTATCCCTCCGACCCTACCTAGATAAGTCCCTCTCACTCCACCCCCTTCTTTCTCTCCCTCCCACACCCTCTCCCTCTCTCAAGTCTCTCACTCACATTCCCTCTCTCTCCCACTCCCTCTCTCTCACACTCCCTCTCAATACCTATCTCTCAAGTCTCTCCCTCTCACCCCCTCACACTCTCAAGTATCTCCCTTTGGCACCCTACCCACATAAATCTCTCTCACCATCTCTCTCCCCCCCTCTATTTCTCTCCCTCTCTCTCGATTATCTCTCTCTCTCCTTCCATCTTTCCATATCTCTCTCCCTCCCTCTCTCCCTCCCATACTACCTAGCTAAGTTCCTCTCACTCCAACACCTTCTCTCCCACTCTCTCTCTCTTAAACTTTGACTTCCACCCTCTCCCCATCCAACCCTACCTAGACAACTTTGTCTCTTTCTCTCTTAAAATTATCCCTCTCTCTAAAGACATACATAAATACATACATACTTACATACATACAAGCATAATACATATGTACATACAATCCTACATCCATACAATAATACATACATACATGTGTACATACAATCTTACATACATATACGCATGCATACAATATACATGCATTGATACATATAAGCATACATACATACATACATACAAGCATGCATACATACATATATACATGACATACAAGCATACATGTACAAAAAACCATGTCAAAACTAAGATATAACGTGAGTGTGTTATAACACAAGCACATTATAGCACGAACACATTATAGCGTGAGCACATTATAATGCGAGCACGTTATAGTGCAAGTGTGTTATAACACGAGCACATTACAATGCAAGCGCATTATAATGCACTCATGTTATATCTTTCTTTGGGAATCCCCAAGCCTTATGACTGGTCTTTTCCTTGGAATACCAACCCAAAGGCTTGGAGGGATTTCCCAATGACCAGAGATGTGTTTTTGTAAATTCTACAATATTTTACATAATCGGGTTAGTGCTCACTGTCAGGATTGCATGTGGTTCAATGTTGAAAAAATTGAACACATGGGTAATGTTATGTTCTCTCTTAGCCATCCAACAATGTAATTTTTTTCACTTTCTAATAATGTTAAGCCTTTCATTCATTTTTTATTTTTTTTGTATGTCTGTTTTTTGCCAAAAAGAAATGTTTGGTGTTTTTTGTTATAAATTAACCGTTCATCGAAATTTCAAATAAATTACATTTTTAGAAACTAGACTCCATTCTACAATTATTTAAAAAAAAAAATCAGTTACTTTCTAAAATTTGTAGGGGGAGCATGACCAAAATTCTACTTTTCAAGAACTATCCACTTAGAAAATTAGTAAAAAATCAAATATTCATTAAAAAATTATCAGAAAAATCATGCATCAACAAAATATTGTTATCTAACTTTTGATAGCAGTGATTTTAAAAATACTACAAAAAAGTTCACCGTGCTAGGGTCATACAAGAGTTGCTATGTTATGTTCTTTCTGACAAAAACAACACCAATTTTTGTACACCCCTCTTTTGAACCCATTAATCTCAACCATTTTCAAAATAAATTAGTAGTTTAGAAAGTAGACTTGGAGCACTTCGATCCTTGTTTTTGTTCCATCTCAAAATTTTGAGTGTACCTATCCTCAATTTCATGTCTAAGGTCAATATTTCCCGATTTCAAAAAAAAAGTGGCCACTTAAGCCCCCTTTTTGGGAACCATATTGGTGCACTTACCCATAAGTTAAACAATATACCATATAAATGTACTTGCCCCTGATCTACGATGCCTGATAGTGGAGGATTTCTAGACAACCCCTCAGGTGGAATTGACATGGAAGCTGATTGACTCCCCTAAACCAACATAAATATTTTAAACATTTTTTCATGATTCAATTATAAATTTAAAACTCAAGTTAAAAACCATTTCATATATAATTTAGAATATTGAAATCAAAATACCCCAAAAGGGTTTCCGACTAGGATTGGTGTCGATGTATGTACTCACAGAGTGGATGATTTCCCCATCATTAGTGTCATATGTACACCAAATAGTTTGATTGTTAAAATGTAGTACAAACTTTCTTTGATATATATTTATTCATTAAAATTATTATAAAATCAACATATAGATGCATATTTATGCTTGTGTCATAGTGTCATCAAGGTGATGGTCTACTGTAAGAAATTATACAAATGAACCACCAAAATCTCCATGTCCACTCGAACTAAGTGTGGCCTGATCAATTCCATAGCATAATTGATGGAAAATAGTACATACATGTGGGACCCTCGACACTCCTAGAGTGGTACTTAAACCGACTCCATAAAACACTCCTCCATCATCATCATCTCTACGCTCCCTACTCCCTATTGTAGAAGCAAGTTGATCAAGGTTTCCTACAAGCATACTAAGGGATCCTAATGTCGATACCACCACACCTGGATGCACAGGTGTGGGAATGGGAAGACCAGGAGATACAATGAGGGGTTGCACATGCACAGGGAATTGGGGACCAACCCTTGTCCCTAACCTCTATTGTGGCATGTTGCCACCAACACCTTGAAATGATTTAAAATCAAAATAATTGGGCTTTTGCCCCATAACAAACTCTATATATAATTTCCTGAAAAAATATAACGGGACCTCCCAATTAGCATGTGGTGGACTATCAAAAGCCATATACCATTGATTCCAAAATTTTGCACTCATATGTGGATGTATACACCACCTCATGGATATTCTAGATTTATTGGGAGGAATGGGCTGCCGAGTAATAGGATTGAGAAAGTAAGGGGCTAGGTGGGATTTTGTTATTTTAAGGTCTAAAATTTGTTTATAGGAGAGACCGTCTACATAAAATTGTCTCATCTGCTCTCTCTCTCGTCTATGCCTATCTAGATCAGAATCAATCATCCTAATGGAATCCACAACATTTTGCATTGCAGATTCAAAATGTCTCACATGTGGAGGAATCAATGCTTGATTCTACATAGCATTCATTTGATTCTGAATGGATGCAACTTGATCATTTATGTGTTCTCGCAAGTGAGCCTCATTAGATGCAATGGGTTTTGGAGGTGGGATATTAGGTTGAGGGGGTGGAGGGGGAGGTGGAGAGGGAGGTGGAGGTGGAGGGGGAGGTGGAGGTGGATGAGGTGCTGGATCGAGGATACCATCAATGTTAAATTGATCCATGATATTAGATATAAGTGCACCTACATTAAATTATACAAAATTAACATACAAACTTACAAAATTACAATAATAGTTAAATTTGAAATGCACATGCAAATTTGTTTAAATAGGATGTACATATACATATACATACACACACATATACATTGATTGAACTTGAGCATGTGCATACAAATTTCAAAATTTAACATGTACATACATTTAAAATAAAAAATAAAATGCATAATTTGCATGCATACATCATTCAACTAAACTATGTACATGAATACAAATTTCAAAATTTAAGATCTAGAACTATGCAATTTTAATACATGTACATACTAAAAAATAAACTTGAAACATTCACAAAAAGATCATTTTATGTGCAACACACACACACACATATATATATACATTACATTTTTCTAATAGGATAAATCATGATCTAGTAGATAGTCATAAAATATGTACTATTATAAATTCATCATTATAAGCTCATAAATTCCACCAAATTCATAAATTTATGTCACTAAAAATATCCATCTAGAACCAAAATCATAAATTCACATCACTAAAAATATTCATCCAACCAAATTCATAAATTCATCACACAAAATATCCATTCAACCAAATTAATAAATTCATAACTATAAGATCATTGTCTTAATTTAGAAACTGTTGTGGCTCTCAATTACATCTCTTCATTTATTTATTTTTTCCTTTTTAGAATAGGAAGTTCTCCTCTCCTCTATCCATTATAGATGCTCATCTATGATCCCATCCATAGCCCTAACAACATCAACAATTGTTTGCATCCTAGATGCAAACATCCTCAAAGGTGGTGTGATACATTCTTCATTTTGAATAATGTTGATTTGATCTTGGATGGTTCTAACATTGGCATTGATTCGTGTTTGCAAGAGAGAACCATCAATTTCAGGTGGTGGAGGTGGGGGGTTATGAGGTGGAGTGGATGGAGGTGGAGGTGAAGGTGGTGGAGATGGATGGCATGGGGGTGGATTATGTCGAATATTATTGAATCGATCCATGTGATCTCTAAGATATAAGTGAACTTGCATTAGATTTGTAATTTCAAAATGTAAGATACATGTTTTAGGAAATTTACCCTTAAACCATTCAATATAAATGGCCTAACTGAATACAAATGATAAAATATGTAAGCCTCATTTATGTCTAAGGAATTTTACTTGAATGAAAAAAAAAATAACTATTAATATAGGACAATTTATGAATGCTATAGGGTTTACGGTTTAGAATTTAGGATTTAGGTTTCAGAGTAATAGGATGAATTAAGGGGATCTATGTAGTAAGGTCCTAGTACAAAATTACATGGCTTTTAAGTGAATACAATTTGGTGAAGATGCCCAAGGAAACCAAATTTCATTAAGGTCCAAGGGAACTTCAACAAATTGTATTCACTTAAGCCATGTCATTTTGTCCTAGGCACTTACTAGACATAGATCCCCGTAAGCCATCCTATCACCCTATTTACCATAAATTGATCAACCTAGATCATGAAATCTCATTCATATTATAATCTTGCATGATCTTATTATTTTTAAATTTGGTTTCCTTGGGAAAATTCACCAAAATTTTAGAACTTATTTGATCCCCTTAAGAAATGTCATATTGGGACCCTTTAAGACATCCTAAAGTATGGCTTAATGGGATCTATGTATTAAGGTCCTAAGAAAAAATATCATGGCTTAAGTGAATAAAATTTGGTGAAAATTCCCAAGGCAACCAAATTTCATTAAGGTCCTAGGAAACTTCATCAAATTTTATTCACTTGAGCCATGTCAGTTTGTCCTAGGACCTTACTAGACATAGATCCCCTTAAGCCATCCTATCACCCTAAACCATAAATCGATCAACCTAGATCATGATTTATCTCATTCATATTATAATCTTGCATGATCATATTATTGTTAAATTTGGTTGTCTTGGGCAACTTCACCAAATTTTGAGAAATTATGTGATCCCCTTAAGAAATGTCATATTAGGACCCCTTAAGACATTGATTTATGGTTTAGGGTGATAGTATGGCTTAAGGGGATCTATGTATAGTGAGGTACTAGGAAAAAATGACATGGCTTAAGGGAATAAAATTTGGTGGAGTTTCCTAAGGCAACCAAATTTCATTTTAAGGTCCTAGGAGAAAATGAATGCTTTAGTGTTTAGGGTTTAGATTTTAGAGTTCAGTGTTTAAGGTTTAGGGAACTTAGGGTGAAGTTTTGGTGGCCCTTGGAATAATGGACTTGAAAGTTAGTGAACAAAATTTTCTTGTGGAATAGTTGATTGAGATAACTCTTGTTTCGACTGACCAACCTAGATCATGAATTCTCATTCATATTATAATCTTTCATGATCTTATTATTGTTAAATTTGGTTTCCTTGGGAAACTTCACCAAATTTTGAGAACTTATTTGATCCCCTTAAGACATCGATTTACAGTTTAGGGTGATAGGATGGCTTAAGGGGATCTATGTCTAGTGAGGTCCTAGGACAAAATGACATGGCTTAAGGGAATAAAATTTGGTGGAGTTGCCTAAGGCAACCAAATTTAATTTTAAGGTCCTACGAGAAAATGAATGCTTTAGTGTTTAGGGTTTACATTTTAGAGTTCAGGGTTTAGGGCTTAGGGAATTTAGGGTGAAGTTTTGGTGGCCCTTGGAATAATGGACTTGCAAGCTAGTGAACAGAATTTTCTTGTGGAACAGTTGATTGAGATAACTCTTGTTTCGATTGACCAACCTAGATCATGAAATCTCATTCATATTATAATCTTGTGTGATCTTATTATTGTTAAATTTTGTTGCCTTGGGAAACTTCACCAAATTTTGAGAATTTATTTGATCCCCTTAAGAATTGTCATATTAGGACCCCTTAAGACATCGATTTACGGTTCAGGGTGATAGGATGCCTTAAGGGGATATATGTCTAGTGAGGTTCTAGGACAAAATGACATGGATCAAGTGAATAAAATTTGGTGAAGTTGCCCAAGGCAACCAAATTTCATTAAGGGCCTAGGAAAAATGAAGACTTTAGGGTTTAGGGTTTAGGGTAATAAGATGGCTTAAAGGGGTCTATGTAGTAAGGTCATATGAAAAAATGACATGGCTTTTAATGGAATAAAATTTGGTGGAGTTTCCCAATGCAACCAAATTTTATTTTAAGGTTTTAGAAGAAAATGGATGCTTTAGTGTTAAGGGTTTAGGGAACTTAGGGTGAAGTTTGGGTGGCCCTTGGAATAATGGACTTGCAAGTTAGTGACTAGTTTATGAATATTTTTTATTTTATGAATAGATTGACTATTTCCATAATAGAAACACATAATTATATATTATTAAGATTGATTTTGATGTATATTTAACTGGATATTTTTTTAATTGAATATAAGCTTATTTTATTTAACACTTTTTTCATTAATATTTCCCACTTAAATGAATTCTATGATATAAAATGTATAATATAAAATTAGTAAATGTTGAATCAAGTATTTTATTTTGGATTGTTTGGAATTAAAACAACCTAAAATAACTTAGAAAGGAAAAATATTTAGATTCTTTTAGTGTTTAGGTAACTAGTGCAAATTGATATTTTAGAATAAACTAGAATCCTAATTAACACCTAATTGACTAGAATGAGGGTTAATATTGTCGAAAGACAAGAGACAACACATGTAAAGAAGAAATGGAAACAAGGCATGACTAAGAGAGATGAAAAACTAAAATAGAAATGAATGAAAATATTATCTAATTAAGTGACAATAGGAAATGGATTGTACACAGATTTAGGAATTTGCTAACTAAATTTATAAATAAACATTGATAAATTTTATGAATTTTAACTATTCTTTAACATATTGTTTTCTAATATAATTATAATTTAGCATTGAAATTAAAGTTTAACATATTGTTTGCTCCATACAATGCAAATGAAATTTAAAACATTTAAGCAATGCAAACGAATTTTTTCCATTATCAAATATTCTTGAGCTCAAAATTAGGGTTTTCAAATGCAAAATGATTTGTTCGATTTCAATTTAGAATTTTTGCAATTTTTTTTGTTTCAATTCAATTTAGGGTTTCAATCTAAGCAATTAGGGTTTTTAAGGTAGTTTTTCTTGTTTCATTTCAAACTAGGGTTTTCAAATCCAAATTTTTTTGTTTGATTTGAATTCATGGTTTCAAAAAGCTTGATTAGGGTTTCCAAATACATTTTTTTTTAATTCATTTCAATTTAGGGTTTTGAAATGCAATTTTTGTTTCCTTTCAATTAGGGTTTTCAAATGAACTTTTTTTGGTTTGATTGAACAATTTAGGTTTCAAAAGCTAAATTTTGTTTCTAAAATACAATTTAAGGTTCATTTTTTTCCTTTCCATTCAATATCTTCAGGTTTCATTGCATTTTTTACTATTTATACAAATCATCATTTCTATTGTTATACAAAATAAAATGCTTAAAACACCAAATAAATTAGAATTTTTTTTGTAAAATCTATTTTTTTAATTAAATTTTTTAATAAAAAACCAAAAAGACCAAAAAAGTGGGAGTGGAAGTGTACCTAGAGGTCATTTCTAGGAGTCACAATCACCCACCAAACCGAGATCTCATGTAGAGAAGAATGAGGTTTCGTTTATTTTAAAAAAAAAATACCATCATAAAACGAGATCCCAATTATTAAAAAATGGGATCTTGATTTTTACAAATCAGGATCCCATTTTGTAATAATCGGAATCCCATTTCATGTCCATCGATTCGGGACCCATTAAAAAATGGGATCCCATTTGGAATTTAGGCTTAGGATCCTGAAGCTAAACTGGATCTCGACTTTTAAAAATTGGGATCCCATTTGTAAAAATTGAGATCTCATTTTTGCAATGTTGATTTCACTTTTTTGGCTAAGGAAAAAACTTCCACATTTTGTAGACTCAACTTTGTGTACTTACCTAGTGGGAATTCGAAAAAAAATTGAATGAAGATGGTGAATTTGTGAAAAAAAACCCAAGATTGGTGTGTAAAGTTTATTCACAAATTGAAGGTATTGATTTTGACGAGATTTTTGCTCCTATAGATAAAATGGAAGAAATCGGGATGTTTCTTTCCTTTTATGCTCACAAGGATCTCAAGGTCTATAATATGGATGTCAAGTTAGCCTTCTTGAATGGTGACTTAGAGGAAGAGGTCTACATTGAGCAACTGGATGGTTTGTAGCTATTAGAAGATCTAGGCATGGTGTGTAGACTTAAGAAATCTGTGTATGGACTCAAGAAAGCTCTTATAGCTTGGTATGCTCAGTTGGATAAGTCACTAACTCATTTGACCCCAATTTCAGACAAAACCTTTCGACGAAAGCTATATAATTAGATGTATCATTGGGCACTTGTGTGAATTTTCATTTTTTTAAAATTTTTACCCCAATGATCGTTGGAATTTCGACGAGCCATTTTTTTCGTCTACGTTTTGACAAAGATCTTTCGACGAAATTGCAACGGACCTGCAAAGTTAAATTGTGGCGGGCAGAAATTGAAATGAGCTCGACTATTTATTGTGACAGTGTTTTGTTGGATGGTTTTCTTGGGGAAAATCAGAAGAAACTCAAGAAGATTATCGCCAGGTTGAGGGTAGTCATTGTCTTTTTCTAGAATTCATTTGTGAAGTCAGATTTGTACTTCCAGGTTTGAAAATCATATTTTAAAGCAACATCTCATCAGATTTCATTTCCAAATTATAGACCTGGCTTCACATATTCTTTATAAGGGAGTTGTTTATAACTGATGGAAAATTCTTGATGGATTTGGACAAAGATTATATTTGCAAGGTTTCAATTTTAACCCTAATGATCAATTTGTAATAGATTTGGGAGCCATAGCTAGATAATATCAAAGGTGTTGGTTGTTTTTTTACTATAACCAAGTTTATCTTCTAGACACATAGCATATAAAATCTCAGATAATACTGCCTTACAATACAACAACTGAGTCTCCGGAGAATCTTCTTGTTCATCTCATCCACTAGAGAATAACTGTTGCATTTGCCAAACTTTGAAAACTTTCACCAAAACTACCACCAAGACATAGCCAAAATTTGTTATAACCATTACCGCTAAGCTGTTAACTGCCAGTTGTAGACTCTGTCCTATTCTTGTTCAGTTAAGTACTTTTTTACCCATCCTTGATGGTGCAGGAGCACCTAGGAAACACTAGGAAACACTAGGCAATTAGGCAATCTAGTTTTGATTTTTGTCTTTAGTATGTTACCATGAAGGTCATGTTGACCATTGGGTTAGAATTAGAGGCTTAGGAACAAGTCTTGATCATTAGTGATCATTAGGATAAGGAGTGGAAAGGCTTAATGAGTTTTGGAACTCATTTGCATACGTTTACTAGAAATTGGCAAAAGTTATAAAATGGTGCATTTGGCAACTTTGCCACAATGTAACTGAAATGCACGACCAAGGGGAGGCATAACTACTTTTGTTGACCTATATAGGGTATACCTCAACCCTTGAGTATGGTTGGAAGCATTGGGAGTATTGGAAATTTTGAAATTCAAATGAGAACAGTGGTGTTAATGTGAGAGTTTCTGAATTTTACATTGTAGTAGTGCTTTCATGGATTGAATTGGATATTGTAGGTTGTGTAGAATGTAGTGTAGTTGTTATTCAATTTTTGTGTGGCATTAGATTGTTAGTATGTTCAATTTCCAAGCGTTGGTTGTAGTTAGTTTGTTTCTTTTCAATTTGCTGTTCTGACTGGTAGTCTATGAAGAATGGAGGTTTAGTACACATTCCCACTGTACTTAGTGTGCAGGCCTTTAGGAACTGTGACTAGACTCCATGACTATAAATATGGTAGGATTAGGAGTCTTTAGAATTCAAGGTATCACTATGGAATTCTTCTCCTAGGTGAGCCAAGAAGTGTCTAGCTAGGGAAGACAAGAAGTGCAGAGCACTTGATTTGTAGGGGTATCCATTTCCTATCAAATCACGGTGTGGAGAGGGTAGGTATGAGCCTTTCCAAGGCGTAGCATAGAAATGGAAGCTCCATCAATCCGTTTGATGAGACTAATTCTTAACAGTCTGCAGAGAAGCCAAGAAAGACCTACAATAATCTAGGTTCTTGCTCATTTCCAGTTTGGGGTACTGTATGGACAGTGGAGGCTTAAGATCCAAAAAATCATTGAGAGGTGGGCATATGCACTAAGAACCTCAAAGAAAGATTGGGGTTTTCTTTGGAAAACTTAGAAGAACAAGCCTGATTTCTCGAAGATGGAGACCTAATTGGGGCTCCTAGGCTAGTAGCCTTTTTAACCCTAAATGAGGGTTTGGTAAAAGCGATGAGTAAATGGAGTTAGGTGGATCTTTCAGAGCCACAATGGGATGAAAAGAACCTAATAGGAGTACCTCCACACCTCTACAAAGCTAAGTTATAAATCTGGAGTATGATAGCCTTTAGGGTGGATTAAGGGTTAAGGAAGAGTTGGAGACATTGCACCAAGATTGACTTGGTAGGTTTATTTGTGATGGTAGTTGAGATGGCAAGGAGAACCAAGGGAACCTAAACAAGAAGAAGGTCCTATAGGTTAAAGTGGTGAAGTAAGACATTAAGGAGGTCTTGCTTGGAATCATAGTGACTGATTCCTCCAAACTCCCTATCACTTGATATTCCTCATCCTTTGGCCAATTAAAATTTACCACCTAATTTACCTTGGCACTGTAAGGTGTATACTTTACTGCTACTTGATTCGCCTCCCTTTCAAAAGATTCCAAAAATGTGTTAGTGTTAATGATTTTATCCATACTACTCATCAGCATGTCATAATCTGATTCATCACAAATCAATTTGATTTGTGCATTGATGATTTCATCTACCCTGTCCTGTCATTGCTGTAGTGATCTAACATTTCCTTGGGCATCTATAATATCTCGTAAAGATGTGTCGCTCCAATCATCAAAACTTTTTACCAACTCTTTAATCCTCCTGCTGAAATCATCAGGTAAGGCCTGGAAACCTTGTAGTGACTTCACAAAGTCTTGAGTAGGCCTTAATTGTTGAGGCCTATTAGCTACATTTTGAGATTTTCATTTCCAGATTTTGTTGTGCAAGTTCAATATTCTGATTTTAGGAGTCTAACAGTTGGAAATCATAGTAAAATCAGAATTTATTAATTTCTGGAATTAGCATTTGAAAGTGTTTTTTGGGGTCATTAACTTTAGACTATCTTCTCTTTTGCAGGGGTGTTTGCATGCCGAATTTTTTTGGTGTAAAATATCATAATTATTATATTTTGTTACCTGTGTATGATTAAAAATTATTGGAGTGTGAGTTTGATATTTTTTGAAGATCTAAATATTCAAGCTTGGTAAAGAAAAATCATGTCAGATAATATTAGTCTAGAACAAAATGAAGAGACAGTTGCTAGATTGTGGGCTATATTGAAAAGAAAGGGTGATGGGAAATGTTATTGTCCTTGCAATAATTGCAAGGGCTTAAAGACGAGAAGAGTTTTAATCACAACAACTGAGAAAAATTGTATGCGGCATGGTCACATTGAAGGGGGGCATGATTATCATCCATTGGTAAGTTGTTCATTATATGTGTTTATATTGATTGAATTTGTAAATGTTTATATTGTTTTAACATTTGATATATATATATAAAATCACTTGATCATGATCATGGTTTATTTTTTTCTGTCATTATTATAAAGGTGGGGCACCCTAGGGCACACAATATGAATTATCATGGCTCGAAGAATGTGGTTTTGCAAGCGGAGGAACATGGAGCTGTGAATATCGAAGATGAAGTTAATGATCCTATGGAGGAAGATGATCATGCACTAGAAAACATAATTGAAGATGATGGTACAAATACATTGATCCATGACACATGTAGTGGCACATCTGATCATGTTGATCGAGATGACTTTGATGATGTTCATGATTTAATTATACTTGAGAAGGCATACGAGCCCCTTTATGAAGGCTCCCAAACAACTCTTCTCTCTGCTATATTGTTGCTGGTGAACTTGAAGGTTATGAATGGTTTATCCAACATAGCAATCTCACAGATGTTAAGGTATGTCATATATGTCATCTTTTTTCATCTATTTTAATTGTTATTAGTTCATCGCTAGTAAATAAAGGATGAAGTATGTACCATTAATATTCTTTATATTAAGAAATTATTTTTTGTTGTAGATTGATTGGTGAATTTTTGTTACCACCATCAAATATTTTACCTTGCTCATACCGAGATTTATTTAGCATTATGAAAGATATTGGAATGGAGTATCAAGCAATAGATGCATGTCCCAATGATCATATTATATATCATAAACAACATGAATTTGCAACAGAATTCCCAAAATTTCATATCAATAGATATCGAACAGATCAACTAACAAAAAAGGTGCCTCGCAAGGTTCTTCATTATATTCCCATTATTCCATGTATGCAACAACTATTTAGGTGTGAAACCTTAGTGCAATTTATGGATTACCATGCCCATAATAGAAGTGGAGATGAGATTCTTCGAATGCTTGTGGATGGTTCTATATTTAGGGACATGGAGGAAAAATGGCCACACTTTAATGAAGAACCTCATAATCTTAGGCTTTCATTGGTAGTAGATGGTGTCAATCCATTTGGAGAGCTGAGATCTATTTACTCGGTGTGGCCTATTTTTGTTATCAACAATAACATTCCTCCATGAATGTCAATAAAGAGGGAGCATAGAATGTTGGCAATGATTATTCCAGGTATTTGTTTACATCAATTTTCTTTAACGTAGTAGCATCTCATTTGTCCTATTTGTTGCATAATGACTTATATGTTTTTTCATTTACTAGTCATGTACATGAATTTATATATATTGCAGTAAAATGGTTATAATAATTATGTAATGTTTATGTTCATTCAACTAGGTAAGTACCAAGTTAAAGATAGGAATGTATATATTGAGCCTCTTATTGATGAGTTACTAAAGTTATGGAATGGCGTCACTATGTATGACGTATCTAGACCAATAGGACAAAGACAATTTCAATTCCATGCAATGCTTGTATGGACAATTCATGATGCCCCAGGGCTAACACATTTTTTTGGTATGTTATAGCATTCGACTGCATGACTTTAACAATATTTAATTTTATGAAGTATATATCATGCATGTTTTTTAAATAATCTATTCATTATATATAATTATAAAAATTGACATATTTAATCCAATTATATATGATTTGCAGGTCTTCAAACAAAGGGAAAATTTGCATGTCCAATTTGTGGTCCAAAGATGAAATCTCGTCGTTCAACAAGTTTAGGAAAGCAAGTGTTTGATGAGTATAGGCACTTCCTCCACAGAAATCATAAGTATCGAACTATTGAAAAACATCTTTTCAATGGGAAATAAGAGACTACATCAAAACCACGACGAATGACACCTCGCCTATGGAAGTTGGAATATAATAGAATTAATCATCAAGGTTATACATCGGATCAAATTGTTTATCTATCATTTATGATATGTTTTGAATTTATATTTTTATATTATGTTGTGTTTACCCATGCTGTAATTGACAATGATTGTCATTGTTAATTTGTTTAACTTATATGCTTCATGACGGTCGTCAAGGCATTAATGGTCGGCTTCCACAGGGACTGAAAATTTATCCCAGACAATTTAGTAGGTTTCCCTACTATGAGCAGCTACAAATTGTGCATTTGTTTGATACAATTCATATCGGAAAGAATATGACATAAACATTATGGAAAATATTGGATGGAAGGCATGACAAAGAAAAAATTGTCAAAATTTGTAGTGACATTCAGGAAGTCAGTCATGCAATGAAAATTGTCATTCAATTAAATAGCGATGGAGACCAAATTAATATAAATGCCCTTCCTTGTTTATTAATGGAGCAACAAAGCAATGCTATAAAACAAGTCATATGAAAAATTTGATTTCCCACAGGATTTGCTGCGAACATAAACAATATCATAACAAAGAAAGGTGAATTTGGGTAAGGGATGAAAACGCATGATTGGCATACCTTCATTAAGGTAATTATTCTGTTATATTATATATATATTTGTATACTACATGTACTTTTCAGTGTATTATGTTTACTACTTTTGGAAAAATATTAATGAAAAGATCATTTTATAATTGTTGCAGTACATTCTACCTCTATCTCTCCCAGACAACTTTGACAACAATGTCAAGCAAGTTATATACGAGCTTGGAAAATACATGAGGTAAGTAGTGATATTTGTTCAATTCGTTGTATATTTTTGTTAAATTTCATTAATATATTTGTGTCTTGAATCACTTGTAGATGGTTGTCATCTAAATCAATCCATAAAGAAGATATAAATTATCGGAAGAAAAGAATTCCTCGTCTAATGTGTGGAATGCAAAAGTGTCTACCTTTGAAATTTTTCAATGCACAAGAACACTACCTCATACACCAAGTTAAGGAGATTGAATTGTGTGGACCTGTACACACAAGGTCAATGTGGATGGTTGAGAGATACTTGAAATTTTTGAAGGCTTTGGTTAGACAAAGAGCACATCCCGAGGGTTCTATGGTGGAGGGATACATGGTATACATGACCATGGTGTACATTACTGAATATCTTCCTAAGTTTGCAACAAAGATCCATGTAGATCACATTTGGGATCCCAACTCCATTAACAAATTCGAAGGGGAGTACTTGATGGGGAAAGGTAGATTGACGAAAGTGTCAGGTAATTATAAGATGGTCATGGAGATTAATTAGAATACATTTTACATTTGGTTTTTATGTATATTGTACTTATTTAATTATCAATCTTCAATATTGATCAATTATAAATTAAGGTCGTATACCATGGTAATTAACTAATTATATGTCGTTTGTGAATTTTAATTTTTTTGATACAGTTGGTCGAGAGTGGGATGCACTACATTTTTACATTGCAAACAAACTTGATTGGATGATGGTATGGATTGAACGATGTCAACAATCTGGTTGTGCATTAACATGGGAAGGTGTGGCTTCATTGGTTAAAGAATCTCATCATAATGGAGATTCCAATGTTACACCAAGGGAAATTGATTTAGCATATGGTTTAAGAGATAAACAAGTATGTATAAATATATTAATCACCCATATTATTTAATTATTTTGAATTATATTGATGTATATATATGTTGAGATTTGTTTCTTTGCATACATTCGGCCAAGAATAAATATGTTTATCAACTGACGATTTTGCAATAAGTTTTGCATGTTTGACATATTATAGGTGAAACACCACAAGGCTATGTGGTGCAATGGTTGTAAATTTCCAATCAAAAAGCTGGATGACACAAAGAAAACTTGTGATTCTGGGATAATTACAGTCTTTTGGGTGACTAATGTTTCATCTAGAAGCGACATACATCCAAAAGTCTCAGAAAATCAATACTATGGGATTTTGGATGATATACTTGAGTGTGAATTTAAGTCCTTCAAATTAGTTTTGTTCATCGTCCTATGGTATAGGCTACGATTGAATGAAAATGATCCTGAGAGAACTATTATTGAACATGATAATGGATTTACCATGGTTAATACAAGGTATTTTGAGCGAGCTGGAAATGAGCCCTATGTTCTTCTAAGCCAATGTGAGCAGGTATTTTACTCAGAGGTTCCAGGTAAAGCAGTTTGGTCATATGTTTTTAGACATGATCCAAGAGGAAGTCCGGTAAAGTATAATGTGGTGGAAGAAGAAGATGATGTAGATGATGATCAAGATCAACAGTTAGTTGATGATGTCCCTGACGAGGATGTTGAAGAGGAGGAACTAGATCATGATGATGTAGGAGTTAATGTTCATTAAGATGATATTCATGTGGATGATGAAATTATCGAAACTGATATCAATGATGATGATGATGATATGACCAATCCTTACAATGTTGAATCTGGATCGGATGATACAGACAAAGAGTTGGATGAAGAAGAAGATAAATGAAATTGAAATGTATGAGTTATGTGATTGTATTATCTATTTGATATTAATTTCTTGATAGAATTATATTTGACTTATGTGGTTACATTATTAATTTATGATGTTTTTAATTTTAATTATATTTGAATTATATTAGAATATGTTCAGTTAACAGATGTAAAAAATAAAATGGATAAACCAAAAGATGAAAGCATGATACCACTGCCTTGTTGGGTGTATGGAGTCTAATGAAGATCTATAAAAGTGTAATCTATGATGGCAATAATTCAAAGTGTTTGGCACACAGATGTAGTTTATAACTTTTATAAATGTGCAAGCAAATGATTGAAAAACTCTACTTGAGATAGAATGACAATCCTAGTTATGTGATTCTTCTTATTGATCCAATTAATACTCTTTGGTTACTGTGATTGACTAGAAGGGTTTAATATTTACTTGAAAGAACCAAATAATCACATCACACAAATACAACAAATGTGTATTGGTAAACTGAATATATATATATGCTTGATATATCAATTTAAACAACAGAAAAGCATCAATAGTATCAACTACTTGGAGCATGAGATGATTACAATGACATTTCACCACTTAAGATAGTCATTTAATTTGCAATTTGGCAGCAAGCTATAAGCTAAGACAAATAGACACAAAACCTTACAAACACATACGATTTAGGCTAGTGCCATATACTATTGGGGAGTCGAATTCACAAATATTTAGATTTCCATAATAGGTTCAAACACATAACATATAAGATCTCTGACAATATTGCATTACAATAGTGTCAATTTCTATCCTAACTCAATACTTCTTATCAAATCCCTTTACAAACATATCCATCTATGACTCCATCCAAGCATTTTAATTTACTCTTTGAATTAAAGCAAAAATGGAAATCATACACACCATAACAGTGAGCTTGATTATATTATTCAAAATTGTAATATGTTTATACAAAGGAGAGCCATGAGCTCTAAATATATCATTATAACTCAAATGCTAGTACTTTCATGAAACATCAAACCTTCATGCTGTTGGAACTATGAAATTTTGACAAATTCATTATTTCTTCATGATTATTAGTCTCCCAAAAAAGATTCATAATGTAGACATAAAAATCCTCACATAGCATATTTTACCAGAATCCGATTTAAAATTGTGCCATAACACCCCATAAATTTCATCTGACATTAAAATATTTACATATGAAAATATCGGCATAAGTTGATGCAGGTCTTATCGATGATAATATACAGGCGGATTGGCTAGAGGTTTGAAATGTCTTACCGATGTGATCTTATCGGCAAGACATCAGATGGGTCATACCGATAAAGTTATACACTAGGAGAATGCGGGTTTGTATTACTTATCGGAAGGACAAAAGGTATCGGCGTGACAGTGTGAGGTCATATCGAGCTAAGTTACCTTTTGCCGATTGGAGAAAAGTAAATTCTATCGGAGAGACTTTGGTCGTCGGAGAGAGATTTCAAAACACTAGCCGAAGCGCTATTGGTCTTGTTGATAAAGCAAAAGGAGGACTCAATCAATAAGACAAATGATGCCGGGAAGAGTTCATAAAAGTCTTACCGACCCCTCGGGTTACACCGACAGAATTGAGCATGCGGAGATAAAGGGTATCGATAAGACAATGATCATTGTCTTGCCGAAGAAGAGGCGTATCGGTGAGACATGTCACCATGGGGAGATCTAAGAGACATCACAACAAGTATTATTCTGTTGGCAGAACAAATTGTTTGGTCTTGGCGACATAAGTCAATAAAGTAAACATCTCAGTGAGACAAAGTACTTTCGGAGTAAGGCAAAGAACCATTGGCCCAATTCATTAAGTCTGAGCGATAGTTGTTTCAGTGAAAGTCATGGCGATATAAAAAGCAAAAGGAAAGAAACTATCGAGGAGACTTGTGATGTCGGGGAAACTGCAAGACGTCTTGGCGGAGGGGTGAATGTTGAATAGGCGGATCGGCTAGAGATTTGAAATTTCTTTCTGATATGAGCCCTAATGTGACAGTGAGAATTTCAAAAAAAAAAACTTGTAGCATTCATGTCTCAGTAAAGACATTAATGGCGCCATGAAGTGTAGGAGATTTTGCATATCAGGGTATGATCAATTGAAATCATTGTCTCACAAAATTCAAAGTGAAGGAGAGCAAGGGAACCAGCAAAGAAATTAAGGCATTCACTTGGCTTGAGTTTGCAAGAAAGTTATAGTAAGTTTCTCATCCTCTCAGAATTCATAAAAATTTGAATTATGGAAGGCACTGGTTCAGGAAAACTAAAGGGAAGAAAACCCAAGGAGGGAAGCCAATCAAAAGCAAAAAAGCAAAAGATTGAGTTGCAACCAAAAGGTACTAAGAGGAAGATAAATCAAGACCTCATAGACCAGTTACCTGGTTTCGGACCTAAAGCTAGGCATTCTACATAGCTCAAAGCGGAAGTTGACAAATTGGATGACAAATGCAAATTTATAGGTGATGTTTGGACTCCAATTAGAGGCTATGAGTTATTCAATTTCCATTACCATAGGAGAAATCGCTTTGAGCTAGTATGCAATCCATGGAGGCTCAATTTAGGGAAATTAGTGTGCCCTAATGTTTTTATTGACATCGAACTAGTAAAATTGTTGGCCGGACACTATGATTCGAAAAACAAAACTATATGTGATTTGTCAGGGAATCCATTGATACATGTATATGAGAATGTAATTGATGAGGTTTTCAGAATGGAGGGAATATGCAGTGAGAAAGTAGTGATTGAAGAGCTAGATAGTGAGTTTAGAAGGATGGACACCATTTATAAAGGGTGGAGGTTACCTCTGCACAGAATTAGGTGTCATGAAAAACCTACTCGAATGGAAGATAGTGAGGGGCTACCCTTTCATGTAGACCTCTTCAAACCTTACCTAAAATATACTTACTACTTAGTGGGATAGGTATTAGGGATGGAGATACCTGAGCATATGGTGGTTGTGCCCATGGTGATTTCTATAGACATTCAGTATCACAATTCCAGATCATTTGACTATGTTGCACATGTTTTTAAGGACCTAGATGCAGGTTTGATGGTGATAAAGAGTGGTGCTTCTGTTCTCCATCTCAGAAATTACTCACTGCTGATGCACTTAGTATTGTATTTTGGACAAGAGTTAGGTTTATGGCCCCAGGAGCTGAGGATTTCACAATCCGACAAGGAAGGTAGGCCATTTCCTATTCAATTATGGACTACTATTTGGGACAACAGGTTTGCCAATTCAAATTTCTTGCATTTTGAATATTTCTTTGTGAAACCCTTGAATAGATTTTTTAACCATCCTTGTGATTATTCTTTATTTGAACAAGTAAAAAGGTTTCTTAGTCCTAGAGATTACAATGGACCAATTAACCACAACTGGGGGATTGGTATTGCTTAGAGAATGCCATAATGATTAGGGTTTATTGCTTTGAGGATACACCTTTCATTTTGCCCAGAACTATCCTGGATAGAATTGCATACCTAGAAATTGTTAGGAAAATGGATTACTCTAGTGTTATGAACTTAAGTTCATATGGGAAACAGGCTTTTATGCCTAGTACATTGTGTTTTAGTGATTTCACTGTATTAGCCAAGGAAGGTTATGATCTGATTCTAGACAAATTATTGCACTACAACATGAGAAGAGCATCAGTGAGAAAGAACTTTGATCCAAAAGAGTATATCCACTCTGCCAAACAAAAAATAAATTTCGGAGGGTACCATCATGTGCCCTTAAAATCTGATGACATAATCAGAAACTTGGAGGTAGAGGAAGCTGAAATTGTGATTGAAAAACATAATTAGGAGTTGGTGGATGATGATTTGTTATCCTCCATTAAGGGGATTTCAAAAATAGATAGGCCACAAAGCTCATCTGGGAAAGTTTCAAGAATGAAGACTCAGGACTATTCCTATGTTGCCAGAGAAATAGATGTTGAGGAAACCATGGATGTAGATACAATACATGAAGACTATAGGTCTTTCATATCAGATGATGAATTTATAAAGACCTTGGATTTTAAGACATTTTCATATAAGCAAAGAGGGAAAGAGATAAGGGGATAGGTTGACAATGTCACTCCAGGGAATGAGGATCAACTATTAAAAAGCTTAAAGGATGAAGTAGACAAAGAGATGATTGACATGACCCCTGAAAAGGGGAGGGAGCTGCTTGAAAAGGTAGGTGTTATGATTTTTCTAGGTTTGGATATGAGTTATGCATTATTTTTTGATAGTTTCTTAAAAGATAACAATGCTACCCACAATCTTAGTATAGAGAAGGTGACAGAGGTATACACAGGATCAAGATACAATCCTGATAATGAAACATTGATGATTTGGGCCTTGTATCCTCCTCACAATAAATCAATTATTATTGATACTAAAAAGGCATTTAGACATGTCATGACCCTAAAGGCTGAGGAGGTTGATCTTGCAGCAACTACTGATATTGGGATAAATATAGCCAAGTTGAATAAAGCCCAAATCCAAGCATTGATAAGGGAAAGGGAGATGTACAAAACCAATAATGAGAGGATGTTGAGAGAGAATGAACGATTGAAAGACTTGGTAGGTGTTGTAACAAAACCAATAAGGATGCTCACTCAAGGTGAGAGTTCACAGAAAAAAGACTATTGGGAAGGGTCAACTGCATACTCTCAAGGGAGAATGGATGCATTCGCTACAATGATAAAAAAAAAGCAAGTTGTTTTAACCACTTGGTTAAATAAACTATGGGGAAAACATTCACAGTTTGTATATGCAATAAAGGAACATAGGAGAGTGGATAGCAGAATTTAGGAAAGAATTGAGGAATTGGAGCAGGAGGACACTCCTAGTAATGAAGAGATTGAAAATACCAATCGTATTATGGATAGGCACAAGGATTTCTTTGAGGAGTTACAAGGGGATATGCAAGGATTGACAGAGAGTGCCGAAGTTAGATTGACCAAGTTATGTGATGATGAAGGGAAAATGAAGGAAACGAGTACATGGATAAGTGAGCGCAAAACAATACTCCAAGGGATGCTAGAGACAACCACTGCAAAAGATGTGATATTGGATGCAACATGTGAGAAAAATGAGCGAATGATAATGATGGAGATTGTGATCCGCGATGCGTTGGGAGATGTCGACACTCATGCGCGCTTGGATTATACGAAGCATGTTTGCAGTCCATTTGTGGCTTAACAAAAATTAGTTAATAGTGGATTTGTTAAACCTTTTATGCTTTAAACCTTTTTGAAAAGGCACGTCCTTTTGCAAACTGATGTATAAGTATCCGTTGTTGGATAAATGTAAAGGGGTAGAAGATAGAATTAGAATAGGATAGACTGTTGTAAGTATTAAATTTTCAAAAATGATGACATTCAAGGAGACTATGTTGCATGTATGAATTTTGAAGGAAATAATGAAAGACTGTTGATTTAGTGGCTTCATTCTAGTATCAATTCTTTGTTGGATTCATGTGATTATTTGATTATCTCCAATCTGATGTTTCTTGGTTGTTTAAATTGAAGTATCAAGTATATATTCAATTTATCAGTACACATTTGTTGTTTCCGTGTGATTTATTTTATTGGATTCTTTAAAGAAGAATTAAAATTCCTTTCAATAAATTACAGTAATCTAGGAATGCCATTTGGATCGAGAAGAAGAATCAGATAATTAGATTTGATAATCTACCTCAAGTAGGGTTTATCAATTACACTCTTGCATGTTTATACTAGTTGTAAACTCATAGTTATATGCCAAACAATTAGAGGACCTGCTAGATAGAAACTAATCATTAAAGGCTTTCATTTGACTCTATTTTACCCAATAAGGCACTGGTCTCCCTTATTTACATTACATTAGTTTTATTCATTTCATTTAACATGTCTTAATTGAACATATTAATTCATACCTTGATATTGCATATACAATTTATACCAAAGTAGGATCATATCTTTCCACTGTTAAATTGCCATTTGTGGATAGTTAGATCAAGTAGGAAACATAAATTGAACATATTAATTTAGTATAAGAGTCAACCAATCATAAGGAAAACATGATATGAAGATGAATTTTCTCAAATCTTGTGGTTGTAGATGCCCTTTTGAAATCTATGCAAAATGTGGGAGGATAGACAAAGCTCATGAACTATTTGACACAATGCCTCGAATAATTGTAATCTCATGGAATACACTCTAATTAGAAAAGTCCCATCACTTCCCTCGTAACAATCTATCAAATTTTTTTAGTGACTATTGTGTTATACCCAATTTGGGACATGGGGTATAACAAAATAGACACTAAAATAAATTGATAGATTACAATTCTTTGAGACATTTTGTCAAATAGTTCACAAGATTTTTCTATCCTTCCACATTCTGTATAAATTTTAAAAGGGCATCTACAACCACAACATTTAAAAAAATTCATCTTCATATTATGCTTTGATGGATGTCTATACCTTGTTCCAAATCTCCCATATTAAGGAAACCAATAAGGATTTTGGCCTTATTTTGGTGAAGGTTGTGGAATTTTTCTTTGCATCTACCAATTGCGTTTGTTTGAAAGTTTCTAAAATCTTTTCAACAAATCCATTATGTGTATATTCTAAAATCATTATAGTACACAATTTCACATTTATTTGTCTTTGTATCTACCAATTGTATTTTCTTGAATTTCCCTACAATATTTTCAATGTAGATCTCTTTTGTGGATATCTTATAGTCCTTGTAGTCCACATCACTTTGTTTTTTGAAGAAAATATTACCATATATTTCTTATTTATGTTCTTAATTTGCATACATGTTTATAAGTTTGATATTACAATTAATAATATTAATTTTGGCAAGACATTAAAAGATTTTGTTGATTTTAAAAATATATGCATCCCAATGTAAAAATGCCAACAATGGAAGCAATGATTGTAACACACAATTTTTTATGTAGTATCCAATTCAAAGGATCATGTTACAATTTAGGGTTATGATTGGGTATTTAATTAGGTTTAGGATTAGTGTTCGGGTTAGTGTTAGGTTTAGAGTTAGGGTTAGGGTTAGGAAAAATAATGTTAGGATTAGGGTTAGATTAGGGTTTATGTTTTATGGTTAGGGTTAGATTTGGAGTTTTGGTTATGGTTGGGATTAGATATGAAATTAGGGTTAGGGTTTAGGATTACAATTAGGGATTATAGTATTAGAGTTATATGTAGAATTAAGTTTTAGGGTTATTATTATGATTAAGGGTTGTTTCTATATTTGGCTTAGAGTTGGGGTTAGGATTAGGGCAAGGGATAGGGCTAGGGTTAATTTTAGGGATAGGTTTAGGGTTATTAGAGTGAATGCAACTAATTAATAAAATAAAAAATATTTAGGGTTAGATAATTAGGGTTAGGTTTGGGGTTAGAGTTTTGGTTGTGGTTAGGGTTAGGGTCAAGGTTAAGGTTTCGAGAAAAAAGGGTTAGGTTATGATTTGGATTACCCTAAACTCTAACCATAACCATAAACCTAATCCCAAACATAACCCTAAATAAAACACATAACCTAACCCTAATTGTAGTGTTTGAGGCTAGGCTCAAACACTATATAACCTAACCCTATATAACCTAACACATAACCTAGCACTAGAAAAAATTCTTCTCCCAAACAATCTCCTCTAGTTCTGTTCACACGTACTAGAGTTGCAACATTCAACATTGGTGCTTCAACCATTCATTCAAAGCTAAGAATTTGAAAGCAATGTTCATTTGTAATATAATTAATCATTTAACAATATTATAATTATTATTAAATATCTAATACAACATAGTGTGGACTTGTATAACTCAAGCCAATGATGTTCTTGAGGGAGAACTTAAAGAAAAAAGAAAATGATGTTAGCTTAGACTATATATATTTGTTTGTTTCAATCAACATGTTTTATTGTGAGGAATGTAAAACTTAATGGAGGGTGTTGGAATATTAAGATTAACATTAATAAATTCACCTTATTAACTTATTAAAGGTGCTACTTTTCATAACTCTATAACCCAACTATTCAATGGTCATTTTTCTAATGACTCCTTTCTCACTCTCTTGGAGGACAAACATGACATTATTTAGGATATTCAATGCCTAGATATTTTCTGGAAAGCTTTAAGGTCAAATATATAGTGGCATAAAACTCAATGTTATAGGAAATCATTCTTAGCCAACCCCAATTTGTTCAATTCCTATGGATAGAAGGGGGTTGATCATAAGGAAGTGTTGAGATTCCTAAGCATCTCTTTTACCTTTTAGGTTTCTCCTTCCTCTTTAAGGAAACATATCATTTCTAGAGCTGAGAAAAATTATCATATTAAATTATGAAGCCCCTTTCTTTGGCAAGGAGATTCCATGCATGTTCAAAAATTCTTGTTGCACACATTTCCATTGCTCATGTTGCTAAGAACCTTGCAAATCCTCATATTTGAAGATTGAAAAAATCCAAAGGCATATTTTATGGCCTCCCTTTAACCAAGGAAAATGGTTTCACAAAGTATCCTAGGAGTTTTATTATTTCCCTCATGACTATAATAGGCTTGACTTACTGTATATTCACTACTCTAAATGGCGCCATAATAGGCTTTGCTTGCTTTATATTCACTACTCTAAATGGCGCCATAATTTTAAATTTAATTGACATACTCTAAAACCTAACTAAAGCAGGTTGTAGCTCATCAAATTGGACAAGTGAAAGGTCAATACCAGCGCTGAGGAAGATTTTGGAGGAGTGAAAACAAGGTCAATACCAGCACCGACGAAGAGTTTGGAGCTAAAACAAGGTCAATACTAGTGCCGAGGACCAGGTTGAGGGCACTCAGGGAAAATCGACGACCAAGGGACAATGAGTGTTGTAAGTTTGGCAACCCCATTCTCTTTAACCTGCAATTTTCATGCCTAGTTTCCAAAGATCTTCTCATACATTGGCCCCCTTTACTACTTTCTACATGGTTATTGTTATATATATATATATAATTGAAATAAAATGAATTTCCCCTAAATCTTGGCATGCCATTTGCATTCTTTCCATTCTCTGTTGTAGGAACATGAATATAATGGTGGCAGAAGAGGGAATATTGATTTAATTTTATTTTTTTGGCTATAGAGAAGAGGTGTGCCAAACTTCATCCTAGGAAATAAAGAGGCTAGGGATACCAAACACTCTCATAGATCTAATAAATGCCTATGTTGAACCTCTATGTAGATCCCACCTCATAGCTTTCTATTCACACAAAGATGACCTTTCTTTCATTTATTTAAAAAAAAACAATCTTAAATATGCATGGTTGCAAATCTTAAATGACACACCAAATTGGTATCACTTACCTTCTTTTATAAACTATCACAGAAACAAAATGCATAAATTTGTAGATCAAAATCATAGAACAAATAAATCTGCAATTAACTTCTCTTCCCATTTCATAGAAAGTTCTTTTCTTTTCTTTTCTTTTATCTTTCAAAAACAATTAGTTCATATTGTTATCAGTTTGGAGGTATTAAACAAAATTGAGATCTTTAGAGAAATTTATGTATGGTCAAGTAATATGAGGATTTTACACCATAAGGATTCCAGCTAAAGTGTTTATGTCCTCAACAGGGATAACTTTAAGAAACCCCCCCCTTGACGTAGGTGTAAAATCTTGGTGAATCCTGTATACTTCTCGATGAAAAATATTAATTTTATTAGCAATTTTTTTCGTTTTTCGGGAAAAAAAAAATCCCCATTGGCGAATCTTTTATAATTCCTGGAATTCTGTAGAAAATCGTGGTGAATTGCAAATGTTTTTAATCGAATAAAATATTTTTCATTGGCGAATAAAACCATTTTTCAAACCAGAATTTTTTTCCCATTGGCGATTAAAACCTTTTTTCAAAGCAAAATATATATTTTCATTGGTGAATTAAAATGAATCTCAAAATAATAAAAAAATCCAGTGGTGAAATAAAAATCATATGGGTTGTTCGATGAATATTCGATGGACGACTGTAGTTGCATTCCAGAAGTAAATCTCTAAAGCAGTAGACTTGCGATTTGAAACCTCTGGAATATCACTAGAACTGTTAGATTTCTAGAAATCAATGGTTGAGATTTTATTGCCGTACAAATGGTTATAAAGTTTTGTTTCTTAGTGATTGGGTGACCTCGGCGGGATGCACAACTTTCGAAGTGACAACTCATTTAATGAATTGTACGATGCCATTAAGGGATGTCTTCTCAAACACCAACTGGATAGGTTTAACGTAATATTTTAAATCCTCCAAAATGATAGATCTTAAATAAGGTATTAAGGAGTTTAGATAAATGAATTTAGTAGAATATTGTCACTTCCTGTTGGTAAAGTTAAGTAATCCTACATACGAGGAAAGGTGGCAGCATTTTATTTTTGAACTCCATACTCAGAGTTTCCTAAAAATGGTACTTCCAGCCAATATCAGGGTATGGGAAGATGAAATTATGGCCGTCAGGCAACTAGATTTGAATTGGCCTGAAGAAGAGCAACTCGACATCATTTCCTAGCTACGTTTAGTGGCGTGGAATGAGAAAACCAGCTATGCCGAGTACAACAGGGTGATTTTCATTTTAGAAGAAGAAGAAGAATGCGCTGAATTTCATAATTTAGCTATGGAAATGCAGTTGGTTTTGTACAGAGTCCTGACACCTCCAGCGGTTTAACAACATACATGAATCCTTTTGTGAATTGTGAATTTGTGACACATAATGATAAGGGAGTGTAGTTTTAGCTTTTGAGCGCTTTTTTTATTTTTGATTGTACAAGGTGTGGGGTGATAGGTGACAGGTCTATGAAACCACATTTTTGGCATTAGAGAGATAAAAGAATATATTTCTAAATCTATGTATTTATCGATGCTTCCTTTTAATTATGAATGAATTTTGTTTCTTCATGATAATTGTTCAATGTTTATCTGTTAGTGTTAGGTCAGATTCATAATGCTTATTTTTTCATCTCCGAGACTTTGTGTTCAGAATCTTCAGATTAATTCATTTTTTAAAAGAGAAACTATCACTTTTATTTACTGATTGTCAGAAAATCAGACTTTGTGTCATTTGTTTTAAAATATTTTGTATCTACTTTCATGGTTAAAGTGACAAATCTGTACACCAGCAAGAAAAAAGAGTTGCATTCCAGAAGTAAATCTCTAAAGCATTAGACTTGTGAATTGAAACCTCTGGACTAACACACTAACTGTTAGATGCAGACATGTGGCGAGATAAAGGCCCATCGCTCATCGCTCATTCACTCTTTTCAATGCCTCGAATCTCGATGTTGTACATTTCATTTTTTGAAATTCTCAATGTTTTTAAAGAAAGTGTGGTTGACAGCGACAGTGGTGGCGATTAATGCCATATGTGATATGTTAATATGTGATATGCTATTATGTGATATGATTATGAACATTCGAACCAATTTCTTGGACAACTCATAGCTTTAATGAAACAAGATTTGTACTGATTTCATATCATTTGAACTTTGAGTGGCACTGGTGAATCGATGATTTTGATAGCTTGTCAACTTGAGGTACATTTGGCATGTAGCGAGATTTCAATTAGATTAAATAGGCTGGTAGCGGCACTGGTGGCCCATAAATATGGATTAGGGATAGTGATTTAGTGAATAGTGGATAGTGCCATAAGGGTTTTTATTTTCTAGGGTTAATAAGGATTCACGAAGAAGATGATGCAGTATTGGGGATATTGTAAATTCTCCTACCTACAGTTATGTAGTTACAGAGTAATCAGTAATAGATGAATTTCCTTCAAGTTCAAAATGGGTCGAATTGGAAAGAAGTTGATTTGGTTAACCTAAATTTTCAGACGGGTTTTGAACTAGGATGAGGAGCTCTAATGGAGATAAGTTCTATCCCAAATCATAGAGGCTATAGGTAAAAGATGGGAGTAGATTTGCTTCTCCTCCTGTATTCTAACAGCTCCCATTTCCCCAGCATGGTTGGCCAAGCAAGCTCCATGCATTTATTTTCAAAGAGACATTTGTATTACGTCTTCTGTATGACTCTGATTCTTGAAGGGGATAAGTACATTGTGTATCTTTACGGCTCCCATTTCCCCAAGATTGACTAGTACACCCTTTCCCCAGCATGGTTGGAAAATCCACCAGTAGAAGCTTGGAATCATGAATTTATTTTCAGAGGCACATTTGTATTACGTTGTCACTAGCAGAAGCTTGGAATCATGCATTTATTTTTAGAGTTACATTTGTAGTAAGTTTTTAGCAGCAGAAGCTTGGAAATTGGAATCAATTTGTAATCCATTATAACGAGCAACAACTTGGAATAAATTATTAAATTTTGTCTATGTAAAGTACTAAAGTGGCACACTGACATATATATAATGTTATTTATACAAAACAAGATCTACAGTGCTACTCGTCTGTAAAAAGATATGTATAATGTAATAATGTGACATTGAAATTCAGTTGCGATAAAATAAATGGTTGTGTTGTGTTATTCTCAAATATTCATTATTCATTTATGCTTAAGAGTAAAGAGTTTTTTTCTGAGTTCAGAACTTCGGTGTCTATTAATAATTTAATATATTCAAATCAATTTTTTTCTTTTGAGAAATTAAGTACTATACTTCATGCAATATGCACTTGATAATTCCCAACTTAAACCTCTGGAATCACCCTATAATCGTGAGATTTAGAAAGATCAACGGTTAAGATTAAGAATTTGTAACTTGTAGACCTAAGATGTGTCATTCACTTCAATGTTCCAATTTCGAGAAACAAAGCATTTAAAGCACTTTTTAAAGTTAATATCATAAATTACTCAAGTTTGAACCATCGGATGAACATTTGATGTATGGTTGTGGTTGCATTCCGTAATGAAATGCACAGAGCGAGGGGCTTTCCAACTTAAACCTCTGGAATCACTCTATAACTGTTAGATTTAGAAAGATCAATGGTTAAGATTAAGAATTTGTAACTTGTAGACCTAAGATGTGTCATTCACTTTAATGTTCCAATTTCGAGAAACAAAGCATTTAAAGCACACGGACACGATGAGATTTTTTCAAGTCCTTTGCAGTTTACAAATTTAATTTACCGGCCCCTTGGCCTTGATGCCAATCCTAGAGCACAAAAGTTTAGAACAACTTTAAAACACATGTGCCATGTTTATTTTTTTAAGTTAATATCATAAATTACTCAAGTTTCAACCGTTGGATGAACATTTGATGTATGGTTGTAGTTGCATTCTGTAATGAAACACTCTATACGTTGGGTTTCCCAACTTAAACCTTTGGAATCACCCTATAACCGTTAGATTTGGAAATATCAATGGTTAAGAATTTGCAACTTGTAGTCTTGTAGACCTAACTCCTAAGATGTGTACACTGTCATTCACTTTAATGTTCCAATTACGAGAAAAAAAACATTTAAAACACTTTGCACTTTGAAATTCTACAGTTATTTTTAAAGTCTTCAATCTTCAGATTGCTCATTGTAGTGCACCACCCTGTTCTGGATTCCACTCCACTTCCAACAATGCCATTCCAGTTTTCAAGCGTCGGGACTCAGAATCTGGGTAAGTGAAAGAATTCCCACGGCTACGTTTCATCGTTTGACATTTCTTAAAATCTCATTTTGTCAAAGTTTGGAGTTTGGGTTTAGACTTTAGAGACTCAAGAGTTCATTAAAATTAAGGAGGACTAATAGGTATTACTTATTAGGGAATTCAAATTTCACAAATTCACATTTGTGTAAGCATTAGCATGTCTACCACCACTACCACTAGAGCAAGGTTCGATAAAAAAATACATTATGCAGAATTGCTTAAAACCTCAGGTTTCATAGATGGGTACCATGATATTTATGATCCTGAAATCTATGGTAGGTGTACCTCAAAACTTAGATTTTCATCTCAGAATAAGGCTGCAAAGAAAACAAAATTTGATAGTATCAGTGCACCGTGGTTAACTGGATTAGGGCGCATGATGTTACATGAATTTTTCCCTTGCCTAGAATTTATCATGGTCTATGACGAAAATTATGATGATAAGAAAAGAGAAATTGTTAATAAAGATAGCCAAGTAAACTTTTTATCCATTAATGCAGAAGAACTTGGAAAAGTGTTGGGGTTTACAATCGAAGAATTTGGAAACCACCACATTGACCTAGAAAAACTTTCTAGTTATTATGAAGCAGTGGAAGAAAGGCTGAAAAATAGTTTCTTAAATCAAATAGTTAAGGATAGGAACAAATTGAAAGGTGATAATAAGCCTCCTTGTAATTTGGATATTTTTAAACCATGGGTTCAGGATACTATTTCCATGCTAGAATTTTTCCTCGGTCTGGATAGCAATTTGGAAGTGGGTGCAAGCCTCCTTGAAATGATTTATAATATCCATAATGTTGATGAACATGTCAAATATAATTATACTCAACACATTATAGAATCCATGCATAAACAATTTTTAATGATTAAAGAAGGTTCCTCCAAGACATTTAGGTTTAGAACCTACTTGTGGTATCTTTTTGTATTCAAATTTAGAGGAATGTTTTAGACCAACAAGCTTCAGATTCAGCCCTACAGTAATGCAAAGGAAAATAAAATGGCTCTAGTATATGAATGGACCGCTGAGATAAGGATGCATGATTCTCAAAGGAACTACATTCATTTTGTAGACTACTTTTTGGCTCCATTGCATCAAGTAATTACAAATACTCCAATGCCTAGATTGCCTATGTCATGTAGAAACTGCATGCAACTAGGAAAAGAAATACAATTGGTTGATTGGTACTTAATGGAAGAATATACTATACTAAGATTTTATGGATCGGGAGTACAACCATTCAAACTTCAAATACATGTGACATAAAGGGTTTTTGTATTGGAATATGTAAGGCAGGTGCAGAGTGTTGATGAACTACACTTTCTCAGTCAGCAAAAGAAGACCTTATTTCCTTCTTTACCTTTTTCATGTGGAGGGTTCACATTCGATAGAAAAGCATTTAGTGTGGCAAATAATCTTTTGACTATTTTTGACTTCGATGCTATCTGTCATTGGCAATATGATCCATGTGACATCATTAAATCAATGATTGTGGCCAATAGGAATGCTGTAAATAGAATTCAACATCAAAGTAAACCCTTGCTTGAAAACTTGAGAAACAAGGATTCTTGGGATGAGGTCAAAATAGCAATGGAGAAAAGTGCTGCTGAGAATGGTATTTCTTTTGAACAATTGTCAGCAGAAATTATGGCATTGCATCGAAAGACAATTAGGACATACAACATTTTTTATGAAAAAAGTGATAAACCATCTAATAGAGTAAAAATTCCAGGTTCTCTAGAGATGAAACTTATAGATAAAAAGTGAACATGATAAAAAATTATTGCATTTTGGTCTATGAGGAAGGACCTAGGTGATCAAAGAGCTCTTGCAAACTATGGAGCTAATGAAGAAGATAAAGAGTTTAGAAAATTGTGGAGTATAGAGCATCATGATCAATGTGGAAGCAAAGGAAGTGATTCATATGATGATGAATCTAATGATGATATTGATAGGGAAGAAGAAGAACAAAGCAATTCCAATTACAAACCTGGTTTAAGTGAGGCCGCAAAACAAGCATATGCTTCAAAATATACTTCAGGAGCAACCATACTTGAAAAAATTGGTTATGAAGGTGGTCCTTTGGGGTCCAAAGGACAAGGCCCTTGGACAATAATAGATGTTGAGCATAGGAAAATAGTTGATAAATCTGGCCTTGGGCTTGGAGGTGAAAATGTAGACCAAGGGCATACAAGTCAAACTCAATTTGTTAGAGCTTCTAATCCTCATCCTCATGGTCAGATACAATCACAACTAGGACATACCTTTGGTGGACAGCTTAGTGCAACTGGGAGTTCCATTGGTGGTGATGGTATGGGTAGTAGTACTATTAGTGGTCAACATGTGCTACAACAAAAAATTACACACCAGACCAAGAGGAAAACAAAAAAAGATACCATTGAAACACCAGGTGATCAAGGCAATCAAAAGAGGCAAAGGATTTTGACAGGTCCAAGTCACACTATCAGTGGATCCACCACAAAGGAGTTATTTCCATGCACTCCCCCAATTCTAGTTAGTGTGGGTGCGACATCATTAGCAACTGCAAGTACTCCTATTCCTTCGCCATTCAAGCATTCCATTGTTCCTGCCTCCCCAGGTTATGATTTCATTGCAGAGTTTAAAAAGAAATCAGACTTGAATAAAAAAGAAAAGAAGCAATTGACGGAGAGTGTGTATACTGTAACTTCAGAGCCTGCAACAACCATGGTATTACCCACATTTGACACAAATAAAGAAATCATGGAGTACACAATTGTTGTTCCCACAGTTCAAAACAAACCAACAAATCAGATGGATCAATCTGAATACCAGGTAACCAATTTTCAATTGGATTTTTCTGGCCTGAAAAATACTGACAAAATTAATGTATCAAAGAAGAACAATGAATTGGTGTACACATTATTGCTAAAGCAAGATAGAGAGAAGAAAAGGTTGCAGACCCAAATAGAAAACTTATAGGCAGACCTAGCAAGTGAGAAATCAAAGAGGAAAGCAATAGACAACAAGAGAAATGAATTAGAAAAAAAGAATAACAAAATCTGCCTCTACATCTACAAGCAATGAGGATAAATCAAATGAGAGAGAAGTGAATGACGTAAAGCAAAGGCTAGATGAAAGCAACAAGAAATATGATGAGGAAAAATCCACTTCAAAAAAATTAATACTAAGCATTGCGAATGGAAATGCACAGTGGGATCAAAAATTGGATAAACAGAGAAATACAATTGAAGGATTGGAGACAAAGCTAATGGATGCAAAAGAAGAAATTAAGACTTCTCAAAATAAGCTTTCTGCATTTTGTAGAGATACAGTGAGGCATATGAAACAAAAGATCTGGGATGAAATAATGCAGAGGTTTGATCATTTGTGTGACATGTTTTGACTGATTGATGCTATCAGACAACATTATAAGAAGCTCAGCAAATACTTAGTGGACAACAAAAAGGTGCTAGAATTAGAGAAATCTGCAAATCAAGTTCTACAAACAGTCTACAAAGTCAGTGACAATGATTTGAAATCAAAAGGGATTACTAATCAGATTGAAACCTCAATGAAGTTGTCATCTATCATTGAAAAGTGTTCGAGAATGTGTGGAACAAAGGAATATTTGCATTTGGTTGTAGACAAGATGAAGGTGGTGGATGAAAAGGTAAGGAACTTCACAGAGTTGGTTTTCCAAAGGCTTTTGACACAAATGAGCGATTCATTGGAAAGGATGGTTTCGGAAAGAAGATGGAAGGTGCAAGGAAGATTGATTTGGACCAGTTTCCTCAGAACCCAGATGTGAACTATTTGGATTCAATCAAAACACTGATAACCTTGAATGCAAAATTGACTAAAGAATTCAAGACAGGTTCCACTTCTAATTACAATCATGAAATGTTAACAAAACTTCAAGTCAAACAACATTAGTTAGAACAAATGGAAATTCCACCTCCTAAAGAGTGGAAGTTGCTAGAAAAGGTGATATAGTGACTTGATTTTTTATTTTCAACCTTTGATAATATGAGTTTCCAAGTTCCAACTTAGCTCTGTGCAAACTTGTCTTTGGGCATTGGCAAGATTTTGCATTGCCAATGCCAATATGTACTCCTTCATGTAAAATTCAATTAAAAAGCTCAAATTCAGACTTCAGTAATGTGATGATGTTCAACTATTTGCCAATGTGTCATATTGTTTGGGAAAGAACATAAGGTTGGGCTTTTTATTTTGGTTTTCATGAAAATCCTAATGTCGTATGTAATACCTTGGGTGAAAATCTATTCGGTTGTTACCTTTTTTGGGTGGGTTTTGTTGGTGTTTTTTAACAATAGATTCAAATGCATAGCATATAAGATCGCTGGCAATATTGCATTACAATAGTGTCAATCCATATCCTAAACCAACACTTCTTACTAAATCCATTTACAAACATATCCATCCATGATTCCATCCAAGCATTTTAATTAATTCCTTGAATTAAAGCCAAAATGGAAAACATACACACCAGAGCAGTGAGATGAACACCATAATCCTTGATTATACTATTAAAAATTATGATATGTTTATACAAAGGAGAGGTATGAGCTTGAAATATAACATCATATCTCAAAACTTGCGCCAAAATCAGTCATGGAAGCAAAACCATAATCAATTATACTATAACCGCTAAGCTGTTAGTTGCCAGTAATAGACAATGTTTTACTCCTCTTCAGTTAAGTACTTGTCCACCCATTTCTGGTATTCCTCATCTGTTGGCCAGTTAAAATTCACCACCTCGATCACCCTAGTATGGTAAGGTGTGTACTTCACCACAACCTGGTTAGCCTCTCTCTCAAAAGATTCTAAGAATATGCTAGTATTAATTATTTTATCCATACTGCTCACCAGCAAGTCATAGTCCGAGTCATCACAAATCAATTTGATTTGTGCATCAATAACCTCTTTTGCCCTATCTTGCCACTGCTGCAATGTCTTAATACCAGTTAATGAAGAACCTTCATTTGAAGGTGATGTCGTCATGACCTTTGAATGAAGAACCTTCATTCAAAAATGATGCCATGTCAAGACTTTCAAATGAAGGTATTTTTTATTTTAAATATTTCATGTCCAAAATGCTTTATAAAAGGAACCTTGGCATGAAGGACCTTCAAATGAAGACCTTAATTCAAAACATAAATGGAATTTAAAGAACAACATTTGAAACTCCATTAAATCCACCATGATACACACCAATCCACCGAGTTACAATTCCAAGACAGTGGGTGGATTGGTGGATGTCATTTTTATTTAACCCTCAAACCCTTACATAGGAACAATAGGGCAGTCCTTGTATTTGATTGTTTAATCCCACAAAACAGTGATTGAGAACTTCAAAACAAATGAAAATGAAAGGGAACACATATATTTATCTACACCAATGATCTCAAAGCATTTCAAGCTTGTATGAATCCATACAACACTAAAGAACTTTAGAAAAATTGTAAAAACACAGAAAATTGCTTCAAGAACCTGGTATCTAATATGAAATTTTGGTATCAACTCCTCCAACAATTTCAATGGGATGGGAATACAATATGATAGATGTGGGATAAAAGATGCATTGTTTGAAGCATCAAACCAATATGCAAAGATGAAAGAAAGTGCTAACCCCTTAAACTGAAAAAGTTTATTTTAACTTTAAGTTTGTTGGGTAGCCAATTCTTTTAAGTTATCAAATCCTACCATCATACATAATCAAAATTTTGTTGTTTCAAATGACTATAAGCACTAACTTTCACTATTTGAAGATGTTGAAACCTTGTCATAGAGAATTAGAACATTGATGCGACCACTCATCCTACCTTAAAACATATCAAATGTCTCCTAGCAATTAGACATAGGAAGATTTAAGATTACTTAAACATTTTTTATTGCCAAAGCATAAACTTATGATGACTTTACCAGGTCTAGTACACACTCCCTCCCCGTTAACCACTTAGACATATGGAAATTAAATGTAAATTTGCTGCTATTTTTAATCATGTAGGTGTCCACTAAACCACTCGATAGTGTTTCCCTTCAATTTTATTTACTTGAATGAAGAGAAAAGTCCTTTGATTACAATTAGAGAATACATTTGACACTTTGGTTGTGTAACTGGTGGACCATAGTCACATTTAACACTTGTTACAAAGTTTGGGAGTTAAAACGTTAAGTAGATTTGATTTTTGATGGACACATTTGGATGGTAGTAACAATAACTTGCAATCTATCAAGACTTGATTACCTTATAACCTGTCAAATTATAGTGATGAAATAATAGATTAATCATAATTTCACCTTCGGATCACATCACCATGAAAGAACTTCATCCAACATCCTTATGAGTGCAGGTACCACCAAATAGGTATTTTTCAGATTTGTCTTCCTTGAGCGAGGGAAATTCGGGAAGAGAAGAGGAAAGCGAGACATGTAGTAGGTCTAAAATAGGGAGATCAACTAGAGGTCAAAAGATTAGAAGAAAATTCCATAAATGCATGGAATTTTTTCTTGCTGAAGGGGGGTCATGTTCTTATGATGATGAGAGCATACGCAACATCAAGGTGCCCTTGAGGTACAAAAATCTACGAAAACAATGGGTACCCAAGGAACTTCCTCCAATAAACACTGATCTTTGTGTCAACGAGAGGATATATCGCATAGCACCATCGTCATTACATGGTTTAGGCCTATTTTGCATGGACAGCATAAAGGTCTGTTATGAAAAAGTTACTGAGTTGATGGAGTATGTTGGACCCTGTTACAATTACAAAGATTGGATGCAGCTGGTTCGATATACACGAAGTATGCATAGGTATGCACTATCAACAAATTATATACAACTAAAAGATAAGGATCAAAATAAAGGAGTGGCTAGGTACATTGACGGGAGGCCAAAAGCATTAGGGAATATTGCATGGTTTATAAATAGTACATGACCTGGGTCAACAAATAAGCAACCCAATTGTATATTCGAGGCGCGAGAGGGAAACCATGTATTCGTATGTGCAATAAAATCAATAACTACAGGGGAAGAGTTGCTAATCGATTACAATTTGAATCACTTAGATACAAACACAATTACTATGGGGGTGGTATGTACTATATTCCATTTTACCCAACCTCCAATTAATGACTCCAATATACCATTTTATTATTATTATTTTTTTCGTAAGTCTATTGGTTTCATTTCAGTAATATTTTTTATATTTAATTTTTGTCACAGCAGAACATTGATGATATGAGGAAGGCTCTGACCCAGAGCATAGATCGCAATCCATCTTCGGGCACTTCTATCTGATAGGTTTACCTCATTGTAATTGTACAAATTAGATACGAGAAAAATATTTTATTATTATGTTTTCTTCATGAGTTTATTGGGTTAATTTTGATAATATTTTTAATATTCTTGTTGCAGTCGGCTGATCGAGGAAAGGCACCAGCAGTACAAGAGAGAATCCATATGGAGGTGCAATCACTATTATGCAATGATGACATTGCATTTTCCATAAATCTTGTGGATATGATGAGGAAGGCCCAAAAAAAATGCAATCAAGAAATCCTTCAGTTGGTATTTGTAGTGCCTCAAATAGATGAGATAAGAGAAAGAGTTAAAATATTGTCTGAGAGAGCACAAAGATTGGAAGTAAGCTATCATGAGATCTTTAATTATAACATAAGTTCATTCATGGTTTTATATTTTGTACTTTTTTATTTCATGAACTAAAATATGTGTTGTTTTTACATAATTATTTGCGTCCTCATCATGCTGTTGGCCATGATCAAGGTACTGCAAGTGTTTCCCGGGAAGTAGGGGACGGTACAAGTGTCAATCTTGATCTTCCTGTGCATACAACACATCATCCGACCCCATCATCCATGCCTATATTATCGACTGAAATGTCCACAAAACATACCATGCAGGAATTCGGTAGTCCACCCTCTGGCAGTGAACGCATGCCACTACATGTGTCAGTACCTGTGGATGCAAAGGCCACTACTACTGGTGATGTTTAAGCAACATTTCCTGGATCTTCCTGTATTACTATTATGAGAACATTGTTGGTCAGCTTTGTGGTGATCGAGGATTTCCTTCCCATAAAAATAGAGAAGGTCCTAGGTACTTTAAAATGTTTTAATTATTATTATATATAATCCAATTGAAATTTAATTATTGATCACTCTTTACAAACTAATGATCCCATGATCATTTTGCAAGAAATGATGTTTTTTATAAACATCTAAGTGATATTACATTTGAGCTCTTTGGGCCCACCATACATACATGGTGGAATGCCCAAAATCAAGATATAAAAGATGAGCTCATTAACCGTTTAGTTGTGTTGTTCGGTGATAAAACATTCAACCAAACCAAGGTCCTTAAGAAAGATGGTACCTATCTAAAGTATGTGAGGGACCAATATAGGTCACATTTAGAGAAGAACAGAAAGTACGAGCGTCCCCCCATGATTCTGGAAAGGGAGTCGAAGGACTTGGTGTTGGATGGAAAGGAGAAGGCTGAAAAGAAGAAAGGAAAGATACCACCTGGCCAAGGAAGGTGTGTGATACTATCAACAATTTAATTATATACTGATTACTCTTACTTTTTACATAATCTAACATATTTCAAATTTTTCATAGGTTGCCCGACACATCAAAGGCGGCAAAGGCAAGAATAGAAAAACACGGGCAACACAAACTTGGCTCTAGTGGTTATATGAAAATAGTCGCACGATTTGTAAGTATCAATAAATGAAATATTGCATCCAAATAATAAATTGCAAACAATTTTGGTTTTATCACACTGTAGAAGCAAAATTCATAATCGCATGCAAAAATGCAGGGCTTTGATTTCAACAGAGTGCCCACAGAAGAGGAACTGAAGATTTCCTTCGACCAAGGCTATGGAGCCTTGTCTGAACAACTAAGAGTCTCGACTGGGCAAACACAATCTTCCACTGCATCTAATACGCAAGTAAATAAACTCAATAAAGTTTATTTAAAATTGAATACTTGTGCAATCTATTCAATATTAGTTTCCACCATAATAATGTGCCTATTTTTTTAACACACATAAGCAATGATAATACTGCAGATGACATTGGAATTTAGCCTAGTGAGGGTGGAGCACAACTTGCTGATGAAGTCCATGGTGAGCATCCCGATACTGGATGTATTCATGTGCTATACAAAATGCAGTATGGATTAATACAATTAAACATCTTTAATTGCATTTGGTGTATTAATCAATGTAACCTTTCGTGTTTCAACTTTAGAGCATGTAGAGTGTGATGAACATGTTGAGCATGATCAGGCTAGACAAGATTAGGAACATGATGTGGCTCCATCAGGTAAAGAGGACCACTCTAATGTTTTTTTAAACATATTTAATTGCAATTGGTGTATTAATTAATTAATGTAACCTTTCGTGTTTCAACTCCAGATCAGGATTTAGAGGTTCTTCAACATGTTGAGCATGAGGCTATAAGAAAATATGAGGAACATCATGTGGCCCAATCAGGTAAAGAGCACCACTCTTATGTTCTTTTAATTAATGAAATACGTGTAACAATAATAATAAAACATATCAATTTAATATTTCTTTGCTATTGCAGCAGACCCCCCCTTGTAGCCACGTCCACATTGTGAATACACGACTAGGCATACATTAAGATCATGAGAAGAGCTCAGAACAACTGAAGGGGGGACAGATGATTTTGAAAATGATACTCCACTTCAGCATTTTATAGCTGCAAAAAAGAAACAAAAAAAAAGTGACTGTAATCATATTATGACAGCCATATTTTTGATAATATGTAAAAACTTAAAAAATGAAATATGTTAATGAATGAATGTGAATATGTTAATGAATAAATTTTATATGTTAATGAATGAATGTTATATGTTATTAATGCAGGATGAATGAATGAATGTTATATGTTATTAATGGATGAATGAATGATTAACGTTATATGATCGAGTATGGGGAATTGAGAGTGATGTGGGGGGGGAGGGGCCAAATGAGCTTCCACCTTCACATGGTTGGCCCTGTTAAGTAGAGAATATTAAACTATTCGCAAAACAAAGAGAAGCTCAATAAGGTAAGTAATGCACTTTTCAATATAAGAAATACATCGTTTGAAGCATCAAACCAATATGCAAAGATGAAAAAATCTAACTTTTCACTATGAACGTTGTGTTTTGTGTGGATTTGGTTTCAAAGCTCTATTTTTTATTTTTATTTTAGTGGTCTCTAAAATTTGACTTTTGTGCATAACAGGTTAGTGGAAAATTTGACAGCTCTGAAGGGTTTAGAGGGTCGATTGAGATAGATACATGGATATTTGGATCTTGTTGTTGATGGGAGGCTTCCACTTAACCATGAAATTTTGTACCACCTACAGATATGCTAAAATATCTCTACTTATATTCATTCAACTTACTGTAATATAATATCTGACAAAAATCTCTTTTTCATTATACTTAGATGGATTTTCATGCCCTGTTCCAAAGCACATGTTTTAAAATAGGAAAGAAGGATGCTTGCAAGAGCTAAGGAATTTGGCTTTACACCTGCTAATTGCATAGTTTACTTCATTCATCCAGCATATTGCCAATGTGTTTCACAATTGTTGGAATCATATCCTATAATTACAGAACTAGTAAAATTAAATTATGTAAGTTTCAAATATGGCATTACATATCTTTCTATGATTTTTTGAAAGAAAATATCAAAATGGAAAAGAATTAAAAAAAATAATCTGCATAATTTCTAAGAGATCAGGGAATATTTTTGTAGAGTTATCTTGAATATATTTAAGACAAAAGTAACTTATACAGATTGAAGCAAAATATCGATAGTCTAAAATCACTAGTCAACACATCTTAGTAGTATCTCAATTCAAGAGAACTAGGTCCACTATCCATTAGCTAGTAAAACAAATAAAATCAATTCATAAGATTATTCTGTTCTAATAGGGTTGACCGGTTGCTTGTTTCTTTTTGATTGTCAGGAAGTCGTCAATATACACTTGGTTTTCCTGCCTTCTCTTGCCTCGTGGCCAGAGTGTATCTGTAGAAGGCATCAAAGTAACCTTCAAGATTGACAATGACAATGAGTACAAGGTCAGTATAACTTAATGCTAATTGGGTATGATTTTATTTGTTCAAGACCAATTTAGATTCATTTTCTTCTCACACTACTTTTATTTACATTTATGTTTTGCTAATATCCATTTTCCTTTACATTCATATTCTTCTATACATATTGTGTTTACAATAATGTTTTCCTTAATTTAATCTAGGGGAGAAGACCCAGTACCTGAACAAATTTCAATGTCATGCTATTAGGATTTACTGTGAAGCTAATCCAAAGTTTTTCATTACTAATCATGGGGAAGCCCACATGATCCCCATCAGGTATCTTGTTTTTGTAGTCTCTAAATTTCTTAGAAGAAATCAACAACCAGTTTGTCTAAATATGGCTCCTTGTTTACACATTAATACCTCTTTTGGCAGCAATGGATCATAGTGGATTCATGGGGTCTTAAAGAGAATGCTCTCAAACATGGAGATCAAGAGTGGGACTAGGTAAAACCATTCATAATCATGCTCATATTGTTTTATTGACTGTCTAAGAGCTAAGTATCCAAGATAACATTCTATATTTTTCTATTGAATTTCCAAAGTGAATAATTTTGGGTTTACAATCCTATTTTTTAGTACACTAGCTAATTAAGTATCCAATCCTATAATGGAAATTGGGAATGGATAGACAAAAGGATACTACAACTAATCCTACTACACAAACGAAAGGTTTTGAATATATTGTTTGTTAGGAAATCCATCCTCTGGGATATGGCAAATCAGTGCCTTCTATCTGTTGGGCAACGGAGGCAAAAATAACAAGGATCTAGGGCGTTTCCATATCTAATCATAATTCAAATTGTTGAGCATATTTAAGAGATGAAATTTTATGAGTGGCATATTATTTCACCCAATTTATGGCTTGCATAAATTACTCTTGAATATTTTCCTACTGATTTTTTCTTTAAACATCCAACCAAATTTCAAAATCACTATGACTTGATTTTAAAAAATTTAATTTTGACCTTGCATACACCTATAAATCAAACCACACAAAATGATAATTGCTCTATGATAAACCAGATACATACTTGTTATTCTGATTTAAATGAGTTAAGAAATTCTAATTGGGAATAACCAGATAAGAAATTCACAAATTATGTCATCTCAAGAATTGAACCAGCTTGAAAATGTCTACTCCATTACACCAATTTCAAGAAGGACTCTTCATTGTTCTTCTCCTAGTTCAGCTATTACAGTGGAAAAATCCCACACCTCTCGAACACCCTATGACTGATTTTTCTCAAATATTTATACAATGAAATCCCAAGGATCACGACCCTTCACCTTTCTAGTAAAACCGTTTACATCCTTCAACAGAGTCTAAAAATATTTAATTATGTTACCTCTCGGAAAATTAAATATCCTTTAGATAGTTATGCATTTGATTTTGTTTTAATACCTTACCAGCCTTCAATATTTCGCTTCCCATGGCTTTCATTGTTTTTACCACTCTACCACGGGTTTGAGTTTTGACTGACCCTTATATCTTATCAGGATATCGGGGAGACCAAACTCCATCTCATGCAAAAGTTGATTTCTCTCCCCAATGTTCATCAAACATTCGCCATGATCTCCTGCAGCTTCCTCAACACCTCAAGTCTCCCCGATAGTTTCCATAATTTTTTATATTGCCATGACCTTCATCGAAACAACTATTGCCCAGATTTAATGAATTGGGGCAGTGGTTCTTCACCTTACCCCAAAAGCCTTTCATCTCACCGAGATGTTCACTTTATTGACTTATGTCACCAAGACCAAGCATTTGTCCTGCTAAAAATATGATACTCGTTGTGATGCTTCTTAGATCTCCCCGCGGTGACATGTCTCACCGATACGCTCTTTCTTTGGCAAGACCATGCGTATTTTCTTCTTGACACCCTTTACCTCTGTATGCACAGTTCTGTCGGTGTAACCCGAGGGGTCGGTAAGACTTTCTGACCTCTCCCTGACATCATTTGTCTCACCGAGTGAGTCCTCCCTTTGCTTTATCGGCAAGACAAATAACGCTTCAGGTAGTCTTTTGAAATCTCACACCGATGACTATGTCTCACTGATATGCCTACATTTCAAAGAAATTTAAAAAAAAATAAAAATTGCACGTTCCTTCAAAATTGCGACGAATCGTAAAAACTGTCCGACGAATCTGCAATGTATCCAATGAACTTTCACCGTAATGACTTGCCTATTTCATCACGCGTTCGAAAAACTTATTTCATTGCTCCGATGCTTCAGCGATGGTATGTCGCTCGTGGTCCAGCCATTTTTCATCGCGAGGTTGACGAAGTTTTCGTTGCAATTCTGACGAATGTATGTTGCTGCTCATGGTCCGGCCACTGTTCGTCGCGTGATCGACGAAGAGGGCATCACGGTTCTGATGAGCTGGCGTCGTGAGGTCGACGTTTTATAGTCCATCGAGATATAGATGAAAAATGAGCGACGGCACTGATTTCTGCGATTCGTCGGTCGACCGACAATAGATCGTCAAGATTGCGATGAATGGCCGTCGAAAATTGGGGTCAAATCCTGTAGTGAGTATTTACTTCAACAAGGCTTCATGAAAGGTACTCTAAATTGTAATCTTTACATTAAGATAGAGGAAGACAAGATTTTGATAGTTTTTATATATGTTGATGATACCATCTTTGGATCAGATGATGATATGTGTAAGAGGTTTGCAAAAGAGATGCAAAAAGAGTTTGAGATGTCTATGATTGGTGAGTTGTCTTTCTTTCTTAGGCTTCAAATTGTTCAGCTAGATGATGGTATCTTTATTTCTTAGGATAAGTATGCTAAATATATGTTGAGAAAGGATAATGAGTTTCATGAGGTTGATTGGACTCTTTATAAGTCTATGATTGGAGGTTTATTGTATTTGAATGCATCTAGACTTGATATTATGCATGCAATATGTTTGGTTGTGAGATATCAATCTAATCCTAAGAAAACATATGAGAAGGAAGTAACAAGAATATTTAGATATTTTAAGAGAACTCGAGATTATGGTTTGTGGTATAAGAGGGAAGATAACTTTTCTTTGAGTTCCTATACTAATGTTGATTGGGCAAGATGTGTGGATGACCAGTGAAGCACCAGTGGAGGTGTATTTTTCTTAGGAGATGGATTAGTCTCTTGGTTTAGTAAGAAGTAGGAATTAGTGTTCTTGTCCATAACATAAGTTGAGTATATTTTTGTAACTTCTTGGTACACCCAAGTGCTTTGGATGAAGTAATCTTTGAAGGATATAAAGGTGGTGTATGATGAACCCATTACCACACTATGTGATAATACCAGTGCAATAAATATTTCAAAGAATCCAATGATACATTTATGGACCAAACATATTTCTATCTAGTATCACTTTCTAGGAGAGAAGGTTGTAGAGAAAGAAGTCAAATTTGAGTATTTTCATACTAAGGATTAGATTGCAGACATCTTCACTAAGGAAATTTCAAAGGATAATTTTGAGTATCTCTAGCAAAATTCATGGGTTATTACCCCTCCTTTTTCTAACTATATGGATAGATAGTGGATCTATCTAGGTGGGAAATTTAAGTCATATCTTTTTCTCTTTGATTGATGTGTGCTACCTCTCAGTGAGAGTAGCTAGTTGGTTGAATGTTGTTGATAGGGGGATAATGTATAATTGGTTGAAGGAAAAATGCAATTGTTGAGAATGTTTTGATGATTCAAACAAAGACCTTTTCCATTTTCCCTTGATGTCAAAGGGAGAGAATGAGTAGGAATGTGTTGCCATCAATGCAAAAGGGGGATATTGTTGCACATATGTTATGTTTGGTTGTCACTTATGTGGTTATCATTGATTTCAACATTCAATTTAGGTACACTTAGTTTGGGCTATCATTGATACTTGTGTTGATGAGATTGTTGCACATATATCAATATTTTCATTGATTTTTTTGATGTTCATGGTTGGATGCCATGCCTTGTTTGATGTCAAGCAGTATTGGGGATGTTTGTTGTCAACAAAGATGATATCATGATGATATATTAAGATGATGATTAGAATTAATGGTGATGTTGGAGAAATTGTGTTGATGGTCTTTACTATTTTTCATGTTCTCTTTTGTTGTTCTCGAGGGAGTATGTGTTGCTACAAGGAGGTTCTGGTCTTTGGATGTTAGTGAAGGTTTATGTTCCGAGAACTTTCTTTGAAGACTATTTTGGAGATTGCATTGAATTCCTCAAATGCTGAAGATATGGTCTTGAATTTAGGATTTAGTGTCTATACTCTGTGGACATTGCACTCTTATAATTTCAAGTCACCAATGTTGCCAAGGAGGTTTCTAGTAACTGTGGTGGGTTAGAAATTTTGTTGCTTGTCAAGATTGGTCCAAAATATTATCTACATCATTGTTTCTACTCTTGTGTCTTGGGGATGTTCTCTTAATGTTTGTGCAACATCTAAGTTCAACTTTCATGTGATGAAGTTTACCACAACTTGCTCTATAAATGTTACATCTCATGTTTGTGTTTTTTGGGCTTCTTGGTTGAAGTGTTTTTTTCTATTTGGTGTGCGCTAGTTGTTTTTAGTATGATAGTGAGAAAGGTTTATATGGAAGTGTTGATGAATGTTCATTGAATGTTTCTTTGTGGTTTGTATATCAAGGGTTAATCTCTTTGGTACCACATATTGTTTTTGAGTTTTTTTTTTTGGAAACTTGTGGATGCTTGGTTAACAAGGCCTTTTCTATTGATTATGCTATATTATTGGGGATCTAAACCAACATTATAGGCTATGTTAAGTTGTTTTTGAGTCCTGTCCTATCATATTGTGAATTGCATTGAGTAAATTCAATTGGAAGATGTGTTTTTTGGGTTGAATAGTAATGTGCTATATATTTCTTCTACACATTTCCTTGTTGCCGACTTGGGATATTGTGTGCTCATGTGCGTGGTGTTTGGGATCACATTGGTAGATGCAATAAAATTTTATTTGTCCTCTTGATCTTTTGGATAGGACCACTTTCAATGCAATTATGTTTATGGCTAACTTGTTGGAATTATTGTTTATCTCCTATTGTGGCCAACCTAATTGATGTTTTGATATCTTGCAAAGGATATTAATAGAAGATCAAATTAGTTGCAAGGTAAGAGAGAGTTAATATGTGTGGATTATTGTAGTAAGGAATGTGAGCTACAAAAATAAAAGATCAAATGTGCTTCAATGCCTTAGTCAAGAGAGTGTATTGTTGACATATGTTGTAAATTTAAAATTATTATGTATCCTGCTCTAAGATAGTGATTCTCAGAAGGTCATTGTATCTTTCCCTTGGTTTGTGTACCTCATCCTAAAATTCCTCTATATATTTCCCTAAGGTTGTGAACCTTAATATGCAAGTATATTGGGTAGTGAGCCTTTGTAATTTTTGTAAGTAGTGAGCTTCATATATTGTGAGTTAACACTCGCCATGGTTTTCCTTCATTGAGTTTTTTATGTATATCTATTTGTATCTTGTGCATGTGTTTTATTTGCATTATCTTTCATTTCTAATAATCTAGTTAAGGTGTTGCTGATTGAATTACTAAATCTTTCATTATTATTGATTTTTTTAAGGGTTTCTGATCTATTTATTGTATTGTGGTAAAGCACTTAAATTCTAGAAGATACGAATTCACCCCCCTTCTCAATATTTGGGTGTTTCCAACATAATCATTTGTATAGTTTTGAACACAATGTAAGATGATCTCTATTTCAATTTAATGCATGCAAAGATCTAGTTGTGTGTCTTCTCAATAGAGTACCCTCCTATATAGGGCCTGTCAGAGTCTACTTATTCAAACACTATAAAGAAAACTAAAAGAAAATTTCAATGCTCCCATAAAAATAGAACTAGGGATAGGTCCTTTAAACTAAAAAAAACTCATGAGAGCAAGAGTGTAGAAGTAAAATAAGGAATCTACACTAATTAAGATAATTATTATAATTTGGAAATGTGCCCTAAAATGAAAACCCTTATTATAGCTACTATTGCTTATTGGAATAGACTCTATCTTCCTCCATAATTTATTTGAACATATGGAGTGCTCTTGGCCATCCATTTTCATCTCAAATTGTTTCCTACATCTCATTCTAGAAATATTCTTGTGTTGTAGTAGATTAACTCCTTTGGCTATGTCGAGCTATCACCCTTTTTTTGCGGGTTTGAGAATCCCTTTTCTATGGGTTAACAAGTTCTTCATTGTAGGGGCTAGTCTTATTTCTTTGAGGAATAGTCATTATTAGAAACTATGATTAATCATGAAATTCTACTAAAATCATAGAATTTCAAAGTTAATACAAACGCATTCATTAACATTATTTATATAATCTTCAAATTCTTTGAAATACTTAAAGTATATAGAAAATGTTTGGTAATGTCTTTTGAAGTTTACCAAAAGTGAGATAAAAAATGAAACTACAAGTAAATTGGATGTTCTTATGGCTCAAGGTGTCTGCAAGAAGTTGACTCCACTTTTTTGCAAAAAAATGGAAGTGTTTTTCTTGATTTTTTGGAATTTGTCGCATTTGACTTAAAAATTTGAAGCACTTAAATATTGAATCTTTAAAAATATCAAGAATATGAAATGTAGTACATAGAGTTGAGTTTCCAAATATGTAATTTATTTAATACCCAAATGATACAAATTGATTCTCAATAGAAATGTCTAAAACGGACTATTTAAAAGTCATTTTTTAGGACCACACCATTCATGTGTACATAAACCAAATTTTGACCTAAACAAAGGTATTTTTATGAATTCTTTTGAAAAGATTTGTAGGACAAAATATTTTTTAGGATATATTTTTTTAATATTTTTGAATTTTTAATTAATTTTTATTGGTCGTAATTATTATTTTGAAAACTCCTCATGTACACCACACATAAGATGACCTAAACTTATCTATTTTTTTCTTTTCAAATTAAAAATAATTGTCTCAAAATTGTTCACATTTAAGTTATTTTTAAAAATTTATTTTAATAAATAGTTATTAAAATGATAAGAAAAGTTGTTATTTCAAGTTCATGGACCGATTTTATAAAAACATATTTAAAAATTAGAAAAAATCATCTAATTTTTTTAAAAAATGGATATTTGAAATTTGCACAATCTTATTTATACTGGTGTTTAATTTCATCAAACAATTATGGAAAAAACATCTTTAGACATATGTCCAAAGTCACTCTTTTCTACTAACACTGACATGACCTTCAAGTTATAGGTCAAAGAAAGTCTAAAGCTGAGGGTTAGCTCCCCAAGCCTTTTTTGACCTGAAACCCATAGTAGAAACCAAGCCAAAAATTGAAATTTTAAGAAACAAGATCTCATTTAGTTTTTTTTTTAATTTTAACCCTTCAGGAAACAAGATCCAACTTCTAGAAAGGGATCTTGTTTCTAGAAAATAGGATGTATTTTCTATAAATTGGGATCCCACTTTTAGCTCACGGTCTCGAAGTGAAACAAGATTCCATTCCATAAAAAGAAAGATCTTGTTTCACTTTTCCCAATTTCATGTTTCTGGATAATTCCAATACTTCCAAAAGAATTGGACTCATCTTCTTGCTTTTATCCCTCATCATCCCCCCAACTTAAATATTCTTCTTTTCATTGAGAAGTTTAGGGTCACTATTTATATTGCATTGAAACCTCTTTGTAGTCCGTTATATTGGTGATGCTTTTCCCTACTTCAAGTAGAACCATATTTTCTCTCATTTTCTCTCATATGGCTTTCTCTACTACATTTATCTCTTTTCTCCATTGCATCTATCTCTTGTCTCCTTCTTGTCCAATGTGACATTGGGAATAAGAGGATTGAATTTCAAGGGAAACCACAAAATCTCATTTTCAAGGGAGGATGGAAGTTATTTATTGGTTCTTATTATTGTTGCTACATAGTTAAACATTTATTGGGGCTCCTTTCTTTTCAACTCTAGTGTTAATTATCTCCAAGCGTCCTGAGATAAATTAAGTGCTCTCTATTCATGGGTTTGAAGCTATTACCCTTAATTTATTTTATTTTTATATTGGGAGTGGGACCTAAGCCCATAAGTTAAATTTTAAAAAACCCTTAATTTATTTTATTTTTATATTAGGAGTGGGACCTAAGCCCATAATTGAGTGGGAAAGCTATTAGTCGTCGAGCCTATTATAGGAGAGGGATGCATAGATTTTAATTTGTTAGTAACAACAACATGGTTATGTGATTGGTATTGCTCACATATTGAAGGTTAGTATAATGCTAATGGTAGTACTGATGCTCATATGGTAATATCGACTAAGTGTAGGTGGAAGAGTTTTGTGATTGATCTTAGGTCTGTTTGGTCTCATTTTAGATTGATGTGTTCGTCTTAAACATTTACAAATCAACAAAAATATAAATAAACAATATTTTAACTTTCTTTATATTTAAAATCCTAAACTCACATTAATTTAAATATAACTATTACTATCAATTTATTAACCTAAATTAATTATAAAGTATACATTTTTTAGATGATTATTATAAAACAATTATCAATTAAAAAATAGTCTTTATAAAGTTAGAAACAACATAATTAAAATACTTCCTAAAGGAAAAAAGGAGGATTCCATTACTAGTTGGCATCCTATCACGATGCTCAACACCTCATATAAAATTATAGTAAAAGATTTGGCCGTTAGGATGAAACCAGTGGTGCGGGAAATTGTTAAAGATGCACAAACAAGTTTTATTACTAAAATATTTAGTCTTCATAATCTTATGTTAGCATGGGAAAGGTTTATGAATGGGCTCAACAAAATAGTCAAAATTATATTTTCATTAAACTTGATATTGATAAAGCTTATGATAAAATTCATTGGAGTTTTATTCTTAAAATGCTTGAATGGTTAGGTTTCTCCCCTAAACTTTATGCTCATGTTTAAATGTTTTTTCGAGATGTTAATTCTGGGATTATTATCAATAATATCATGATAGGTCAATTTCATTTACAAAGATCTATCCAACAAGGTTGTCCCTTAGCCCTTTATCTCTATGTCCTTATAGTTGATGTTTTGGGTTACCTACTCCAAAGAGCTAATAATATGAAGCTGATATCAAGGATCTCTATTCTTGATAATGGTGTAACTAAATCTGATTATGTTGATGACAACCTGTTACTCTTAAAAAATTGTGAAAAATAATATCTCCAACACGATGGACATATTGGTTCTATATTGTGCTATTTTAGTATCTAAAATTGTACACGATAAAATATTTTTTTGATGGTTCAAACTAGTCATATCCCCCATTCGATTCCTCAATAATGGAAATAAATTAAAAAAAAGAAAATTATGAGATACTCAGTGTAGTTTCAGAAGAAGTATCCCTTTTTTCACACTTAGTTTGGGATTACTTAATATTAAAATGAGTGGAATGTTGCCTTGATTGAGTGTTGTAATGCATTATACACATTCACATTAAGTTTAGCTCCCGTTTAAACTAAATGGAGGGTATGTGCAGAATCATCATGGAAAAAAAAGGCCCTTAAGTGGCAATAAAATTCAAAAAAATCAAACTTAGGCAACTTGACGTAAAAATTTGAATAACTTATCTATATTGTTTCAAAAATATGTAAGAATAGAATCTATAGAAAATTGAATGTAGTTTCTAAACTACTAGGTTTATTTAAAAAATAAAAAAATCTATTTGGTGAAAATTTGAAATTTCAATGCAGTAGTACTTAAATTTCAGGGAAAAAATAAGAAGTAGGTGTCTATCTAACCACCCTAACCACAATAAAATGATAATATATTTTTATAATATTTTAGATATAAGTAGAGGACTCATTTCCCAATGGGATGCATATTTTTTTGTATTTTTTTCGAAGTAAATAATTAATTATGAATATTTTATTACAAATTTTAAAAAATTTTAAAACTTGTATGTTTGACCACCTTAACTTGGTCAAAACTTCATGATTTTTTTTTTTTAATCCTATAGTATGTGAAGCATATAAAGTAGCGCATGTTTCAGATTCAAAAAATGTGATACCCTTTGAAAGCTATAGATGTTTTTCAATCAGCCTATCAATCAGGACTTTAGTTGTAATTCAAATAGCAAATGAATAATAATTATTTATTAAATTCAAAGTAAAACATAATTTATATTGGTGGAAAGCTTAGAATCTCCTTTAAAGACCCTTTTTGTTTCATCAATTTTGGGTAAAAAAAAAGTCGTCAGCCACATGGGTCATCATATCACTTACATATCGCCACTTTTTGGCCCATCATGATCCTGCACATACCCTGGACTTAATTGTGCCTTATTTAGGGTTTTTTAAATTGTATCTTTACACTTTCACACTAATTTAGGGCTTTATTAATTAATTGAGATTAATTTTCCTTAATTGCCCCCTTTAATTCAAATCCAAGCTTAATTAATTACAAATTTTGAGAGATAAAACCTGACATTCATAAATGCCATTACACAAAACTTAATTTTAGAGGGTGTGTGTCTTAGGTAGGTGACCTAAGACCCATTTTCCACATGGAAAATGGGTCCTCACTAGGTTCTAGGAGCCTATGTTTACATGGCATTTCACATTGTCTGAAGTGTGTCCTAGGCGAGTGACCCATGACCCATTTTCCACATGGTGAATGGGTCCCTACTTAGACCTATGACCTACCCTTGGGATATTTTTTTGGTGGTATTTTAATGATTTGAAATCCATGATTCAGTGTCTACTTGTGATATCTAAATTTTGGGAATTAATCTTAAGTTATGTATAAATACAAGTTTATTTTCATTATGTTTCAACTAGAGAAGAGAGAAGAATCTAAGCAAATTTTCATGAGATCAAGAAAGAAGCAAGCAAGAGTGAAGTCTTGGAGCAAAATTATAGTGTTTTTGGAGGTCTTAAAACTCTTTTTTTTTTAAAGATCAAGCATTATTGAAAAAGTGATTATAGATGCCTATGGAGAATAATGATGGATTCTAGGCTTTGGTAGAAGCACCATGAGATTCAACCAAGCCTAATGAATTGTTTCCTAAGTGATTCCATCTTGTATGATCATTCTATTTTCAGCCTAAATAGAGGTATATTCAGATTTGTGAATTATTAAGGGGATTTGGGATCTCCTAAAGTAGGTCTTTTGCATTGTTCATGTTTCATTCTAGTATTCTATTCTAACACACTTGAGTAGGGTTTTTTTGCATCATTAGATATGTTAATCTTAAACACACTTAAGGTTAGGATTGGACACACATTTCATGTTCTAGATTTCTATTTATCATCAAGGTTTAATTACCAAACTTGGGGTTTGATCAAGGCAAACCCCTATCCACCAACAAGCATTAGAATTTTTTTTTAGGTTATTGGTAGATCCAAATCCAAAAGTGGGTATTTCAAGTTACAGGAAAGAATTACAAATCTAGAACTTCAAATTCATATTTAGAGTTTTCTAGAAGAGCCTACCAAGACCCATTCGCCATATGTCGAATGAGTTTGTTATGGTTTCAAATTAGGGTTGCAAAAACAACAAGTTTTGACAGATGCACAAAATTTATTGCTCTCATAATGTTCAATATTTTCTTATATTTTGTGATACGTTTCTTCATTGCACTTTGTAGATCTAGGTTTAGAGATTTTTTACTATTTCAAAACTTTCTCCTGAAAAAACTGCTTGACCTAGACCCTCATCCTAGAAAAAAGAGGAATTTATGATTCACACCTTGATTTGGCTCACCTTTTGGGTTATAGATACTTCATGGTTTGGATCCCATTTCTTGAATGAAATAGTGAAGAATAGGGTTATTTACCCAATTTTTCTGGGTATGTGCAAGATCATGATGGGCCAAAAAGTGGCGATATCTAAGTGATATGATGACCCATGTGGCTGACAACTTTTTTTTAACCCAAAATTGATGAAATGAAAAGGGTTTTTAAAGGAGATTCTCAGCTTTCCACCAATATAAGTTATGCTTTACTTTGAATTTAATAAGTAATTATTATTCATTTTCTATTTGAATTACGACTAAAGTCTTGATTGATAGGCTGATTGAAAAACATCTATAGATTTCAAAGGGTATCATATTTTTTGAATCCGAAACATGCGTCACATTCTATGCTTCGCATACTATAGTATTAAAAAAAAAATGAATTTCATGAAGTTTTGACTAAGTTAAGGTGGTTAGACATACGAGTTTTTATATTTTTTAAAATTTGTAATAAAAAAATCATAATTAATTATTTACTTGGAAAAAAATTATAAAAAAATATGTATCACATCGGGACATGAGTCCCCTACTTATATCTAAAATCTTATAAAAAAATATTATTATTTTATTGTGGTTAGGGTGGTTAGATAGACACCTAATTCTTATTTTTTCCCTGAAATTTAAGTACTACTGCATTGAAATTTCAAATTTTCACCAAATAGACTTATAAAATAATAAAAAATCTAGTAGTTTAGAAACTACATTCAATTTTATACAGATTCTATTCTTACATATTTTTTAAATAATATAGATCTAAATGATTCAAATTTTTACATCAAGTTGCCTAACTCTGATTTTCTAAATTTTATTGCCACTTAAGGGCCTATTTTTTTCCATGATGATCCTGCACATACCCTTCTATGTTTCACTTAGGTATACCATTTGGCATCAAGGATTCTTTTTTAGATATGTGGAATTGGTACCTTAATAGAGTCAAGAATAAACTTGTAACTTGGGGAAATAAATTTATCTCCTTGGCTACTAAAAAACATGTTATCCATAAAATATTTCTTTCTATGTACATGTTTATTATTCTTCATGTTAGATTCCCTCTAAAAAAGGGTATATGATAATTTAATTAAACTCACTTGTTAATTTATTTGGGCTAAATTGGACAACATTACATGGCTTATTTCCACATCATGGACCCACTGTATTCAATAGGTGGCTTGGGTGTTATAGATCGAAGAACTCAAGGATTTTTCTTGGCTACCAAATTGATTATTAGATATTTCCATGGGGATGAACCATGGAAGATTCTTATATTGAATCACATTAACCTTGCCTTTTTCAAGGGTAAGTGGAAACACATGGGTTGGCTTGATAAAATTTTGCATGCTTCATTTTTCTCAATAAAGGCTTCTTCCCCCCTCTAGTCTATATGGAAGGCTTGACAACATAATTTCTATCTTTTAAAATGGAGGGATAACTCACTTCAACATGGCTTTTGTTTATCTACTTCATCTAGATTTGGTGTAATAAGCACATTCTTTACCAGGACTAGCTCCTTGCTTTAATATTTTCTAAAAAATCTTACTCATTCACAAAAAGAGTCCACAATGTTGGACATATTTTGGATTTTCATACTATGAACTATTTTTCATGGCATTCTATTAAAGGTTAATTTAAGCTTAGCATTAAATACAAAGTGTTTCTAATCTTTATGCAGCCTTTGGTTCCACTAGAGCTATTAATGAAGTTATGTACTCCTATTCATAGTAACTTCTGCAAGGATTGGTTATGGATGTCATCATATCCTTTCCTTATTTTTCCTTTAAAAAAGTATATTTTCACTTGCTTCCAAACCTACCATAAATTCTTGATTGAACTACAAATGGAATTGTTGATTCAATAAAGAAATTGGTCAAAATTATCTGCCCTTATTTGGAAATCAAAAGTTAATGCAGATGCTCAATTAACTACTTGGAAAATTCTATATTGCAAATTTCCCATTGCAGATAGGCTAAAATGTTTAATTGTCCAGCTAGTTAATTGTCAATTTTCTCGAAAGAAAGAAACTATAAGGCATAACTTTTTGGGATTTCAATCTATTAAAAAGCATCGGAATTTTTTTTTAATGATTTGCTAGCTATCTTTGAACATAAGTTAAATTGGAAAGAAGCACTTATTGGAATGGGGTTACATGCTAATATCATTGTTGATGGAGTTGGAAATACCATTTTATTTTATAAATGGAGAAACAAGTGTAAGTGACGTAGGGGCATTGTTCCCCATCAAGTTTTTTTACAAGTTTTGGTTTTTGTTGGTTTCTGAGTCCTTGTATCTCTATGACATGTGGCCCATTTTATTTGGCAACAAGATTCTAGAATATTTATTTTTCCCTAATGTTGAATAAAGATGGTTATGGAAGTTAACTACTGTGCTCATCATAGGTAGAGGTTGGTTGTTTTGGAGAGAAGAGAGGTTGACAATTGGAGGCCTAATTGTTTTTTTGGGAAAGATAAAATTATTGGTCATTAGAATAAAGAGAAGAGAGGAGAGATACATAATGTTAAGAGTTCTGAGGGAAGTTGTAGATAAGGGAGGGTGCCATGTAAGCTAATGCTAGACTAAAGAAAAGGAATGGTGAAGATGAGGGGCTATGCCTTACCATTGGAGAATAAAGAATGGATTTATAGATGTTGCACATGATTTTTCCCCCATGAGGTAGATTATAAGGGTTGTGATCATGCAAGGATAAATAATAAGGGAGTTAGTCCAGAGGATAGAACACATGCCACAAGAGGATTGATTGGCTAGGAGAATTCTGATTTGAATAGGAAATAAAAACATAACAAAAGGGCGTTTGTGTTTGAGTTGTGTTTTGTCTAAAAATGGATCTTCTATAGTTTTGGATATAGAACATCACTTTTCTCCAACTAACATTCAAGGATGCCCTAGAGATCTCAACCCAAGAGTGGAATGAAGGTAAAATATCTACTAACGGACTATCCTAGGGTATGAATTAGATTAGATAAGGGGTTCACCACCAAGTAAGAACTTGGAAAAGACACTAAAATGCAAAACCTAGTTTGATACAATGCTTCACTAAATGACCTAGAAATGTAAATGAAACAAAACACAAAAAGCTGTAAAATTGAAAGTGTGCACCTGGAAACTTGCTAGACATGGAATGGAGCTCTAAAATCGTAAAAAATGTTGATTTTTAAACTTGGTGAGACTCAAACACCATTCTGGGTGAATCAGTCCTAGATCTAGGTCTCTACACAAGATCAAGTTTCAGCCAAATGGGTAGTCAAATCTATAAAGGTCTCTAAAAAAATCCTATAGTGGGACTCATTCATTACTGTTGGAAAATGAGTCTAGTTTGGATCTGCTCTTCTCGATCTTCTTAATCTATTTCTCTAGGTTCCCGGATCTTAAACCCTAATTTTCGGGGCTGTAAGTGAATTTTTGTGAATATTTTGACCTTGCAAATGGGGAGACAACTCCAAAAAACTTGTAACCTAATAGTCAATGATCTCCAAGTCTTCAAGGTACCTAGATATTCAATCACACAAAGAAAGAGAGAGAAAATGTTGGTTGTTAGGAAATGGGGGTTTGCCTTGGTCAAACCCTATTTAGGTATTTAAACCAAATGATGAAATAATGAAACAAGGATATGAAATGTAAATCATAGGATATGAAAAATGAATAATGATACCTTGAATGATGATGTCTTGTAAATATACAACTTAACATGAAATGACCATGAAGGATGTAGATCTTGATCTTTGACAATAGGTGTACAACAATGCTTGATCTTGGATCCTCAATGCTACATCACAACACTAGTTCAATAAAATGCTTGATGCTTTCTATGTTTGAAATGATGATGGATCTTGAATTGGTGCAACAATGGATGAAGAATCTTGCCCTTGAATGATCTTGAAAGCTATCTTAATGACCTTAGAATGCTTAACCCTTGCTTGCTTGACTGGATAACATGTAGGCTTATGTTGCTCAGATTGCTTAAGTGAAATAATGATTTGGAAGCTTATTTATATACGAAATCCACCCAATAACCCATGTATTTGATCCCAAAGGTTCGCTTAGGAGAAATTTGAATTAAAAACCCACTTTTCCTACTCAAAGCCTTAAAAATAGGCCAAATGGGACTCATTCGCCATCTTGGGTGAATGAGTCCCACTTGGATGGGAATCATTCACCCAAGGTGGTGAATGGGTCCCATAGGGGCTGTTTTTCATGCTAGAGTGTCAGGGAGTGAAGAATTTAAGCTTTTATATTCGTATTGTTGGGTATTTTATCAAAAAATGTCTTGGGATGCACAATATGGGGTCATAATGGCCTATTAATGATGATATAAAGGTTATAAATGCAAGGAAGTCCAAAATCCAATGTGAAAGTATAAATAAATACACTTTACAACACTAAATTAAGGAAAAAATGAGTCCATTTAGCTTAGAAGGGCCCTAAATCCCATGTGAATGTGTAGAACACATTAAAACACTAGATTAGGTCCACTTTAGTGTACAAGAATCCTAAATTCAATGTGAAGATGTAAATAAATATATTTTACAACATTAAATTAGGACAGAGTTAGGTTTATTTAGCTTAGACTGGCCCAAAACCTAATGTGGATGTGTGAAACTCATCACAACACTAGATCTTGGGGCAATATCAAGTCCTATTTGTCATTAAACATTCCCAAATGAAGCAAGGAAAAGGCTTACTTTTTCAGCGGTCATAAGTTGGAAATGAAGGAAGCTCTATTTTTATAAGAATCACTATAATTAGACTTTTTAGGGAGCAATTCACATGTAAACCTTTATTTCTTGTTCTTGGAATTGCTTCTTTGTAATCAAGGAAATGCAATGTGGTTTAATTCAGTGGCCCTGTTTCTTTTTACTTTAGTTTTTTTATGTTTGTTTCATATCCTTTTGAATAAGGAATGGTGTGAATGTTCTTGACACCTTTGGAACTGATTGAACCAATTTTTTGTAGGATACTATAGTATCTTTGCATATACCTTTCACTTGCAATGTTAGTTTATTTGTAACTAAACAGGTTATCATTATCTTGGTATCAAATTTGATGAATACATGAATGTGAAATTATGTGCCATCATTTTTGGTATCATAGTATGTGTGAGAGTGTGTTGTCCATTTTAGTATCAAAGCCTAAAAGGTCTGGGAAGGGGAAGTCAGTTATGCTCATAGGATTTTGGACACATATGTTTGTTAAAGTTTTTATAGGTTAACAAGAAGAACCTGGGTATTGAAAGACTAGGTACGAGGAAAATGATAGAAGCCTTAGGTGATTTATCAAGAAGAAAAGAAGAGAAAAAGATAGGAAGATGTAGTCACATGCTAAGAATGAAAGCCCCTAGAAGAAAGAAAAAATTAAAATGAATATGACAAAGCAAGATTCAAAGTGGGACAAAGAAATGGTAGAGTTGAGAAGAGATTTGGAGAAGTGTAAGTAGTGGCTTGAGGAAATAATTCAAGAATACATGGTTGGTGTTGCACATTGGAAAAGAAGTTGAAGTGGCCTCTGAAGATGATTCTTAAGAAAAGAAGAGGGCAGAATATGGATGCCTTGAAAAGAGAAGATGAAAGAGGTTTGGATAGTAGAGATTTGCTAAGTGAGCAACATGAACTGAAAGAAGTGAAAAAAGAATCACTTGAAGAAGAATGCCAAGAAGTGAGGAGAGTGTCCACAAAAGAGGCACTTCTAGAGACATTTTGGTTTCTTGTTTTAGTTGTGTTTGAGTATATGCATGAAGGTATGGGGATCCTTATGAGGAGGGTCAAGAGAAAGACCTTGAATTTGATAAGAGAAGGGGCAAGTAGAGTACCCATAGATAGAGATGGAGGTGAGGAAATGAGTAAACAAGTTGCAACAGTTTACCAAGAGGATATACAAAAACATTTTTCAGTAGCCCATTGAGGAGAGGTACATTACAAATTACATAAACATGAAGTTGAGAATAGTGTTTAAGTTTTCTAGCATAACAATATATATGTTGAAGATGCCCTATAATTTCATGATGTTTTAGAAAGTGTTTTAGAAGAAGGATAAAAAGCCTACAAAATAGAATATTTTGCAAGAAATAAAGTCAGGGATGAAAGTAAATCCATACAACAAGCCATTGAATAGGTAAATTCAAGTAGAAATGTTGGTTTTGGTCATGTATTTGAAAATAAGAATGTAGATATGCAAGTTAATAGTGAGAAAAGGAAATTGGAGTTCTCAAATCTTTCCAAGAATCATGGGTAGAAGGGGCCAAGATAGCTTAATAACTAGTTTTTGAGGGAAAGCATACAAAATGTAAACAAGAGGTTTCTTATGATGGAGTTTCTAGTAGAAAACAAGTACAAAGCATGAAAGACATGACAAAGTTAAAGATGAATCAAGATTGTAAAGTAGGTGGTCAAGAAAGGAAGTAAAAAGGGGGCATTTTAAGGGAAAAATCAATCCATGGATTAGGGAGACTAAGTGTAGAAGTAAATAAACATCCACCCAAATATATAAGAAACAAAGTGTGGGTGGTTAAGTGTGTAATAGTTGAAAAGAAGGAAAATGGGCACAAGTTGATCAAAATGGAACAAAATGATGAACCCAATTTCACCTCTATTTCCATTCAATATGTGTGCTATATTATGAAAATGATTAACAAAAAATAAATCTAATTGATATAATAGTTAAAAGGAAAGTTTTAAGAGGGCTAAATGTTGTGCACTTGTTGCAAAAAGTGCTTTTCTAAACCTCATTGAGGACTCATTCGCTCGATGGTGAATGGTTCTAGCTAGGGCTCTAGAAAATCAGTTTTTGGGTTATATTCCTCTCAGTTTGCACTCCAAGATTATAGTCTAGCACTGTTGGAAAGCCAAAAATAAATATTGTAGCTCAATTTCCTTGATTTGACAACTTTCTTAGTGACTTTGACAACTTTGAAAACTTTTACAATTTTTCTCTCCAAATGATCTTCAACCTAGAACCTATAATCAGCATCAAAGGAGAGAAAATGTGGGTTTTTAGGGAATAGGGATTTGCCTTGGTCAAACCTTGTTTTGGTAATTAAACCTTGAAATGAAAAAATGCATAAAGGAATGATGAATGAACAAATACAATGTCACAACTCACCACACCATAGTTGAAACCTAGGATTGTAAATTTGCAAACTAGCATGAACTAGCCTCAATGGATATAGATCTTAATCATAAAACTTGATGTGAAACAATGTCCTTTGAATGCTTGATTGATCTTGAACGCTACATCAACACATTGTTATTTAGATATTTCAAAATTGTCACCTTTGTTTGAGATTCCTCCACAACCATTGTTATTTCTTCGCCCATAAAATCCCAACAAGCCTATTAAAAAAATGCTTTGAAGTCGTCTAGCCTTGGGGATTTTTCTGGCTTCAACTAAAAGGCCACCACCTTAACTTCCTCCATTGATATGTGAGTGGTTAAAAGTTAATTATCACCCTCTAAAACCATAGATTCAAGTTGTCCAAGATGTTGCAATCCATAGATTCTGCCATGCCTTGGCCACTTAACAATTTTTCAAAGTATTCAACCCCTAACCATTGAATCACTTCTTCTTCCACCACAATATTTCTTGTTGTATCTTTTGCTTGTGTGATCCTATTCCAACTATGCCTAATTTTGGTTGAGTTATGATAAAAGCTTGTGTTAAAGTCACCTTCATCTAACCATGTCTCCCTCAAATTGGTTTTCCAATAAACTTCTTCACAAGCGAGGGCCTTATTATATTCAACCATTTGTCATTTCTCTACTTTGAACTCCTCCCACTTCATGCCATCTTTCAACACTTTTTCGCCTAGAATATCCAGTTATGCCTCCAACCTAGATTTTTCTTCAAAGATTTTTTAAAAAACCTTAATATTCCACTCTTTGAGTCTTTCTTTCATGTTTTCTAGTTTCTTTTGGAATAGAAACTTCTTTGCTCTGCATACTCGCATCGATTCCTCCCACCAATCCTTCATAATGTCCAACAAACCTTCATTACTTAACCACATCTTCTCAAATTGCCCCTTTGTTGGTTTTGCATTTAGCCATAAAGATAATTCAACAAGGAAATGATCTAAAATAAAGATTAGTCTTATCGTGACCTTTGAAGGAACACTTTCGTGCAACTAGTCCTCTAACATTAGGTATCTATCAATCTTTTCTACAATATTAGTGAAACCTTTCCTTTGGTTAGTCCAAGTAAAAATACCATTTGTTGTTTTGATATCTACCAAGTTATTAGCATCAACGAATCTACCAAAATATTTCTATGACTGCATCACCCGCCTACTTCCCTCATTTTTTTTCACTTAAGTCTATTATTGCATTAAAGTTCCCTCCCAAAATCACCTTTCCTTTCATTAAGGACGCACTTATTTCATCTCATACTTGTGACTTTTCTCCATTTTTGTAGGGCCATATAAATTAAATATTGTAAAAACAAAGGCTGAGGGAAAAAATTTTACTTCCATTTTCATCTAGTGTTGATTTAATGCTACCGGGATCACTTTGATGTTTGAGGGATTCCATAAGGCTCCTAAACCCCGGGAAGCCCCTACTACATCAACAAATTTTCCCTTCCACTTTTTGCAAGATTTGATGGAACTTTCTGTTTCACCTCCTTCTAGTTTCATCTCCTGAAGGAGCAACAGATCTAACTTTTGAACTTTCAATTGACGCTTCACCAGTCACCTTTTGTTCGATGTGTTCACACCCCTAACATTCCATATAAGGATCTTCATCTTTTTCCAAGGGAGGAGTTTTGTATGTCTTAATCAATGGCTGGTTTCCTTTATGAACCTTCTCCTCTCGTTTTTCCTTATTAGCCTTTCTACCAACTTTCCCTGCAAATAATTCCTTCACCAATTGCACAATGTGCCTTTCTTCAGTGATGTCGATTCCATCCTACTCTTCTTGGGACGAATCATTTTCAGGGTTTTCCTTGTCCCATTCTTCTACAGATTCTATCATTTGAAGATCAGCGATGGGGTTTGAGATCCCTAGATCCGTTACTTCGCCTTCTTCTAATTGGGATTGTGGTTCTGGAATAACCGTTTCCTCTGGGTTGGAAACTACCAATGCCCACTCTTTTCCTTTTTTGTTAATCTCATTTGATTTTTCTTCCATTTTTGGGCCGTCTCCTTCCTTCTTTCCTTATTTTTCTCTCCAAACCTCCTTAGATTTCCTTGGAAGGCATCCACAATCTTTCACATTATGATTTCTTCTTCTGCAATTCAAATAGAAGAATGTTGGTTGCTCAATTTTTAGGGACTGAGTCCATATGTGGTCACCATAAACCAAGTTTATTTCATTTGGTATTTCGTTGATTGCAAGATTTTTAATACTTGCATAGATCAAGGTTTCACCATTTCTTAAGTCCATTTCCATCGTTATTCCTAGTGCATCATCGATCTTTGATAGACAATTTTCCAACCAATATTCATAAGGAAAGTTGTATAGCCTTATCCACATCGCCCCTTCCTGTGGATTGCACTTCAGCAAATTAAAGTTTCTCTCCTAGCGCTGCAGATATAGATAAGAATTACCACATTTCCAATCTAGTTTATCAATGATCGCTTCCCTCATTTCTTCTTTCTCTAGGACCACAACAAAGAAACCTCTTGGAATGTTCAGTTAATTATTGGATCCATTTTCCAATTTTCTACCACTGAACCCCGTATCTCTTTCCGATTAAATCTTCTCCTTAGAAACTATCTGATAACTAACGTCTTCAAAAACTCCTCTGCATCTAGCACCGTGATTTCAGAGAGGTTGATTTCAATCTTCTCAACCTTCTTATCATCCTACACATCCAAATTCTTGGTTCCACAATATTGATCACCATACTTTTTTTTTTCCTTCATCCCTCTCTACAACTTCATAGATTCCTCTGCCATCATCAACCTCTCTAACAGCTATCAATTAGAAACTAACTATTCTTAATATTTATTTTTACTTAGAGACATCATAGTTTAATATAACATTTATTTTTCTTTATACCTCTCAATGAAACAAGTTGTCAAGTCAATTTGGTAAAATGACATAGCGTTAAGGAAAAAAGAAAGTCTAAGATGGTTATAATCATGTAGCTTTCATGGACAAGAATAAAATCATGTCGTCATATTACTTTTTAACATCATGAAGTTTCATAGTTTCTTTAGTCAAATAAGAATGTTGCTTTTACTTTTCCCTTGTGCATTATTATAAAGAATGTGCTTTTACTTTTCTTTTGTGTGTTTTTCAGTACAAGATAATTAAGTTCAAAATTTAAAGAGATCATTTGTATTGTTTACTTTGATTTTATGTACATGGTAATAATTGTGAGGGGAATAAATATATTTTATACATTTATAAATTAATTATTTTAATTTAAAAGTTTAAATCTTATATAAATATTAAAATTGATAGAAAATGAAAAATATTTTTTAATTTTATGTGTATTGAGAATATTATATAGTGATGTGTATTTTATGATTATCTCAATTAAAAAAAATTGTAAGAGGCTTGCAAAAAAATTGAAAAGACAAATTATGCTTTTCTAGGGTCAAAATCACACGAGTGAACCTACCTCAAGTTGAACTTTGATCCTTTAATGACAACCTTGGACTCTTATCCGCATTCTTCAAAAACACGTTTGTTTTTTTAATAATTGACCTAGTTGGTGCTTAAAAGCGTTAATAGGACCTACTACCAAGTAGGGGAACTAATACAAAGATCAATATTAAAGTTACATCCAATGTTAATATTGGTATTAAGAAATTTTGGATTTGAGTAAAATAATAGTATTAATATAAAACGAAATTTGGTAAAATGAGTGAATTAATATAATATTGGGATAAATTAATAGTAACATTATTTTAGTAATATTATTTTATAAATAAATAACCTAATTGTTAGTTGATTAAATAGTAATAAGATTACTATTGTAATTCACTAGTAAATACTATTTTTATTATTTTGGTTAAATAAAGACAATGTGTTAATGTTAAATTGAGATTTGAAAATAATAGTATTATGATGGCTAAATAGTAATCTTACTTTTGGCTTATCATTTAAATATTAAGAATAGCATTTGTTATGTATTTGATTAAATATCATTATTGAATTATTGTTAAAGGATAAAGTCATCATGATCCTCTGAGAGGTGTTTTTATACATAAATTTATAGTGCCAAATTTTAAACAAAAAATAAATGTCATTGCTACCTGAAAGCCCTAGAATACTAGGATCAACCTTTCTCCCTTAGGGTGTGCATGAGAGGATCCACACTATCCAAATTGATATCGCTCCCCACACCCCACTCTGGGATGACACATCCATGACGACGTTGCACAAGTAACTCGTTGGATGCATGTATTTTTCATACTATGCTCAGCCATGGTTAGTTGTTAAAATAATAATAATATAATATATATATAATAAAATAAAATTGGTTATGTTGTGTCCAAGGTGTAAAATTTTGGGCACAATAGAAGGCCATGCCACATGAGTAAGAAAGGCCTTGAGATTTTACATGAAAATGATCAAATTTTGAAGCTCAAATTAGTATATTTAAAGTTGTGTGAGCATTGCATATATGAAAAGGAAAATTGGACTATATTCTCTACCACGGAACATGAGAAGAAGTCACAACTATTGGAGTTAGTGCATTAAAATATCTTTGGCCCAATGAAGGTAACATTAATTGTTAGGTCAAATTATTTTAACTTTTGTAAATGATTGCACTAGAAAGGTTTGGGTTTACATGTTGAAAAAGAGATCTAAAGTCTTTGGCATGTTCAAAAATTTTAACACATTTGTAGAAAACCAAACCAGTAATAAAATTAAGTTCTTAAGAACAAATAATGATGATGAATTCTAGTTCAATAAAAATTGATCACTTTTGTGTAGAGAATGGTATCCAAAGGATTAAAATTTTCCTTTTCCACTATACTAAAATGGTGCAACTAAGAGAATGAATATGAACATTCTAGGAAGAGCAAAAAGCATGCTCTCAAATGCTAATTTGAGGGAAAAAAATATGGCAAAGGCAATCAACATAGTTGTGTATTTAATTAACTGAATTCCATTCTCTTGGTTAGATTTTAAAATTATCTAGGAAGAGTCGCTAGGAAAGAGGATTTAATACAATCATCTACTGGTGTTTGGGTGTGAAGCATTCATTCACATTTTACAAGAAAGACGAATGAAGTTTGATGTGAAACCTAAAAGATGTATCTTCATTGGATACAAAGACGAGAAATGTGATTACTAGATATGGGATCCACCTCTAAATAGGTCACAAATAGTAGAAATATGATCTTCAATAAAAAAATTAAGCCACGTTTATTAGAAAAGTGGAAATTGATGAAAGAATATGTGCCTCTAGGATACATCATAGATGAAAGTGAAAATATGTTGTTTCCTAATGTTCCAATGCAAGCTCTAGAATTTTTAAACACCATACAACTCCCAAATGTTCCAAATAATTACACACTATAGAGAATTACTTTATATTAGTTGTCTCATACTAATATGCAGCCTCCTAATCCACCTAGTAATACACCTCTCTTCAACGTAGGTCATTAATATGTGTTTTCTACCCCTTAGAAATTACAACATGTAGTGGCTCAATTTGGATCAATCACCCCTATCTCAATCTCTACCACTCCATAACACACAAGATTTTCCTCAACAACAACCTTATGTTGGTAATTCTAAATAGGGAACTTCACAAGATTCAGTTCCTTAGTTGAGGAGATCCACCAAAGAGCATGTTGATTTTGAAATTTTTATATATTTTATTTATTTATTAATTTCAAAGAAATTTGCACCTACAACATTTGACAAAGCATGTAATGATAGAGATTGCACACAATGGATGGAAGCTATGGGATTGATTAAGGTAAATCACACATGGTATTTTTTTGTTCTTCTAGCAAACAAGAAAGAATTGAAAAATAATTAGGTATACAAGTTGAAATAAGAGGATTATAGGAAGAAGTGATATAGGGAAAAACTAGTTGTCAAAGGATTGGATAAGTGGAAGGGCATTGACTCAACCAAAATATGTTCACCATTAGTGAAAATGAATTTCATCAAAGTAGCGTTGGGATTGATAGTTTTGTATGACCTTGAATTGGAAGAACTAGATGTCAAGACATATTTTCTCCATGGTGATTTTGAAGAATATTTGTATATGAAACATCCTAGAGGCTTCAATAAATAAGGAAAAGAGGATTTTGCTTGCAAATTAAATCAATTTTTGTATGGGCTAAAACAAGCTTCACATTAATGGTACATAAAATTTGATTTTTTTATGGATGAGAAAAATTTTGCTAGGTTGAAAAATTATCCTTATGTGTATTATAAAATTTTAGAAAATGGTGAATTTATGGTACACTACTTTATTTTGATGATATGCTAGTGATAGGAACTAGTATGGTTGCAAGTTGAAAGAAAATGAACACTCATTAAGACAAATCACCTAAAAATAAAAAACTAATTATACTTAAAAAAAAATCCTAACTAAAGCTATCTAAAATTATTTTTATATATAGGATTAAAAGGGTGTGGAGGCATACCAAAAATTAAAAACTATTAAATTTGGGGGAGGTTCCAATAAAGGATGTGAGCCACACTCCTTATGTGAGTGTCATTAGAATCTTAATGTATGCACAATACAAGCCAAAGTAGATATTTCTCATGTAATATACTTTTGTGCACATACATGTCAAATCTAAGAAAGGAGCATTAGGCTACAGTTAAAGCCTAGGTCTTCAAATATTTTTACAACTTCTATTATGTAAATTTCTACCAAATTAGACCTAAGTTGGGAAAATTAACAAACCCACAAGGACTTATTGATGTTGATTATACAAGAGATGAGAATAGAAGATCTACAAGTGGAAATGCATTTAACTTCTTTGATGGAGCAATTAGTTAGATGAGAAAGAGGTATGCAATTATTTCTGCATGAATTATATGATAGCTTCTCATGCTTGTAAGGAAGTAATGTGATTAAAGAGACCATGCTCAGATATCAACCTCTTATAGAATATTGTAAGGATATGGTGTCATAGTAAAAGTACAATTTGATTGGTTGAGAAGACCACTTATTATTCTAAGACACAACAAGTTGATGTACAATATCATTATTTATCTAGACATGTTTGATGAAAATATTTGATACCATGTAGAATGTTATTGGATCTTTGATTAACTTAGTGACTATTGAGGATTTCCCTTATTGTTGGAAATAAATAGAGGTTTATGTCCTAGCTTGTCTAATATGTGTTTCAGTGGCCTCCATATGTAATATATACAACAAGTGAGATATTTTTTATGAATATGATGTGATTCTTATTCAAATAATTATCTCACTGATTGGAAGACTATTTATAATGCAGATTATGAAGAGTATCTTTGACCTCTATTTTAAGCAATTTATGAGAGAATCAATTAACCCATTATTGGCCCCTTAAATAGATGGGATTACACCATTTATTGTCCTCTATAATATTGAGGTGTGGAATTTCTAAATGTGGAAATGAAAGTTGCATGTAGAGTTTTGTTTTATGGCTATGAGCCTATGGTTAAATATATAAATCCACCAGTTATTTCTTGTAAGGTTTGAGCCTATAAAAAGCATATAGATTTTTAATTCATAAAAAAAATGGTTGATATATGATTTATGTTGTTAGAGGAGGGTAAGAATAGGGAAATATTGACTGTAATATAACTATTTTTTTGTTAATTTGACTAGTTGTCGTTTGTATCCTAGGATTTTCCTCAAAAGGGTTTTCAAGGGTAAAATTTTTGTCCTTCTACATGTGTTGTTATGTTGTATTCATTTTTTATATTTTGGTAGCATTATTTCTTTTATTCATTATGAAAGTTTATTTTCCTTTTAGAAAAGACTAAATTAGTGCCTTCGGTAAGGAACTCTCCTTTTGAGGAACTTATACCATTCCAATGGTTGTAAGGAACATAAGATGTATATAACAATCAAATCATGGGATTAGAACTCACAACCAAATAATTATGAATTTGGGTCGACAACAAAAGATTAAGATGGGGTCTTTTATAAGAAGCTCATTTCGTAAGGTGTTTGTATTTTACCAAGGTGAATAAGGCATGTAAGCTACATACCCAATGCATATAGGCACCAAATTGTGGGGATGCAACTTAGAATAAAATACTTTTAAACTCAAGTAACCTAAGCATTTAGTAAGGAACTCATTTAAAAAAAAAAAATGTATATTACCTATGAGAGTAAAGCATTAAAGTGTGTGTCTAATTTAGGCATTGAATCAATAAATGTTTAAGAGGAAAGGACATAATCAACTACAAGAAATTAGTGTCTAGTATAGCCTCATCAATCTTTCATATTATATTGTAAAATACACTTTGAGTATATAGCTAATGAACTCATATAGCCTCATCCTTGAAAAACTTGCAATAGGTAGACAATGAATATAAATGTTCTATTTTAAATTTTTATAGGCTTCAAATTAATCTGTCTTATTATTTGAAGACATGCAATTTTTTTATTCCTTTATCCATATAAATATATTGTTTTTTTAATCTATAATCTAATACGTAGTCCATTTATAAAGGTGAGCAATCACCCTAATTTGAATATCAAATTTCATTGTAACCATTACAAGGAAGATTGATGGTATGATAACTAAGACCTCAAAATATCAACTTTAGTTGGTATATGTTATCCAATTTCAATCATCCACAAAGATAAAAGTTGGAAACGTTGAGTTAAATTTTAAATTAAAATTATTGCTAATGTCGTCAAATAGTCACAAAATATAATGATATTTAAGAAAAATTATCTATTGCACCTCTAAAAAAAAAATAGAAGAAAATTAGATAGATAGATAAATAGATAGATACAAATGTACTTACATACATACCACCAAAGAACTGTACAACTATACATACATACATACAATCAATCAATCAATATGATGATGACTTCTCCCCATTTGAGGCTTGTAAATTCTATGGAAGCCATGAAAGAAGAAATTTGGGGGAAGGCAGCGGATGCCTCCAATTCCTTCAATTGTATTGCGCAGGGCAGGAAAACTTAGCACCTGGAATTCACATGCCAGCGGTGGAGACGAGTGTTTGATTTCGTAGATGATCACTTGAACAAGTTATATTGTCAAATGGAGTGGAAAGTACACGACCTCGCTCACTGCCTTATGACCATTTCATCATCACCGCCTCTTTTTCTACTAAGACACGTGCAACAGACTACCCGCTAGGGAATATTTCTCAATTGTTTGAGAGGATTTCAGAGAGGCAAAGATTTTCTGGAGAAAACCATGAGTCAAGGAGATACAAGAATTTGAAGGAAGAGAAGAAAGAGGTAGGAATGGGAAATGAGAGCCGGGCATGATGAGGGCCAAATAGTCAATAACGGGGGGAGAGGTGTGAACAATCTATTGCAATTACTGATTATTAATCTCCTATCTTATATAGATTAATAATCAGTAACTGCAATAGATTTTTCACATGGTATCAGAGCAAATCTAAGGGCAGAAAGAGTTCAGTGCAGGCACAGGAAGAAAAGAAAAATAGAGGGTTTATAAAACCCAGTTCTACCTCTTCAGGTATTATTATTTTTGTTATTACTATTTTTGTTTGAGATGGCCTCAGCAGGTTTAAGAGATCAGGACAGATTGGATGGAGCCTCAAATTTTGGTGTTTGGAAAGCCATTATTTCTTTATTGCTGGAAGAGAATGGTATCAAGGAATATGTTACCAGTGTTGTAGTTGTACCTACAGATCCAGCGTAGCTCTTAGCATATAAGAAGGAAGATGCCAAAGCAATGAGGTTGATTCTTGATGGTGTTAAGGATCATATTGTTCCACATATCGTAGAGTTGGATACAACGAAGAAGATGTGGGACGCCATTTTGAATCTGTACCAGAATGCTACCATGAATAGGAAGCTGATTCTCAGAGAAAAGTTGAGGAATTCTAGATGAACAAGGGAGAAAACATTACATGTTACCTCACCAGACTTAGACTTGTCAAGGATGAGTTGGCAGCTATTGGAGATAAACCAGATGATGACGAGCTAGTACGGATAGCCCTAAATGGGTTTACTAAGTAGTGGGATGTCTTTGTTCAAGTTATTAATGGACGAGACACCTTACCGAGTTGGGATCGACTATGGAGTGACTTCACTCAGGAGGAGCTTAGACTAAGCCTTGTCAGTGCCAATAGTAAGAGTCAGAAAAGTGAGGCAGAATAGGAAAACGTTGCCCTAGCAGGAAAAGGTAAAGCAAAGAAGGGGTCTAGCAAAGGATCAAATTCTAAAGGCGAGAAGAAGAAGGACTTGTCTAAAGTCAAGTGCTACGGCTGTCACGAGTTTGGCCACTATGTCAGCAATTTCCCACAAAAGAAGAAAGGCAAAAAGCAGACGACAGCTTCAGCAAGTGCAGATGAGCTCTCTAGTAGAATGGAAGATGAGTTTGCACTCATAGTTTGTATGGTTAGCTCAATCTCACAGGGTGTTTGGTATATAGACACTAGGGCATCATTTCATATGACAAGAGTTAGAGAATACTTCTCTAGTTATAAGGAGGAGGACATCAGAATCCAGATTTCTATGGGGAACATGTCCAAACTAAATCCAGATGGAAAAGGGACTATTCTATTTCAGAGGGAGAATGGCAAGCCGATACCCATTCATGATGTGTTGCATGTGTCAGGCTTGGGTATGAATCTAATTTCTGTATCTGTTCTTCAGGATAAAGGGTACAATGTACTCTTTAGAGGGGCAAATGTATTAATCAAGCACAAGGATTAGAAATCACCCATAGCTATTGAAGTTAGGAGCGGCTGACTTTACAGGTTGAAGTTTGATACTCATAAGGCACTAATGAGCAGCGGTAATTCTAGAGACCAAGGAGAGCTATGGCATAGGAGGATGGGCCATATACATCATGGAGCACTTAAAATGCTTCATGAGATAGTGACAGGTGTTCTATGTTAGTGTAGGTTTTTTTAATATTATTTTTCCTACACATTATTAAGCATACCTTAGGTTATAGGAGATGTGGTTCATGTGAGGACACGTGGCATAATCCATCGATTACATGTGTTGCTCCCACTCACACTTGGGTGGTTGAGTTTCACACCCTCTTTTGGCCTTATATGCCACCTCACAAAACCACTCATCTGTCTCTTTTTGAGTAGGTTATGCCACCTATTTGGCATTTTCCAAGTAGGCATAACTCCCACCTAATTTGGTTATTTGGGAGTTATTACCCCTCTTGGAATTATTTGCCCATATTCTACTATATATTCTGCACTCACCTCTCCCTCCTAACTAGTTCAGGTCTAGCTCCTATCTAGTCTAGATGAGTTCATATTAACTCAATCAATTCAAGGGAGAGTTGAGGCATATTGTATCATTTAGTGTGTGATATAACATCATTTTGTTATTGCACTATATTCCTGCATTCTATCTCTTGCTGCTCTCGTGTGGAAGGTTTATCTTGGTTTTGTAGGTGATCTTGGGTGCTCGAGTTCATCAATAACTCTTACATGGTATCAGAGCGTCAGATCTGCAAGCCCCTTCCCAAATTTGAGAGATTTGTGAGTTTTTAAATCAGTATTGCAGGTTGCAGCATGCCTTTTCTTGTCTTAAGTAGTTGATTCTACCTTTTCATGTCATTTTTTTGGTTGTTGGGGTCGTTTTATGTTTCTAAAGGCGTTTGTTTTACACTAGATCCACATTTTTTGTATACTTTGAAGAAAATCCGTCATCTGGGTTTTGTTCGTAGAAGAAAAAAACCATCTGGGTCGTTGCTATTTTCTGCATACAGGTTACATATTTTGCAGAAACTAAATCGGAACATTTCAGTAGACCCCCTCTTCAATTGCATTTTTGATTTTGCAGTCAAGCTTTGGAGGGCCATAATTCAGTCATACGAGGTCTTTTTTCAGAGAATTTTTTTTTGGTTTGGGGTAGAATTTCGCAGGATTTGCAGTGGTGTGATCCATTTTTTCTCAAGTAATCTGGATGTTTCAGAAAATCAGTTTTATCAGCAGATCTGAAGGACAATTCTCATTTTTGAAACTTCAAACGGCTATAACTTTCAGATATGACCTCGGATCAAGGTGATTATTTTTTTGAAAGTTGATATTTTTTTGAGCACTATACTTTGGTGCTATTTTGAAGTTCTAATTTGAGATTTAATTATACTTTCAGTATTTGAATCCATTTTGGACACTTGAAAAACTCTGGAAAACAACTCCAGCATTGTAAACGCACTAATTTATAAAGTGCCAAATATTTTTTTGTTGGGGGGATTCTTCTTTGAGTGAAAAAGGGGGGTGTCTATGTGTGTTCTTCTTGCATTTTTTCTCTCACATTGCTACAACAATCTAAAATGGATAAATCGGTTCCTCTACTCACACCATACAATTACTTTGAGTGGAAAAATGAAATGGAAATTCACTTAAGGAAGTTAAAATTGTATAGAATAACAATGGGTATTGATAAGGAACCTACAGAAGATGAAGATAAGCCTAAATGGTTCAATAAGTGTGATGAAGCTTTTGGCACCTTATGCATGGCTGTATCTCCTGATCTACGCTTTCATATTATGTCTGCAAAATCACCAAATGAAGTGTGGAATACTTTGAATACTCTCTTTGGTAAACAGGATGATTTGAGAGCACATTCATTGGAGAACGAGCTCATAGGATTGAGCCCATGCAATTTTGATACCATTCAGGATTTCTTTACTAAATTGAATGCCATAAGATTGCAGTTAGAGCAGTGTGGAGTTAAAAAGGATGACTCACAATTGATTTTGAGTATTCTTTCAAAACTTGGTCCTGATTATGCAGTGTTTGTTTCTACATTTCATGCAATGAAAAGAGCCTTAGGAAAAGGATTTACTATGCCTTCTCTAAGTGAGTTTGCAACTGATCTCACAAAGGAGCAAGATAAATTGATTCAAATGGGCATTATTAAATCTTCCAAATCTCAAGCCTTGACTGCAAAACAAGGCACTAATAAGCAAAACAAGAAACAACAGAACCAAGGTGATAGAAAGAAAGATTCAGATAAATATTCATCTACTTCTAAAGTAGACTCTAAATTCTCTTCAAAAGAGGATTCATCTAAGAAGGAGAAGCTCACTTGTGCATATTGCAAGAAATCTAGGCATGATGAACATCAATGTTACTTAAAACAAATTGATGAGTTGAAGAATCTTTTAGCAAAGAACAACATCAATTTTCCTTCTCGAATGGTTGATTCACTTCTTCTTCTAATTCCAAAAATTTAGAATTTGATAAGGAAAAGGGCCATACTACAGGTGCAGGTAAATCAAAAGGTAAAGCTCTTTGTGCTTCTATAGGTCTTGGATCAAGGAGATGGCTCCTAGATTCTGGAGCGTCTCATCATATGGCTTCTACACAGTCTATGTTCTCTTCTTTTGAGCCTTGTGCTATGCCACCTATTATGATGGGAAATAATACATACATGGATGTAATTGGGAAAGGATCTATTGATATTGGAGATGGTACTTTCAATGATGTTTTGTGTGTACCTCATCTTTCAAACAATCTTCTTTCTATCTATCAAATCACTCATGGTGGAACAGGGAAGACTGTTGAATTCACACCTAATTTAGTTATCATCAGAGACTTGGAGAGCAGAGAGATAATTGCTACTGGGGTGGTTGATCATGCATCTCGATTGTATACCTTTTTAGACTTTGCACCTGATGATGGTTCTAATCCTTTGGTTGTTGATCACACTCCTAGTGTGAGCTTTGATTTTGAGGAGAACTTTGGCTACTTGAACTTGGGTATTCTCACATGTGATCCAGTTCTTGAGCCTTGTATTCCTTCTCCTCCATTTACTATTGCATCTGAAGATACTTGCATTGCTACATTCATGGCTTCTTGTGATTCAGTGCAGCAAGATACACATTGTCTTCCAGACATAGCTACTTCAGATGACTACTTGACAGACATTGCAGGTTTGTTCATAGAGTCTCATATTTCAGACTTGGGAGACATTATTCATGACATCCATCTTCTCTTTGATGAAGTTGATTCTTCTTCAATTGTTATGGAGGAACCTTTGGATCCTTTTGTTCATTCTCCACATGATCATTCATCACATTTTGACATGAGTGAGGATACTTTTGAGCAACATTTGGAGGAGGCGCCTTTGTCTTCAAAGGAGATATCTTTGTCTTCAAATTTTGTTCTACATCCATCTCCACTAGGTTCTGGATTTTCATCTTCTACAGTGTGGCCTAGAACACTTGATTTGATGGTGACATCTTTCGACATCAACATGGAGACACTTGAGCAGAGTTTAGAGACTTCATACATTTTCATCATTCTTCCTTCATATTCCTTTCAGGAATGGGAAGACATTCTTCATACACCTTTGGTTTTGTTTCTTCCTAAGGGGAGGAACATTGTTCGACGATCGTGGACCATGTTCTACATTCAGCTTCGAGCTTCAACCATTGGCATAGTTGACTACTTTGGGGAAGGCTACATGGTCTTTCCTATCCTTTCTATTTTGGAGGGGACTTCTTCCTTGCATGGGATTCTTCTTGTGTTGGGAAACTTGTTTTCTTTTGGGGAGGAGTTTTGTCCCACTGGGTTTTCTCCTTTACTCCATTTGTGAGAGAGTATTTTGTACATGGGTACCTAACATGGCCTAGTAGCCGGGACCCATATTTGCATCTTTGCATTCTTTCATCCTTTCACCCACCTAAGCTATGCTTAAGGGGGGGTGTTAGTGTAGGTTTTTTTAATATTATTTTTCCTACACATTATTAAGCATACCTTAGGTTATAGGAGATGTGGTTCATGTGAGGACACGTGGCATAATCCATCGATTACATGTGTTGCTCCCACTCACACTTGGGTGGTTGAGTTTCACACCCTCTTTTGGCCTTATATGCCACCTCACAAAACCACTCATCTGTCTCTTTTTGAGTAGGTTATGCCACCTATTTGGCATTTTCCAAGTAGGCATAACTCCCACCTAATTTGGTTATTTGGGAGTTATTACCCCTCTTGGAATTATTTGCCCATATTCTACTATATATTCTGCACTCACCTCTCCCTCCTAACTAGTTCAGGTCTAGCTCCTATCTAGTCTAGATGAGTTCATATTAACTCAATCAATTCAAGGGAGAGTTGAGGCATATTGTATCATCTAGTGTGTGATATAACATCATTTTGTTATTGCACTATATTCCTGCATTCTATCTCTTGCTGCTCTCGTGTGGAAGGTTTATCTTGGTTTTGTAGGTGATCCTGGGTGCTCGAGTTCATCAATAACTCTTACATTCTAGAGGTGAGCACAAAGCATGATGATGTGTGTAAAGGATGTGTGTTGGGGAAGTTTGTGAAAACATCTTTTACAAGGAGTGACACCAGATCCAAGGGTGTTCTTAATCTAGTACATTCAGATATATGTGGACCAATGTCAACGAAGTCTCTTAGAGGATACGAGTACTTTGTTACTTTTATTGATGATTTCTCCAAGAAGACCTGGATATACTTCTTGAAGACCAAGGATGAGGTTTTCATTCGTTTTCAAGAGTTCAAAGCTCTTGTGGAGAATTCGACAGGCAAGAAGATAAAGGTTCTTTGGTCAGACAATGGAGGCGAGTACAAAGGGAAAGAGTTCCAGGAATTTTGTACCAGGGAAGGAATCAAGAGAGAGTGGACTGTTCCTTACAACCCACAGCAAAATGGGGTTGCTGAAAGGAAGAATCAGTCTATATTAGAGGCGGAAAGGGCTATGTTGTATGACCAGGATATGCCACGTTACTTATGGGTAGAGGCATACAGTACAGCAGTATACATACAAAATAGGGTTCCACATAAGGTATTGGGCAAGATGACACCAGAGAAGGCATTCTCAGGGAAGAAGCTAGATGTGTTAGCCACTTCAAGATATTTGGCAGTTTAGCATATTGTCACATTCTAGGTGCTACATGTTCTAAGTTAGATTAGACTGCAGAAAGAGGGTACTTTGTGGGGTACAACGAGACCTCAAAGGCATATCAGATATTTATTCTAGGGACCAGTAGGATTATAGTTAGGCATGATGTCAAGTTCATGGAGGACAAGGCATTTAGAAGGTCTAGAGATTTGCCAGCAGATGATCAGAGTGAGCAGCCAGTAGAAGCTCCAAGGATTGAGCAATCAGATCAGGGACAACGAAGCTTGAGTACAGTGACTAGTACAAGCACAGGATTAGGTGCTGAGAGTTCGTAGAGTATGGAGCAATAGATGCAGTAGATCCAAGAGATGCATCAGGAACACATGGGGGTTGATATTTCATCCTCTACAGTTAGTAGCAGTAACCAATAGGATACTCAAGAGTTTGTGGGAGCTCCTAGGATGAGTAGTAGGCAACGGAGTCAACCAGCCAGGTATAATGACTATATGGCTTTAGTTAGTCAGTTGGTAGATAGTGAGCCTTCCAGTTATCAGGAGGCCACACAACAACAAGTGTGGTGAGATGCGATGGTTGAGGAATATACCTCAATAGTGCAAAACGATGTGTGGGAGATTGTGCCTAGACTGACAGATAGGGCAGTGGTTGGATCTCGTTGGATCTATAAGATCAAGCACAGTGCAGATGGTAGCATCGAGAAATACAAGGCAAGGTTTGTGGCCAAGGGTTTCTCTCAGAAGGAGGGAATAGACTATGAGGAGACATTCGCTCCAGTGGCCAGGTATACTTCTATACGAGCTGTGATTTCTCTTGCAGCACAGATGGGATGGCAGATCCATCAAATGGATGTCAAGACAACATTTCTTAATGGTGAATTGAAAAAGGAAGTATACATAGAACAACCAGAGGGCTTTGTAGCACACAGGAGTGAAACCCACATGTGTAGATTGAAGAGAGCTTTGTACGGACTCAAGCAGGCTCCCAGGGCGTGGTATGAGCGCATTGATGAATACTTGCAGGGATTGGGCTTTGTGAAGAGTGAGGCGGATGCTAATCTCTAGTACTTGGTGGTTGGGGGTGAGATTCTCATTCTTGTTCTATATGTGGACGATTTGTTTTTAACAGGTTCACTGAGGCTTATAGAGTAGTGCAAGAGGGACCTTGCAGCAGAGTTCGAGATGAAGGATTTGGGGCTTATGCACTACTTTCTAGGCATGGAGGTATGGCAGACAGATGGTGAGATTTTCCTTAGTCAAGGGAAATACTGCATTGAAATCTTGAGGAGGTTCGAGATGGAAGATTGTAGAGCCATGTCTACTCCTATGATCATGAATTGGAAGAAGCTAGACTCATCCAGGGAGAAGGATGTTGACCCCACCTTATACAGATAGTTGATTGGGTCTCTCATGTATTTGGTCAACACTAGACCAGATATATCCTTTGCAGTAAATTCTCTTAGTCAATTCATGGTTGAGCTGAAGAGAGTGCATTGGAGAGCAGCAAAACATGTGTTGTGTTATTTGTGTGGTACAATCAAGTATGGGATCAAATATGTTCGAGGTGATGGTATCAAGTTGATAGGCTATACTAACGTAGATTGGGTAGGAAGTACAATGGACAGGAAAAACACTTCAGGGTGTTGCTTTAGCTTGGGATCAAAAGTTGTCTCTTGGTACAGCAGGAAGCAGAAGTTTGTGGCTCTGAGTTCTGCAAAGGCAGAATACATAGCAGCTAGCATGGCGACATGTGAGGCAATATGGCTTCGGAAGTTGTTAGTAGCCTTGTTAGGTTAGAGGGTTGAGACTACAGTGATACACTGCGGCAATCAGAGTTGCATCAAGTTGTTTGAGAATCCGGTGTTTCATGATAGGTCTAAGCATATAGACATCATGTATCATTTCATCAAGGATTGTGTACAATGGGGGATTATTCAGCTACAGTATATACCTACAGATCAGCAGATAGCAGACATTATGACAAAGGCATTGGGGAAGGCAAAATTCATCTTCTTCAGAGATATGTTGGGTGTTATGCAGAACACCTTCCTCATTAAGAGAGAGTGTTAATTTAATATTGTAGCTCGGACAGTTGTTTCTCCAATTCCAAGAATTAGTATTTAATTCTTGAGACTTCCAGATAGAAGTTAGTTAGGTCTAGATATTTAATTATTTAATTAAATAATTGATTCCTGTAGAGACTTCTAGAAACCAGTTAGTTAGGGTTTGTTAGAGTCTAATTAATCTTAACCATTGATTGAGATTAAATCTTGGCCATTGGTTTTCCAATGAGAACAGTTTAAAAGGGGGTCATTAGGCATTTGGAGAACATACTGATAGACACAAGTTGGAGAAATATTTGCAGTGATAGCAAATAGTTTTGTAGTGATAGCAAGGGCACAGTGATAGCGTTGGAGGCAGCAACAGTGGAATTTCAGCAGGAGAAATTGAGAGAAGAATTTTCGGTGAAGAATATTGTCAGAGCTTTGTCAGTGAGAGGCAAGCAGTTTCTTTTGTATCTCTTGATTTGCTGAAGATTAATATAATTCCTCATCTGTAGTACTGGTTTTCCCTCCGGAGTTTTTCCAGGGACAATTTGTCAAAAAAATTTGTGTTTATTATTTTACATGTTTTCTATTCCTATGAGTTTTATTTGTGAAGTTGCAGTTGTATTATTTTTCAATATTTGCTGTGAATTAATTTTCAGCAGTCAAATAATCTATATAAGATAGGAGATTAATAATCAGTAACTGCAAAAGATTTTTCACAAGAGGGAGAAGGGGAGGCGCATGGACACTGGCATTCTGCGCGAGAAAATTCTTGAGGTGGTGTTGGGTGCTCGCTTTATACGAGGAATTGTGTCCAAGAAGCGACGCCGTTTCGTCATGGGGAGCTTCGATCTGGACATGTCGTATCTAACAGATCACCTCGTGGCCATGCTCTTCCCCTCCCAAAACATCCGCGCTGTGTATAGAAATCCTCTATGGCAGGTCCGACACGTCCTTGACATCAAACATGGCTCTTTTTACAAGGTAACGTCTTTCATTACCCCTCAATTTTAGCTTGTGCAGATGTGAAACGATTATTGTTTGACTTTTACTGCTTTTTACCACTATTTCCTCCCCTCCTGGTTGAAATTCTGTGAATTGTCTAAAATAAAAATTTGAAGTCGTCCTCTTAGCTTTGGTCTGGCAATAATTAAGAAACACTTTCCATTTCAATGGACGTGGTTTGAAGTCGCCGAGGAGTTGACTTGTAGATGTGTGAATTTCTGGCTAGCTTTCTTAAGCGGAGGGATATTATTTTGTGGCAGACTTGGTACCCATTGAAGGTTCAATAAGTAACAGGCAGAGCACAGTAGCATCTTTTTGACACTACAATTGAGCTTCTAACATACTAGTATGTCACTCTCAAGGAGCAGATCTATAAAAAAAAATTGCGAGTGATGTATGTATGGAAGATGCGTTAATGACATAGATGTTGAAAATAAGGCCATTACCTGAGTTGACAGAATGTTTGCACTTTCCGTTTTGTCCACTTTTCCATCCCATTGACATCAGGGGAATTTCCTAATTGCTATTTCTTACCATTATTCTTTCATAGTGGCATGCTGTCACTGACATCAGCCTCATTTGTATTATAATTTTTTCTGCGAATCAAGATTCAATGCGCTGCAGTTTTGGTGTCTTTACGTTATTCTAACTTCCAATTAGTGTCCAGTAATTGCCTTGTTTGACAATTAAACTATCTAAAACAATAATGAAATTAAAATTATCGGTGAATGAATAAAATAAGACTGATAGGTTTTCTACATTTCATCCAACTTTCATATCATATTGTAAAATACACTTGGAGTATATAGCTAATAAACTAGTATAGCTTCATCCTTGACAAACTTGCAACAACTAAACGATGAATAGAGATGATGTCCTAATTTTAATTTCTATAAGCTTCAAATTAATCAATATTTGAAGAAATGTAGTTCTTTTATTCTTATATCAATATAAAAAATATATTTTTTATTTTTTATTTTTAAATCTAAATTTAATATACAGTTCATTTATAAAAGTGAGTAATGATCTCAATTTGAATATCAAATTTCATTGTAGTCATTACAAAATAAATAGATGGTATGATAATTAAGACCTCAAAGTAGCAACTTTAGTTGTTAAATGTTATCCAATTTCAATCATCCACAAAAATAATAATTGATAAAATTAAATTAAATTTAAAGTCAAAAATATTGTTAGTGCCATCAAATAATCACAAAAAATAATATATTTAAATCTAATACAAAAAATAAAGAAAAACCATCTATTACACCTTAAAAACAAAACAAAATTAAATACATATATATACACATACATTTATAAATATATTCATACATAAATACATAAATATACATATAAACTTTAATAAAAATATATGTATATACATGCACATACACACATAGACTTTAATAAAAACACTGAACTTATAATCTTGTGTAAACAAGACATTTCATTACTGCATGAGCAAGCAATAAAGTCGTGTACAAAAGTCGATTAATTAAAACTAGCTATAACTGCTTTCACAAATGTGAACTTATTTTTCTTTAAATCGAGTTCTCAACTATCATATATGCCCTCAATCTAGAAGCAGCCTAGAATAGCGGGTGCTTCGCCAGATCCTAGTCTTATTTAAACCACAAACTAGTGGCTAGAGTCCCTAGCTTACTACTTTCATCTTATATTTATCTGCAATTCTCTTCTCAGGCAATGGCCATGTAAGATGCCCAGCCACGCAGTAGAATCGAAACCTTTGAAAAGCTTGTATACCTTTCATTGACACATCATATCTCTGTAATGCGAATTTCAATCTCTCCCAGCTTTCTGGATTCAATTTCTTTTCTTCAACACTCTTCTCATTCCACCAGACCTGTCGTTGCTTGGCTATGGAATCCACCTGCTCTTTCAGTTCTGCTTGTAGCTTCTCCATTCTATCCAATTGCTCTTGCAGCTTCGCAGTTCTATCCAATTTCTCTTTCATTTCTACCTTCATGGAACTCACCTCAAGTTCATAATTTAATGTTTCAGAATAATTTGTAGCGTCAAAGACATTGCCATGTGGCTCTGTCAGTACATTCAATTGATCACTAGAAACTTCCTGTCTCGATGGTTCCAAGTTGCTACTTATGGGGTCTTCTCTTTTCTTAGAAACTCCCTCCTCTTTCTTGTCTTCCTCCAAAATTTGTGGCATTGTATCTTTGTTTACAGAATTCAGTAAAGCTTTAGCCTGTTCACTTCTATGGTCTGCAGTACTCCACCTCTCATTTCTTTTAAAATAATGATCCACAATCATTCGTAGTGAAGGTTCTGGTTCTTTGAGATCATGAAGTGTGTCCCAATTCTACAAAAAAAAATGGGTGATAGCATTGATTATGCTAAGAACATGTGCTACATGTACAGACAATTTGACATGAAATATATACAGTTGTGTAAGAAAGAAGACAGATATATTCACCTCTATAAGGATATTTATATTGTCCTCCCATTCCCAACATATAAATATCCATGTAATCAATTGAACCTGCCACCCATCCAAATGCGTGGCTTCATTGCTTTTCAATAAGACGTTCCATATCAAAAAGACGTTCCACACCAGTCGATGGTAGTTCAACAGACGCTTCCACTCTCGAGGCAATTTTCGGAAATCTGTAGCCATTTTCTGAAAATAATCAAATACAATTTTCTCGCCTTTACTGTATGTCATGAACAGCAGCTGCCTTATAGGAATGATGTCGCTCGAGCTCTGCCCAACTGAATCAACACATTGCATATTCATTCTTCAGTATAAAGTTTAACTTAACTGAAGATAGCATTAATATTTATCATTAGGATTATTAGCTTGTAATTCAATTTATATTTGGTTGTGGCTATTACCACTTTCAGGTACATTTGCTTTTTGAAGAGCTTCTATTTCAGGATTTGTTTGAACGGGTCCTGTTTGTTGTAAGTTACTGCCTTCTATCAATAAATTGAAAATCCAGTTGTTAGTAGTAGATAGTAAAAAAGTCGTTTTTTTCTGATGTCCTTAAATATTGCTTCTGTCATAAGCATATTTGTGCTGAAATTTTTCTTTTATTTGAAACCATAAACTAAATGTGAATAGTACAGATAAAAATTAGAATTGCAGCATTGTATTGATATGAACATCATGTGAATATGTATGGTGATGATTACTTGTTTCACCTGCATTCTGCACAACTATCGTAACATTTTTTGTATCAACTGCTTGTGTTTCTGGTAGCGGTACTCCTGTCTCTGCTGAATTACTACCTTCTATTTAAAAAAATAATGTCTATTAGATACTCCAATCCAAAGTAGATATAAAATCTCTTTTCAATTTTATCTTTTTGTTTCATATCCTAACCTGAATCTTACCTGGAATAGAAGTCACCGAGTCAAGTTTTCTTGTAAAATCAGGTTTATATCCCCAGAACCGTTCGAGACAAAATAAATCATTGTATGCTTTATCTATTTCTGGTACGGAATCATTTTCTTCATCTATTTCTGATAATGGATGGCCTGCCTTCCCTTGTTTTTGGAACACTCCCAAGTGTTGATCCAAAAATTCCTTTGATTGCACTTCACTGGGGTCAGGGAGGTCTAATGGAAGTTGTATTATTTTCTGTAAATACATATTTGCCAAACTCTTGTTATGTTTTGAAGATTTCTCTCCATACTTTTTCATTATAGCCCGTTGGAGTATGGTTTTATCCATTCCAAGAATGACATTGATTTTGCAGACTGCTAATACAAGATTAATAGCCGATAAAACCTGTATGGCATTGAAAATTATTTTAGCATAATTTCAGTTGCATAAACAATATAAAATTGGATTGAAAATAAAGTACTTCTAAGTTTACCTGAAGAATGACAGATTCTTGACACCGGTCAAGATCATCAACAAATACAACTATTCTTAGATTAGCACTTGGTATTGAACTAGCCAAGATCTCTCCATGGTTTTCGGAAGATAGCAATGAAATAATACAAGACTGTGTTATGCAATGCCATATGTAGGAAGCAACAGTGCATAGGGAATATGGGTTTTTGCTAATTTCCTCTTTCAAGAAAGTGATATCAGATATCACCCGTTCTTGATAACCAAGCTTTTCGGCGTGGTCTGGAAGTTTTATATAATTCATTAATTGAACACTGACAGGATTTACTTTGCTCATCACTTTCTTTACCAGAGTCCAGACCATAATAACTATAGTTAGTGGAAAAGATGCATATTTTAGCTCAATTGAATCTTTGATCTTGTATCTATCTAGCAGAAGCCATAGAATCCAAGTAAATGAGATGGCCAATACAACTGCAAGAAGGCAAGGAAAGATAATCTCAATCCAGATAACCTGTTTCTGCTTTCTCCAAGTATTTCTCAAACATGTGCTCAACCATTGGGCATCTGTCATTATTCCTTCCATTTCTTTTGTGATTTCCACTGCGATGCCCGCCAATGCTTCTGATTCATTCCTGTATTTCCATGCGTTATATTGGACAGTTAAAATAGCGGACACACTTCCCTCTATTGAAGAATCAATTTCTGACTGTGATTGTTGATATTTTGATCTGAACTGAGAACATCAAATTTAGATTAAAATTAATATTGAAATTGAAGTTAATATTAGTGTTCATAAATTATAAAACATAATAAGGATACTGATGAGAAATTCAAATACAATAAATCTAAGAGACGTACCATGTAACTGCTTTCCATAGCAGCTAGCGATTTATGTAAACGATAATATTTAGCATCGTACTGGTTTAAGAACTCGCGAACTGAGTCTCTTTCCTGCTCAACAAGCAATCGCATTCAACATTGAGCTAGGTAGAGATTGTTGAAATGAAAAAGTTTAATTATGTTCAAGATTTTAATTTTACCTTTGCGTTTGCGGCATTGTTTCTGTTTTTAATATTAACCCACCATTTAATGATCTTGTTCTTCAAAGTCAATATTTCTTTTTCTAAATTTTTGTCATTGTTCAGTAAGTCCACCATTTTCTTGACTTCTTGGTATTTTTTTTTCCCCTTTTCTGATCGTTCCAATTTTTGAATGCCCGGAAAACTCGAACTTGTCATCATGGAACTTGTCATCTCGGACGGCAATAATGCCAGTTGTGCAGCTGTCTTCAACAAAATGCCCTCTGTCTATATTGAAAGAAAATGAACTAAACTTTAGTTTAAACGTATAAACGATTTAACTAAAATTTTACTTATGACTTTAAATTTACCTGTACCATGAGGCTCGATTTTCCCATACCCCAACTACCAGAGATACCCACTGTAATAGGAGGTTTTAAATAAGGGTTCAAAAGCAATGCGGCTAGACCATATGCAAAGTCCCTTCTTCCTGTAAAATTAGGAAAACCTCTTTGGATAAGCTCAGAAAACATTTTAGCATTCGTTTTTTCTTTAGAAAAGAAAACGTATTTTATTTTACCCAGACAGTCAGATATGGCTGGCTGATCATTTCCTTGTTCTACAATACTCTCAATTTGCTTGCAAACTGCAGACAACCAATCGCACAGTAATAACATAATATCTGGTGTCATATATATTTATATAAAGCTGTAAAATATTACAAAGTTTATTGCAATACCTGCGTCAACATTATGTCTCTCTGGTTTTTTTAAACTGTTTAACCAGTGTTGGTCCTGGATGTCACCAATTTGAGCACCCCTTTTAAGCAATTCTTTGGTCATATCAATATCACAGAGGCATGCAGCTGTCCTTAGCAAATTATTTTCCTTCCCTAGATTTCCAAGTTTTTTAGTGATATCTTCCTTTTGTTTTACAATAAATTCTTTAAGTGGAGAATCGTTTAGATATTGGTCTGCAGTGCCTAAACCTGCAGCGGAAGCCCACAGTAAAAGCAATTTCTTTTGATCAGAACCACACTTTTTTAACAGCAATTTCACCACTGCTATTGCTTGGTCTTCAGATTTGTTCTGCACCGCAAAATGAAGTGCCGTTCGCCCATCACTATCTCTTTCCAGAAACGGTTGAGCTCCCCAATGTAACAGAACTGTGACCGTATCCGCATGTCCCCCTTTAGCGGCTTTATGAAGCGCCGTCTGTCCAAGGGAGTCTGGTGTCCTCACATATACTTTAGGCTTGTCTGACCACCAGAGAAGGGAATCCGTGATATGCATTCTACCCGTTGAAGCGGCCACATGTAGTAGTGTCAGCCCGTTGTTGTCAATTACTGATTCTCTCCTGTCCCAGTCAATTATAGATTCGCTACGTCCCAAAATAAGTAGGGACCAAATGATATTGGGATTATCGTGCTGGGCTTCTTTAACCACGTCATAGACAAGGCCTGGCCTATCTGCATCTTTGATTTGTTGCTTGCCTCTATTTATTTCACAGAAATAGTCACAGAGACCTTCGTGTCCTTCCATAGCTGCAAGAGAGAGAGCCGTTTGACCATCCTTATCTTGTTTATCTATCCACTTTCCCTGCTCTTCTTTGCTTTTACATTTGGCGAGCATTAACTTAGCTATCTTACATGCTTTATAGTCATCTTCACACATGGAAACGCGGTGCAAAGCTGTTCGGGCCTTGTCATCGCAAGCAAGTGTGTCTGCTCCTTTTATCAACAGTTTTTCCACAATATCTAAACTGCCTTCAGAGGCGGACTCGCGCAAAAGCTGGGCAGTGTCCACATTATCAAAATAAGTCTCTACTTGTTGTCGAGAAACCGACAATAGCTTCACCATTATTTTTATCATATAATTATTGACGGCCATATCCAGAGGGCTGAACCCATCTTTGTCTTTCGAAGTAACCATCTCCGCTGGGTCAAGTTTAGAGACAGGTTCTTTCTGCACTGCATCGCTGTCGCCTACCCCAATCAGCACATCGACAATACCCTCATTCCCTCTCTCAACTGCATAGTGGAGGGGGAGGCGTTCTCTTTTGTCTCGAACGTCCGGGCTACCCCCGTATTCAAGAATCATTGAACACATGCTTACGTCAGCTTTTTGACACGCAGAATGAAGAGCAGTCATTCCTTCACCATCTACTGCATTGGAGAAATCTTCTTTTGAATGACATTTGTCGAAAAGACTTCTTATAATTTCTATTCTATCAGCCCCTGTATCCTTAGCTGCATAGTGGAGGGGAAGGCAGCCTCTATTGTCTCGAACATCCAGCTTTCCCCCGTATTCAAGAACCATTTTACACACACTTACATCAGCATCACGACAAGCCAAATGGAGAGCAGTCATTCCTTCGTCATCTTCTGCATTGGAGAAATCTTCTTTTGAACTACATTTGTCGAAAAGACTTCTCAAAAATTCTTCTTTATTATTAGAGTCTTCAGCTTTACCAACTATGTAGTGGAGGGGGTGGCGGCCTCTTTTGTCTTGGACATCCGGCCTTCCTCCGTATTCAAGAACCATCTGACACATGTTTAAGTCAGCATGATAACACGCCAAATGAAGAGCAGTCATTCCTTTTTCGTCTTTTGTATTGGCTAACTCTTCTTTTGAACGACAGTTGTCGAAAAGGCTTCTCAAAATTTTGTTACTTGTACAACGCCCTATAGCATATCGTAGAGCCCTATTCTGTTTGTCTGGGCCAAGGTTCGCTTGTGGCTGAGCGCCCCACTGTAATAACTTGTTCACCAATAACGTCTCTTCATTCTTCACTGTATAGATTAAAATCTTGTTGAGGACATGATAATCTCCAGTTGCGTCGTAGTAGTTAAAAGATCGGTTTTTCAGAGTATTGTTGAAACGTTGGCGATCTTCATCTGCTGCATCCTTGCATGCCCGTTTTAGAATCCTCTCCCCCTCCTCCTTTTCATATTCTAGCATATAATGGAGTATGGCGGTTGACATAATGAAATCCCTTTGGCTTCTCGTCTGACACTTTTCACTGCCCAAATCTTTGATCTGTAAAGAAAAACATTTACGTACCATGTCTGCGACTGCATTGAAGGAGATGTAGTACCACAAAAAATTCCAGATGACATGTGATGTTTCTTCTTGAGAGGCAAAATCCTGAAAATATTTCACTTCTAAACATTTCGATATTATGTCACTGGTAAATCCATCTATCGTTTCTAGAAACGTTATCCCCAGGATCTTCTTATGCTTCTGACTGAATGTGTCCCAACAGGATTTTCCCATGCTAAACATCACTTCTTTAACTGAATCTTCAGAAAATGCTCTGGCCTTCCCTTTCTGACTGGGAACTCTCTCTTCGCCAAATATTCTGCCCAAATTACATATCATGCTGTTAATCTCTACAAATGTTGTCCTATTCATCAAAGGTATTTCTCCCTCTCTTACATCTCGTGAGTTAAAAGAATCTTCTTTTTCCCAAGAGTTGAGAAGCCAGTACACAACCTCGTAATTCCAGTCATACGCACACAAAAGTAATGCAACTTCTCTTCCTTTGGGGGTGAGTGTAACATCTGAGTATATGCTCCTGGCGGGAGCCGAACTAGCTGAAGAACATTTTGTAACACAAGTTGAGTGCATGAATGTAGCAATATAACATGCTCACTAATAGTTTGAACGCGAGTTGAATTTAGAGTAAGGTGTACTTAAAAAGACATACCCGTGCTATAGTTTGGTGATGGCTGAATTTTAATAACAAGCATGTACCCCAAAAATCTTCTGAAGTCACCTTCAATTTTCAGGCCATCACTTTCGCGGCTTATCCAGCCGTCAAGAAGACGAGCTCTTTGCCGTCCCTTGAGAAGATCCTGGTTTTTTATCATTTCAAGGTAGCGTACTGCTTCCTGAAAAGTTGCTAAACGCCAGCCTGGCCGAGTACAGTAGCTCCTCTCAACAACTTCCATTATCCAAGACCTGGTCTCTATTTCCGAAGTCATCGCGACCTTAGCCTTATAAAGTAGAAAAATTAAAAATTAACTAAACTATCGTCAAATTGATTAGAAAGCATCCTCCTTAATACAATAATGATATCATTCATAAATTTTAAAATAACACAATGAAACAATATTTTCTATTATATAAAAATTAGATTTAAAATGGAATTTTTTATTATATTTTATTATTTTGTAAATTAATTTTAAAATAATTTAGAATTAATAAATTTTAAAATTAAAAAGATATATATTAATTGATAACTTTATAATAGAATTTATATTTAAATTCTGAAAGCATTGATTATAAGATACATATTAAATTAGATAATAATTAAATTTATATCGTAATATATATTTTATTCTATTATATTAGGACCCTTTACTATAATATTGTGATACACTTTTGAACTATTATATTGTTGAAAGGAAATAACTCTTTGTTATATTTAATAAATGAATAAAATCAATTAAATGTAAGTGACACTCTAGATATGTGAGATGGGTTTGATAATATAATTATGATACACTAATAGGATTTATAATCAAACATGTGATGAAATAGAAATAAGATAGAGTGAGGTTCCATACCTTATGTGAACTTCAAGTAATAATACATTGAATTACAAAATAAAATCTAGATAGATTATTGATCAAAAAATTAAGGTGGCTAAACTTTAAGAAAGCGATATTCTAGGATAAAATTGACATAGTAGTCCTACCTTAAAGTTTTTGATCCTATCCATGAAAAATTTATGTGTTTTGCACCTACAATGCCTATCCATATTCCAATATCCAAAATAAGAAAAAAGTGATAATGGTGAAGCTTATTTTGGGACTAGTTATACAAGTGTTGAAGTTCAAAAATTATTTGAACCATAGTTAACTTTCAATACTAAGTTAACAATTAAAATAATTTAATAAGATTATGGGTTTTAAATGACAAGGTTGATATACATAGAAAGGTCATTGTGAACATGTCAAATATAGGACATAGATGTGTGTAGGAATTAATCTTTTGATGTGATGTGTTATTAGTTAAAATGGAACGAGGATGGTGTGTTTCAAAGGAGCACAAAAATGCGCTAGAAAGAAGTACTAAAGTCATCAACACAAAAATGATGTAAAATAACAAAAAAAAATTAAGAGTATTTAGTTTACTCCTTAATAATTGTATTACATTATATTTAATTATTTTAGATTCATTTATTGTAAAAATGTTAAAGAATATTGAGTACTTTAATAAAATTTGATGCATCTAAAATATTTCTAATTTTTAAGAAAATAAATTATATAGAATATAGATTTTTTTCATTTTCTTCTTTATTTATCTCAAAAATATATATTTTTACTTACAAGTAAATGGAATGCATGTGTAATATCAGTCAAAGTATCCATCCCCCTATAAATTGCACTGCGCCTAGTAAAAATTTTTGTAAACTTATTTTGTCTCCCTATAAACTGCAGTGCACTTGGTAAACTTTTTTCATGTGACCAATGGAGCTACCGCAACATGCCCTCCGGTACCACAGTTTTGAGGGGATACTAGACCTCGTGACCTCTTGAATGCAATAGGATGTTTTAGTCAATCAAATTAGGCCCCCCACCCCATTTATTTATTTTTTCAATTTTAACAAAATGAAATAATTATTTTTAGATTTAGTAATAAAATTTAAGCAAAAGAAATAATTTTTTATGTTTAAATTTTTTGATAAATAATCTCTAAACAAATGTGTTTGATCTGAATAAAATTTTAAAATTACAAATAAATGATTTATTTTATAATTAACAAGAAAGATGGTCTTAACTATAGATTTAAATATGTTTTACATCCATTTAAAATTGTTCATTTTAAAATTTAAAAAAAAAGAATTAATTTGAATATGTTTTATAAAGGAGTATGGATCACGACATAATTAAAATATATTTTCAAAATGAAATTATAAAATTAAAATACTTTTAAAGTAACATAAAATAACTCTTGACTAAAAAAAATATAATTTATAAATATATGATATTTAATTTTAAATTTTAAAAGTAATAAAGAATATGAAAATAATGAATAATTAATTAAATAGAATAATTCTCAAGTCATTAAACATAAAAGCTACATAAATAATAAATAATGATTTAGAAAATAATAATTAAAAATTGTATATAAAATTCAAATAAATTTAATAAAAATAAAGTAAGAAATGTAATAGAATTTTTTTTCTTAAATAAAATATAAATTTTAGGATGGTGTAGTTTATAGGGGACATCTAGCCTGTAGTTTATAGGGGGTGACTACCCGACTCCTGAGTCTAAAAAAAAAAGAATGTATCTAGTAAATAAAATTATTGTGAAGTAACTTCAAATAACTCTTAAGTAAATAAAATTATTGTGAAGTAACTTCAAATAACTCTTAAGTAAATAAAATAGCTCAATATTGATATCTTTTGACATTTTTAAATAGATGAATTTAATATAGTTATACTATTTTATATTAATTAGATATAAAAAATAAATAGACCTAGATAATTGCCTAATATAAAATGAAAGATATATTTTATTTTGTAAGTAACTTGAGATAGGCTCCCAAGGGCCATTAAAACAGGCATCAATGGAGGATGGTGGAAATTAGTCGTTAGCCAAATCCACAATAGAAAACTAATTATAGACAAATATACAAAAAATCTTCTTTCTTCTACCTCATATAGAAGCCTTTTAATACTTTAGCCAAATCATCAATTGCTCTCACCAAATCCTCTTTTAATCACTTCATTGTATGGAGATGAAATGAAAAATTGACTATTATATAATAACAAAGAATAATTTATATATTTCATTATATTGTATTAATAAAAGAATATAAAAAAATTGAAAATAAAATAAGAAAAGTGATTTAATTAATTATTTAAAATTAAAATTATTCAATTTTTCTTTTCTTTCAAAATTTAAACGTTGAAAATTATAAATTTAAATTGTAACTTTATTTTTAATTACTAATTTAAAATATACTTAACCTTAGAGATTTTGAAAATATTTATAACATTACATATAATATTGCAATCAGCCATTATTCTTGAAAGAAAAAATATTTTCTTTAAACTTAGCAATGTTGTGTAGCTAACAAATGATTACTGCTGAGCTTGAAATTAGAGATGTTAAGCGACACGAACAAATGTTTACTGACATGGTTGAAGGATACTCTGAAAAATGCAAAAGTGAATTTGGGTATAATGATGGAATGCATCGTCTACCCTATGTAAGAATGTTATGATGAGCACCATCTGAGATTAAAGTGAGGGCGGGCCCGCCGAAAACAATTTGCCGTTGATGTATGTGATCTCCATTCTTCAAACTACTTTTAATACTTATTTACATCTCTTTAAACAAGATAATAAAATATATTTTCACCCGAGCTTTATAACCGGGTAAATAATGCATTTTGATGAAGCTACAAATAAGAGTTCACATTGCTTACTTTAAAGAGCTAATACATTTTGATGAATGTAATATAAATTTTTAATTTTTTTTAATTTTAACAAAATGGTCTAATAATTATTTTTAATTTTTTTTAATAAATAATGATTATATAAATTTGAGTTTGATTTAAGTAATATTTTAAAATTAAGAATAAATGAATTATTTTATAATTAATACCAAAATATGTTATCAATTGTAGATTTGAATATATTTTACATTCATTTAAAATTGTTAATTTTAAAATTAAAATAATAATTTCAAAATTAATAATTATTTATAAAATATTTTATAATGACCACAACAAAGTTAAAATATATATAAGAAAATAAAATAAAATTTAAAATAATTTTAAAGTAATATAAAATAACTCTTAAGTAAATAAAATATAATATAAATAAATTATATTTAGAATAAAAGTTTAAAAGTAATAAAGAATATCAAAATAATTAATAATCAATTAAATATAATACTTTTCCAATCATTAAACAAAATAATTACTAAAATAATAAATAATAATTTTAAAAAAGTAATTAAAAATTTCATATAAAATTCAAATTACTTTAACAAAAATAATAAACAAACTAAAAGTGAGAAAAAAGGGAAGTAATAAATTTAATTTTAGGGTTTAAACTTGTTTTATTTTCAGATATTTGGGTTTTTTAAACAATTATTAAAAATTAAATGTACATTAAGATAGTTATAAAAAGAAAATATATATATAATATTGTGTTTAATATTAATTTAAAAATAAAATGTCAGGAGGATAAATGTGTTTAGTTCAATGAAAATGTAAAATTTAAAAACTCTTTTTAATTGAAGAATAATATTTATTTTTTATATATCTCTTTAAATTTTGTATAATTTTGTGTTTTCACTAAAGTGATCAATCTTTAAAAATGACAAGTTTTAGGGATGCATAAGGAATTGAGAGAACAAATAGGAATTTGAAGTAAATATGCAACCTTAATTTTTTTCTAGCATACCAAATTAAAATATTCTTATAATAATTTATTCTTTGTAATATTTTAATATTTCTAAGATAAAAAAATTATAAACAATTTAAGTATAATGTATTTAATTTAAAAGGATGAAGAAATTATATTATACATAATGTATCTATCATGTGAAAAGCACTTTAAGTTATGCATAATACAATGTACAAATAAATTTAATATAAAATTGACATTTTATAAATTTCCAATAATTTTAATGATGAATTATATTATTGAAATATGAACTTTAATATATATAGTATATAGAAAAATTATTTCAAAAACTACAATATTTTCTTCAATATTATTGTCTAATTCTATTGGAAAAGTGTTTGTTTTTAATTTTATATTTATTTTGTGATATTATAATTTTATACAACTAATATGAAAGAAATGCAAATTAAACCAAATGATATTTAAAAAATTACCTTTCAAATTAGAAAAGAAAAATTATACACATTATATATATTCATCTAACATTTGATTTAATAAAATATTGTACAAAAGAATTATTGTTTGGAAACACTTAAAAGAAATAAACAAAAATGTCTTTCAAACATAGCAGAATTGAATTAGAGTATGGGGAGCTAAACTTGACCAGATCTATTTGGGAGAAAGAACGGCACGTCGTATTGGTGCATCACATATATACAAATTTACAATACAATGATAACAATACATTCTATGCAAAATGTAATTATGAATATGTTGTGTACCCGGATGATGACTGCTGCGCTGAAAGCTGGAGACGTTAGCGCTACTACCAAATGTTTGCTCCGACGGTTGAACAAGAAGAATACCGACAAAACTGCAAGAGATAGAATGCAACAAACTGCCCTGAGCTTAGTTTGCACTCAGCGGGGGATACATTTATATGTGGTGTAAGAATAATGTAATGATGAGGAGCATATGAGATTAAAGTAAAGTGAGAGCGGGGCCATCTAAAATAGTTTTGATGTTCATCCATGTGATTTCGATTCTTCCAACTACTTTAATATTTGTTCTGAACGCCTCTTTCAAAAGCATACTTTGATTTGACACCTCGAGTTTATAATGTGGTAAATAATGCAATTTGAGGACGGTGGTGATAAAATTTCACTTTGACCGAGTTTAATCAAACTAAAATGTGGAGTAAAAAGGACAGCGATGTATAAACTTGTCCCCTAACAAAATTTGAAATATTTTAAAAGAATATTTATAATAAATGTATAGTGGGATATTGTATTTTTCTTCTATTTAATTTAGGTTAATTTAATTAAATGTAGATTTATATTTAGATTAAATATCAAAGGATATATGCAATTTTGAATTTAATATTGTTTTATAAAATTAAATATTAAGAAGATTTGTGTATCTCATTACATTCTAAATAAGATATTTGTTTTTATTTAAGTTGATTTTTCATTTTTACGTCATTTTGTATTTGTAAATATTTTCTTATATTACATAGATCTTATTCCATTAATTTTTTCTCTTGCTCATTAATTCACCAAATTTGCCTCTATCATCCATATTACCTAAAATAGTAGCATATAAAAATACCTTAAAAAAGAGTTGCTAGAAATAATAAGGTTCATATTCTTATAGATAAAACATTAGAAATGATATACTTTACAACCATGAAAAGGATTTACATATAGCAAGAAATGCCCTAAAATGACTATGCAACCTTTGATTTGTTTTAGTGCAATGAATTAAAGTGTTATTCTAATGCTTTGTTCCTTGTAATTCTTCTAGGATGAGTGAATATGAGAGATGGGAGGATATAAAATGATTTCAATTCCTATCTTCAAATATAAGAATATAGCAAGAAGCCACACTAATATGTGTTTAGTTAGCTTACAATGACTAGTAGAATTTGCAAGTTAGCAAAAATTTGAAATTGGATTTACAAATTTTGTGATCACATTCATATATGGGGTGAAATCCAAATCTACAAAAAAGAATCAAGATGATGGCATAGTGATGTCTATGCAAGGGTGAATTCTTTATCATGGTAGGTGTAGTAAATGTGATTGGTATGGAGAGATATGAAGAAGTGAGTGAGAAGAGGATAAATGTATGAACATATATGTGTATGGGGATATGTAAAGGCTAGAGAAATTAGTCAAAAAATGCATAAAATATCAAGGAGCATGTAAACTAGCATCTAGATTATGTTATAATCAAGTATTGCATGTAGCATGATAAAACGTCATAAATATATATGCTAAATAGCATCGACGGTCTATGGTTTCCCCAACATTTTAATGTGGGAGATGGTGAGATGGCCTTGACTAGATAAAACACCCATGTAAGAAATAGGACATAATGTGGAAGCATGAGCACAAAAGGAAATAGGTTTCTAGCAATAACATGGATCTAGGTATGAAATGTTTAACATGGGGTAAGGCATGATGCATTTGATGTCAAAAGATAAAAAAGGTGATGAAGGTAGAAAGTGTCATGTAGGATGGCATGATGCCCCAAATATAATGGTACGAGAAGGTAAGCACACTTCCTCTATGCATTAGTATTTGTAGATACTACATAAGACATTTAGGACATTATGTCTTATATGCAATGAATCATTATAGAATTGATGAACGAGCTTGTCTTGCCATCATAGAATTCTCCTCATTCTCTTAGAAGTAGGTGTGAGAAAATACAATATTTTTAAGTGTATTTTGACAAATAATAGAACTATAACATAAAAGAACATCTATCGACTAATTTATGGGTGCAATCAAATTCAAAATAGTTTTAAAGTTACATAACAAAATCATTAATCTAATACACACATGCATAATTCTATATCATTGAATAAATAAAAAAAAAAAATCTATTTTAACTCCATGTATTTGTTATAAACATTTACAAATCAACAAAAATATAACTAAACAATATTCTAACTTTCTTTACTTTAATAATTCTCATTTTATATTATTTAAATCTAACTATTAACTGCCCTAAATTGATTGCAAAATATAATTATTTCCTATATAATATTATAAAATAGAATAATTCTACATAATACAAAATAACACTTCAAAAAGTATTCTTATTATAATTAAAACGGCATAATTAAATATAACACTTTGTTTGCTTTAACGGTTTAACCTCTTGTTAAATAAGTGGTGAAATCAATTCAGTAAAATGGACAAGAATAAAATCGTGTCGGCATGCTACTTTTCCTATTTTTTACTTTGATTTTATTATTTGCTTTACACTCGAGTGCGGAATTTTGTCTACGTTGTAAAGAATAGAGAGGGGATTGCACATATTGCACGTTTATAAAGTAATTATTAAATTATTCTGTTCATTATTTTAAATAAAAAATTATAAGTTAAAATAAATATTAAACTTAATAGAGAATGATGCTTTTTAGTTTTGTGTGATAGAATATTTTATTGTAACGTGTATCTTGTTATTTATCTCAAGAATCTATTATTAAATTTAGAAGGGTGGGGTTCTAACAAACTTAAACATGAATTATGGTTTGTTAGGGGTCAAAAATACATGAGTGAGATCTTACCTCCCATGAAATTTCAAACTTCAAAAATATGTTTGGCTATGTATATTTGATCTTAGTTAGTACTTAAAAAGAATACATAATGTCTAGTAATAAATAGGAGAATCCATGATGTGTTATGATGGCACTCCAATCCTAAGTATCACTTCAATGGCCTTTTCAAACAAGATTGAAGATAAGCCACATAGAATTAAAATGCATTCTAGATATTATGTATATGTGTAGATGTTCATAAACAAATAGCTCTAGATGCAAAAGGCTTAATCCATTGAAAATGGTGTTTCTAATAATGCTCCCATTAGTTATTTTCATGCTATTATCTTTGAGAATAAAAATAAAGAATAAATAATAATGATGATCATTTGGCCCAAGATTTTTCCCAAGAGCTTGTTAACTTAACTAATGTTGATAATCATATCCAACCAACACATATAGTTCCATAAGTTTTTAATCAACAAATTATTTGGGTTAGACATCTTGCAAATCTTTGGTGCTAAGGTTGTTTCCTTAGCTCTTTGTCTAATGCATCTATAAGCCATGTTTCATACATGAAAATGTCTTCCTCTACTATTGTACTATTATCTTTTAACTCATTCCCCAATATGGGTTAAATGTAGTGAAATTAGAATAGAAATAAAAAAATAAAAAATAAAACAACAATTAGAACTCTTACTCTAAAACCATTCAAACCTCAAAAATCATGTTTAAGTAAATAGTAGCCACATAGAACAATAACTATAATGGGGTGGGAGAACCAATCAAATATAGGTCACTTCAATGGGATCATATTAATCAAGAGGTTGGGAATTGAAGATACATAGAGGGAAATAACTATAATGGAGGGAGGGCCCCTACTATCTATAGGGCCCACTATCGGAGAGGTATTCAAAGAAGTGAAATTTTTAGTAACAACATAATGGTTATGAGATTGAGATTACTCAGATGCAAAAGACGAGTAAAACATTGATAGTAGTACCGATCTTCATATAATAATATTGATTGGATATAGATGGAAGATATTTACACTTGACTCTAATTCTATTTTTTTTAGATTCATATATTCATCATAAATATTTACAAATCAACAATAAAATATAATTAAATAATATTTTAACTCTCTTTGCATTTATAATCCTAAACTTATATTAGTTTAAAGCTAACTATTATATCAACTTAATAACCAAAATTAATATAAAAATATGATTATTTCTTATGTAATTATTATAAAAATAATTACTTAAATAAAATTAGTTATATATAATTATCAAACAACTGTCAATTAAAAAGTTTTGCCATTCTTAAAAAATTATTCTTACTTAGAAGCATCATAATTAAATATAACATTTTGTTTTCTTTATACCTATTTTTGCTTAGAAACATCATAGTTAAATATAATATTTTGTTATCATAGTTAAATAACATGTCAAGTCAATTTGGTAAAATGGCATAGCATTAAGGAAAAACTAATAAAGTTTGAGATGGTTATAATTATGCATCTTTTAAGGACAAGAATAAAATCATGCGGGCATATTACTTTTTATTATCATGAAGTTTCACAGTTTCTTTAGTCAAATGAGAATGTGCTTTTACTTCTTCCTTATGTGTTAAGATGGTTAGTTAAACAAGAATGGGCTTTTACTTTTTATTTATGCATTTACTTTGATTTTATGTACATGGTAATAATTTTGAGGGGAATAAATATATTTGGCACATCTATAAATTAATTAGTTTAATTTACAATCTTAAATTTTTTTTTTTTTAATTTGTAAGTCTTCAAATGAATTTGAAAACATGATTTGTATTTTGTTAAAGGTTAAAATCATATGAGTGGGCCTACCTCAAATTAAACTTTGATCCTATAATAACAAGCTTTAACTCTTGTCCTCATCCTTCAAAAACATGTTTGCTTTTGCATATTTGACCTAGTTGGTGCTTAAAATAATTAACAAGACCTACTACCAAGTAGGTGAACTCATGACTTGTCATGATTGTTATATAACCCTATGGGTTCATTCAATATCCTTTTCGAACAAGATTGAATATGAATTATAGCTATTTTCATCAAGATGTGTATAGATGTTGATAAAATAATAGCTTTAGATACACATGGCTAAATCCATTGAAAATGGTGTCTCTGATGAATTTCCAACTAGTTATGTTCATGCTATGATAATTAAAAATAAATAAATAATAAAAGATAATGATGAGCACTTGACGCAACAATATTCTACATAAGAACTTGTTAGCTTAGTTAATCTTGAGAATCTTATAAAACTAGTGTATATGATCCATAAACTTTTAATCAATTAGTCATTTTGACTAGAGACCTTGCAAATCTTTGACATTGAGGTTACTTCCCTAGCTCTTTGTCCAACACATCTACCCTCAACTTTTCATCCATGAGCATGCCTTCCTAATACCCTTTTACTATTATTTCTTTGGCATTTTCCCCAATATGGATTACAACCTAATATATTTCCCCATCATACCTATATGTCACTTGCATATTTTTAACATCTACTTCTTCTTAACAACCTATTACCATTTTACTTACTATTTCCATTACTCATACCACTCCTTTGACTAACACTATTCATACTCCCATGTACCTCCACCATAAACACTTCTTACACCATGTCCCATGTTTTCCCCTACATAAACCTCACTAGATATCCTCATCTATACCCACACCCAATTAAATTTTCTATTCTACTCCTCCTTATATGTACCTCATACTCAAACTTCTTCCATGGATTATCTTATAGATCCTACATATACCCACTTTACTAGTGCCTAATTTTCTGTAGGTACCGTTCTCTCTACTACCATAGATTTGTACATTATTTCAAAAAGATTGATATAGTCGAAAGGTAATTTATATGGATGGGGATAAGTTAACGAAGAATTTATTGAGGCTAGAATCACATGATTGACATTTAAAGTAAAGTGAGAGCGGGGCCATCTAAAATAGTTTTGATGTTCATCCATGTGATTTCGATTCTTTCAACTACTTTAATATTTGTTTTGAACGCCTCTTTCAAAAGCATACTTTAATTTGACACCTTGAGTTTATAATGTGGTAAATAATGCAATTTGAGGACGGTGGTGATAAAATTTCACTTTGACCGAGTTCAATCAAACTAAAATGTCGAGTAAAAAGAACAACGATGGTCAATGGGCCCTTGGTCTACTGGTGAAGTTGAAAGGTTCGAAATGAGCCCACCAGGGATCAAGTGGGCCCTTGGTCTACTGGTGAAGTTGATTCTCTATTTTTACGTCATTTTGTATTTGTAAATATTTTCTTATATTACATAGATCTTATCTCATTAATTTTTTCTCTTGCTCATTAATTCACCAAATTTGCCTCTATCATCCCTATTACATAAAATAGTGGCATATAAAAATACCTTAAAAAAGAGTTGCTAGAAATAATAAGGTTCATATTCTTATAGATAAAACATTAGAAATGATATACTTTACAACCATGAAAAGGATTTACATATAGCAAGAAATGCCCTAAAATGACTATGCAACCTTTGATTTGTTTTAGTGCAATGAATTAAAGTGTTATTCTAATGCTTTGTTCCTTGTAATTCTTCTAGGATGAGTGAATATGAGAGATGGGAGGATATAAAATGATTTCAATTCCTATCTTCAATATAAGAATACAGAAAGAAGCCACACTAATATGTGTTTAGTTAGCTTACAATGACTAGTAGAATAGGCAAGTTAGCAAAAAATTGAAATTGAATTTACAAATTTTGTGATGGCATTCATAGATATAGGGTGAAATCCAAATCCAAAAAAAAAGAATCAAGATGATGGCATAGTGATATCTATGCAAGAGTGAATTCCTTATCATGGTAGGTGTAGTAAATGTGATTGGTATGAAGAGATATGAAGAAGTGAGTGAGAAGAGGATAAATGTATGAACATATATGTGTATGCGGATATGTAGAGGCTAGAGAAATTAGTCACAAATTGCATAAAATATCAAGGAGCATGTAAAATAGCATCTAGATTATGTTATAATCAAGTATAACATGTAGCATGATAAAACGTCGTAAATATATACGCTAAATAACATCGAGGAGCTATGGTTTCCCCAACATTTTAATGTGGGAGATGGTGAGGTGGCCTTGACTAGATAAAACACCCATGTAAGAAATAGGACATAATGTGGAAGCATGAGCACAAAAGGAAATGGGTGTCTAGCAATAACATGGATCTAGGTATGAAATGCTTAACATGGGGTAAGGCATGATGCATTTGATGTCAAAAGATAAAAAGGGTGATGAAGGTAGAAAGTGTCATGTGGGATGGCATGATGCCCCAAATATAATGGTACCACAAGGTAAGCACACTTCCTCTATGCATTAGTATTTGTAGATAGTATATGAGACATTTTGGACATTATGTCTTATATGCAATGATTCATTATAGAATTGGAAAAGGGGCTTATCTTGCCATCATGAAATTTTCACTTCAAGATTTGTTTATAATAAATACCAAGCATTCTTCTTAGCACCTCATTCTCTTGGAAGTAGACCTGTGAGCAAAGACAATATTTTAAAGTGTATTTTGATAAATGATCGCACTATAACATAAAAGAACATCTATAGACTAAATTATGGATGCAATCAAATTCAATAAAGTCTTAAAGTTACATAACAAAATCATTACCCTAATACACACATGCATAATTCTATACTATTGAATATAATCAACAAAAATATAACTAAACAATATATTTGTTATAAACATTAGCCTAATACACACATGCATATCTTTGTTATAAACATTTGCAAATCAACAAAAATATAACTAAACAGTATTCTAACTTTCTTTACTTCAATAATTCTCATTTTATAATAATTTAAATCTAGTTATTACTATAAATTTACTAACCTAAATTAATTGTAAAATATAAATATTTCTTATATAATATTATAAAATATAATTTAAATAAAATAATATTATATAATACAAAATAACCATCAATTAAAAGTAACCCTTCAAAAAGTATTCTTATTATAATGAAAACAGCATAATTAAATATAACACTTTATTTGCTTTAAACCTCTTGTTGAATAAGTGGTGAAGTCAATTCAGTAAAATGGACAAGAATAAAATCGTGTCGGCATGCTACTTTTCCTATTTTACTTTATCATCATGAAGTTCCACATTTTTCATTAGTGAAATCAGAATGCGTTCATACTTTTCATTAGTGAAATCAGAATGCGTTCATACTTTTTCTCTATGCGTTTTTCAAGACAAGTAAATTTAAAAGTAATAGTTAGTTAAACAACAATGGGCTTTCACTTTTTCTTTATGCGTTTTCCAAGATAAATAAATTTAAAAAATTAAAAGAGAGTACGCGTATCATTTACTTTGATTTTATTATTTGCTTTACACTCGAGTGCGGAATTTTGTCTACGTTGTAAAGAATAAAGAGGAGATTAGACACATATTACACGTTTATAAAGTAATTATTTAATTATTGTGTTCATTATTTTAAATAAAAATTTACAAGTAAAAATAAATATTAAACTAAATAGAGAATAATGTTTTTTAATTTTATGTGTGATGAATATTTTATTGTAATATGTATCTTGTTACTCATCTCAAGAATCTATTATTAAATTTATAAGGGTGGGGTTTTAACAAACTTAAACATGAATTATGGTTTGTTAGGGGTCAAAAATACATGAGTGAGACCCTACCTCCTAGAAAATTTCGATCTTCAAAAACATGTTTGGTTATGTATATTTGATCTAGTTGGTACTTAAAAAGAATAGATAGTGTCTAGTAATAAATAGGGGAATTCATGATGTGTTATGATGGCAGTCCAACTCTAAGCAATTCAATAGTCTTTTTAAACAAGATTGAAGATAAGCCACATAGAATTAAAATGTATTCTACATATTTATGTATATGTGTATAGATGTTCATATGCAAATAACTCTAGATGCAAAAGGCTCAATCCATTGAAAATGGTGTTTCTAATAACATTCCCATTAGTTATGTTCATGCTACAATCTTTGAGAATAAAATAAAGAATAAATGATAATGATGATCATTTTGTCCAATAAGATTTTGCCCAAGAGCTTGTTAGCTTAATCAATGTTGATAATCATATCCAACCAACACATATGACCATAAGTTTTTAATCAACAAGTTATTTGGGTCAAAGATCTTGCAAATCTTTGATGCTAAGGTTGTTTCCTTAGCTCTTTGTCTAATGCATATATAAGCCATGTTTCATACATGGCAATGTCTTCCTCTACTATTGTATTATTATCTTTTAACTTGTTCCCCAATATGAATTAAATGGAGGGAAATTAGAATAAAATTGAAAAAATAAAAAATAAAACAGTAATTAGAACTCTTACTCTAAAACCATGCAAACCTCAAAAAGCATGTTTAAGTAAATATCAACCACATAAAACAATAACTATAGTGGGGTGGGGGAACCAATCAAACAAACGATGGGGTCATATTAATCAAGAGGTTGAGAATTGAAGATACATAGAGGGAAATAACTATAATGGAGTGAAAGCCCCTACTATCTATAGGACCCACTTTGGGAAAGGTATTCACAAAAGTGAAATATTTAGTAACAACATAATGATTATGAGATTGAGATTACTCAGATGAAAAATACTAGTAGAACATTGATGTTAGTACGGATCTTCATATGATAATATTGATTGAATATAGATGAAAGATGTTTGTCCTTGACTCTAATTCTATTTGTTTTAGATTCATATATATTCATCATAAATATATACAAATCAATAATTAAATATAATTAAATAATATTTTAACTCTCTCTACATTTATAACCCCAAACCCATTTTAATTTAAATCTAACTATTCTAACAACTTAATAACCAAAATTAATTATAAAAATATGATTATTTCTTATATAATTATTATAAAAAATAATTACTTGAATAAAAATAATTTTATATAATTATCAAATATCTATTAGCTATTCTTAAAAATTTATTCCTACTTAGAAACATCATAGTGAAATATAACATTTTGTTTTCTTTATACCTATCGATGAAATAACTTGTCAAGTCAATTTGCTAAAATGGCATAGCGTTAAGGAAAAAATAATGAAGTCTGAGATAGTTAGAATCATGTAGCTTTTAAGGACAAGAATAAAATCATGCCGACATATTACTTTTTACCATCATGAAGTTTCACGGTTTCTTTAGTCAAATGAGAATGCGCTTTTACTTCTTCCTTGTGCTTTAGGATGGTTAGTTGAACGAGAATGGGCTCTTACTTTTTATTTACATGTTTACTTTGATTTTACGTACATGGTAATAATTGTGAGGGGAATAAATATATTTGGCACGTCTATAAATTAATTAATTTTATTTCAAATTTTAAATCTTAAATATTAAAGTTGATAGAAAATGAAAATTGTTTTTTTATTTTATGTGTAATGGAGAATATTTTATTGTGATGTGTATTTTGTAATTATTTCAAAAAATAATATTTTTAAAATTTTTAAGTCTTCAAACGAATTTGAAAACATGATTTGTGTTTTGTTAGAGGTCAAAATCATATGAGTGAACCTACCTCAAATTGAACTTTGATCCTAAAATGACAAGCTTGAACTCTTGTCTTCATTCTTCAAAAACATGTTTTCTTTTCCATATTTGACCTAGTTGGCACTTAAAAGAATTAATAGGACCTACTACCAAGTAGCGGAACTCATGACTTGTCATGATTTCTATATAACCCTATGTGTTCATTCAATAGCCTTTTCAAACAATATTGAAGTTGCATTATAGTTATTTTCATCAAGATGTGTATATATGTTGATAAAATAACAGTTATAGATACACATGGCTATATCCATTGAAAATGGTGTCTCTGATGAAGTTCCAACTAGTTATGCTCATGCTATGATAATTAAAAATAAAGAATAAAGAATAAAAGATAATGATGAACACTTGGCCTAACAATATTTTATATAAGAGCTTGTTGGCTTAGTTAATCTTGAGAATCCTATAAATGTAGTGTATATGATCCATAAACTCTTAATCAACTAGTCATTTTGACTAGAGACCTTGCAAATCTTTGACGCTAAGGTTACTTCCCTTGCTCTTTGCCTAATGTTTCTACCCTTTGTTTTTCATCCATGAGCATGCCTTCCTCTACCCTTTTAGTATTATTTTTTGGCATGTTCCCTAATATTAATTGCAACCTAATATATTTCCCCCATCATACCTGCATCTCACTTGCATATTTTTAATATCTACTTCTTCTTCTTAACAACCTATTACCATTTTACTTACTATTTCCATTGCTCATACCACTCCTTTGACTACCACTATCCATACTCCCATGTACCTCCACCATAGACACTTTTTACACCATGTACCATGTTTTCCCCTACACAAACCTCACTAGATATCCTCATCCATCCCCACGCCCAATTAAAATTTTCATTTCACTCTTCCTTATATGTACCTCATACTCAATCTAATTCCATGGATTATCTTATAGCTCCTACATGTACCCACTTTAGTGGTCCCAATTTTCTTTAGCTACCACTCTGTCTACTACCATAGATCTGAACATTATTTCAAAAGATTGATATAGTCAAAAGGTCATTTATATGGATAGGGTTAAGTCAATAAAGAATTTATTAAGGCTAGAATCACATGATTGAAATTTAAAATTGCTACACATCCTCTTTTTTTTAACACATTTAATCTTTTTTTTTAATGCATGATGGCCAATACACCAACACATATTTGAGTTAATTGACAAATATATCGTAGATTTTTTTGTATAATGATACCTACTCTTAACTATTTTTTTCCTAGTTTATTAAAATACTACTCTATTGAGTAGTGAACTTCTCATTAACTTATGTGGTCTATACATTCATTTTTACAATTTAAAAAAGGATTCCTTGAAACAATTCAAAGTTCAAATGATCCTTAAGGTTATTAATTTTATCTTTTTTAGTGTTTCCAAAGACTTAATAAACACATAAATAATTATGCCACATGATTTCAATCCTTATGTATTATATTACATAATTATTTACATGACTTAGAATTGAAAAACATTATCAAGGGATTGATTAATCCACTTTCTAATATGTATCATAAAACTAATATTGACTAGAAAATATCATCTTTAGATAGACCCACTTACCATTGATATTTCATCATCTCTATATAGTTTTGTAATAATTTCTCACTTGAGAAATTTGGTTCAACAATATTTTTTAAAAGAGTAATTCCATGTTATGTTTTCTATATTTTTACCCTATCTTAGAGTGGTACCTCTTTGGTTTTACTAAAATTTCCCTCCATTTTACCTATAGTCTCCTTAAAACCTTGACACTCCTCCCCTTATTAGTATCCATCTATTTCCCATCATTGTTCTTTCCAATTTTTTGTCCTTATATTTAGTATAGCTATACATCTTGTATTAGCCTTATAATGTTCAATTTAGAGATTATTTTTGGATGTATACAATTTGATTAGATGTGGGATATTCCTTGTTTGATTTGCATTCACATTGGTTGTTATATGTTTTGCTTGATCTAAATATATTGTGCAAGTACACTTGATATGTTAATTAAGGTTGCAACTATATGAAACTAATTATGGTTATTTTAAAGACACATGATTTTCCTAACTTTTTAACTCATTGTGATCCATGTTGGGTAATAAGATATGATATTTATTTAACCATTTTTCCCTCTTTAAATCATTCATGATTCAAGATCCCTATGTATGAAAAAATAATAACTGAATATTTTTATGTGTTCTTTTAATTGGTTTATATCATGAATTTATGTTTGCTATGAGCTATAAATGCATTAAGGCCCAAGGGAAAATAAACTCAAAATATCAAGGGTGTCATTTAGGTTTAGTTTGGTGAACTTTAACAAGATAGAAAATATCATTTTTACTTTATTTATGCAAAAATAGAAATATTTATGCACATATAAGTTGGGGGTAATTTTTCATATTAAAAAGAATAAATGAATTGTTTTTATAATTTATAGGTCTTTAGGAAATTCATAGGTTCATTAGGATAGCCATAATTTCATTGGAGTAGTCATTAATTCATTATGACTATCATAAATTCATTAGGGTAGTCATAACTTGACATTGTGATGTTTATAGGCTCATTGGGACTATCATAACTTCATTAGAAAGGTTTAAGGCTTATTAGGATAGTCATAAATTAACTAGGGTAGTCATAACTTGGCATTGTGATGGTTATAGGTTCATTAAGATTGTCATAACTTCATTAGAATGGTCTAGAGTTTATTAGGATAGTCGAAAATTCATTAAGACTGTCCTCAATTCATTATGGTAGTCATAAATTAACATCATGATGGTTATAGGTTCATTCAGACTGTCATGAATTCATTAGAATGGTCTAAGGTTCATTAGGATAGTCATAAATTCATTAGGACTCTCATACATTCATTAGGAATGTCATAAATTTATTAGGATCATCATAACTTTGCATTTTGTCCATCATGGAGCCAAAGTGGCAATGCCAACATGTTTGAATGGGAAGGTTTGTGCTAGATAAGGTTATATTTCACACCCCATGTAGCCCAAACGTTGTAGGCTACAACATGTCACCACTTTCTCTTAAGAGCCTTAACTGCCAAAAAGTGGTAAAATTTGGTAGACTATCTCTTAGAAACCTTGGAACCTACAAACATTTCATCTAAAGGTACATGGTAATGTAGGTTCCCTCTATGATAACCTTTATTATTTTTTGAAATCTCCAATCCACTTAATTGAAGTGATAATATTTCAAATGATATAAAAAAATGTGAGATGTGTTTAGTAAAAACTTGTTAAGAGTAATAGTTTTTGCTCTCTTCATATGGGGCCAAACTAATAGTTCCAAAAAATATGCATCGGTGGGTTTATGCTAGGAAAGGTCCATTTTTCACCCTAGTTTGATCATTTTGGACTACATTGCATGTAAGTATTTTATCTTAACAACCCTAAGTGTCGAAAAGGGTAAACTTTGATGAGCTATTTCTCTAAAACCTCTGGAACTTAGAAATGTTTCATCTAAAGGTACAGGGTAATGTGGGGTCCCTCTATAATAACCTCTCTCATTTTTTCATATCTCTAAGTTGTTTCGTCTTGGTGAAAAGTTCACAAATTGAAAAAAGTGTCAAATGCATTGAAGAGAAAGTTGCAACGTAGCATAATTTTTGTTTTGTTCATCATGGGGACAAACCGATAGTTCCAAAACATCCGTATGGGTGGTTTTATGCTAGAAAAGGTCATATTTCACACCCTAGCATGGGCTTGTGCACCAATCTATGACACAAAAATGACTCTTAAGATGACAATTTTTTTTTCAGAAATTAGCTTTGAAGTTTGATGTTCATGATAAATTCAAGATAGTTACACTCAAAATTTGAAGATGCAATAAGAATAGGAGTTGAATTCTCTGAGTCTACTTTTTTTTTTTAATAATTAAGATTAAGGGTTCCAAACTTGGACTTTTTTTTATCAAAAAAATAGTATATTGTCTGTTGTGGCCTCCCTTTTTCATTAACTTTTTTTAATTTCAAAAATTTGAATGGTGAGAAATTAGCTAACATCATGTAGTTTATCCCAATTCTTTCGGCTAATTTTTTAATGAATATAATATTTTATGAATTTTCGATATGGACACATCTTGAAAAGCTAAAATTTGAGTGTGCTCCCCCCCTAATTTTTTTGAAAACTAATCAATTTTTTTTCATTGTGTAGAATGAAGTCTTGTTTATAAAAATGTAATTTCTTTCAAACTTCGATGAATGAGTAAAAATATATTCCAAAACTAGCACATGTTGTTTTTTGACAAACAATGAAGGCACTAACAAGAGAAGTTATGGATGAAAACCTTAACATAATCAAAACATAAATTTAAAAATTAAATATTTAGATAGTTAAGAGAGAGCCTAATGGTTAGCATGACCAAAAATATGTGAAATTTTGTTACCTTTCAAAAAATCATGTCCTTGGCATGAAATGGTTTTCCAACCCTTTGGGTTAGATGCCTAATGAAAAATCCAAACCTTAGGCTTGGCATTTCCCAATGCAACTAATTTTTTGAGCACCAAATTCGGTGCTCTCCAAATGGTGATGTATTGATAAAAATACCAACTTCATTGCATTCTATTTGTCTCTCACTACCCCACTTTGATAAGGCTTAAAGTTTATGGTTGATGATTGATGATGGATAGTCGAGGTTTTACCTTTCAGTCCCTCTTTACCAATACTTACCCTATTCTATCTCAACCCTCTCTAGGTCTCTCCCACCCTCTATATCTTCCCTTTCCTCATTAACTCCATCTCCATCCTTTCCTCCCTAACTCTCTCTTCTTCTATCTCCCTTTTTTATTGTTTCTCACCCATTTTTCTCTTTTATCTCAATTGCTACATCTCCCAACCTCTCTCTCTCCCCATATCCAAGCCTCTCCCCCCTCTATCTCCCACCTCTTTCTTCTCTCTCTCTCTCTCTCCCAATTTCCAAGTCTCTTCAACCTTGTCTCATTACCCACCTCTCTCCCTACTCTATCTCTCATCTCATTCTTATTTCTCCCATCTTCCCTCTTCCTCCCATTTCTAGGTCATTACCTCTTTATCTCCTCCCCCTATGTCTCTCACTTCCTCCATGTCTACCTCTCCCTCCATTACTTGTTACTCATCTAATCATACTTCTCTTTCACTCTCCCTCTCTTCTCTCTCTCCCCTCTCTAGGTCTCTATCAATCTCTCTCCCTATCTCCCTCTCTATGATGTCCCTTTTCCTTACCCCCACATATATCCTTTCCCCCTACCTCTCTCTTATTCTCTTTATCCCTCTATTATTGTTTCTTTCCCATCTATCTCCTTTCTCTCGATCACTACCTCTTCCTCCCACCCTCTTTCTCTCCCTATCTCAATAAATCTCCATCCTTCCCTCTTTATCTCTCTACCTCTCCCTCCTTGCCTCATTACCAACCCTCTTCCACCCTCTATATCTTTCCTTCCCTCCTTAGGGTTTAAGAGTTGAGGGTTGAGGGTTGAGGGTTGAGGGTTTAATGTATAGGGTAAATGGATGAGACATGAGGGTTGGGGTTCAAGGGATTAAGGTTTAATGGATGAGGGTTTAAGGTTTGAGGGTTGAGGGTTATATAAGGTTGAGGGATTAGGGTTGAGGGTTGAGGGTTTAAGGGTTGAGGGCTGAGGATAGAGGGAATAGGGTTTAAGAGATGTGGGTTTAGGGATTAAGGGTTTATGGGTTGAGGGTTGAGGGAATAGGGTTTAAGGGTTGAGGGCTTAGATTTTAAGGGTTGAGGGATTAAGGTTTAAGCTAGATGGTTGATGGATTTAGTTTGATGGTTGAGGTTTGATGGTTAAAGGGTTGCGGCTTGAGTGTTGACTATTGAGGGTTTAAGGGTTGAGGATTGAGGATCATTTAAGGTTTGAGGGTTGAGGTATTAGGCTTTAAGGGTTGAGGGATTAGGGTTTAAGGTATAGGCTTGAGGGATTAGGGTTCAAGGTATAGGCTTGAGGGATAAGGATTGAGGGTCAAGGTTGAAGGTTTAATGGTTTAGGTTTTAAGGATTGAGGCTTGATGGATTAGGGTTTAAGATTTTAGGTTTTAAGGATTGAGGCTTGATGGATTAGGGTTGAGCCTTGAGAGATTAGGTTTGAGGGTATAATGTATAGGGTAGAGGGTTTAAGGGTTGAGGTTTGCAGGATTAAGGTTGAGAATTGATGGATGAGGGTTTGAGGGTTGATGGATTATGGTTTAAGGGTTGAGATATTAGAGTCCAAGGTATAGGTTTGAGGGATTAGGGTTGAGAGTCAAGGGTTGAAGTTTGAGGGTTGAGGGTTGAGGGTTTAAGGGTTGATGGTTGAGGGATTAAGGGTTGAGGGTTTAAGGGTTGAGGGATGAGGGATGAGGGTGTTGGGATTAAGGTGTCTAAACCCTAGAGTCCTAATATTGATTTAATTAATGTATTATTATATTCATTTGTACTATTTAATTACCTATGGTATCCTGTCATAAATTGAGACCCACCTGTTGGGTGGCATCCCCATTGGAGACGATTGGACAAGACATAATAATCCCAATTGGATATCCAAGGCATCCAAATTTGGATTCTTTGACCTATGACATATTGTATGATGCATCTTAAGGCATCTTGTTACATAAAGAAAGTTGCCCCCCAAGTTGGGTTATGACACGTTGTAAGAGAATCAAGTATTCTTGGTCAATTATGATAGATTATCTTACAGATGTAAGTGTTGTCAGTTATGATAGATTCTATGATAACTATAAGATATGTAAGTCATATTTCATAAGCTATTTTCAGCATATTCTAGGTGCCCAAGCTTGAGGAAGGAGTATTTGCATGTTATGACAACTGTAAGGGGTGTATGGGAATATGTTACATGTGTCCAAACACATGTTATGGCATGGAAGATTGTGCCATGTGGATTTGGATTCTCCTCTCCTTCTAGATGCTTCTTTAAGCTTGTATATCTCTATATATTGAATGCCTTACATTGTATAATGCATAGTTTGTTTGCACATAATGAATTTTTGATGATATCACTCCAGAATAGGTGTTTTCTTCGAAGTACTTATTGAATAAGCTTTGTACTTGGAGATATTTTCTATTCACTATTTGATGTAATAGAGAAGTACTATGCTTTTGAAGGGTGGGTTTTTGTAATTGAAAGGCTTTTCCACATGTATATTTGGTGTCACTGTTATATGTGTTGTTGTCATTCTATTCATTTATTCTCTATGTTCTTCTCTTATTGTAACTATGTAAGGTGTTTAAATTATTTTTTTGTAACTCTCCCCTAATTAGATTAGTCTAGGAAGTTTTTTCCGCCCACTTGGCTTCCTTTCAATTGGTATTGTGAACCCCTAAACCTGCAATTGCACAAAGACGACAAACATTGTTAGTGTTAGATCAAAATGCAAGCAAATATGAAGGATTCCCCATGAAATCCACCTATTTAAGCTAATATTAGGAAATGAAGAGCAAAACTTAAATGATATGAAAGTAAATCCTAATCTAGCCAATAGAATGATGATCTTATGGGGGAATTGGTGCCAGTGATGTGTTGCAATTGGCCCTTTCCCAATTAATAAGTAGCAATGATATGATTGATGAAGAAATGGTCAAATCTCCAAAGAGATTTGAGAATAACCTTGGTGCAAATGTGAAAATATGGTGAATGCTTGGATGAAATGAGCAAAATTAGCTCTCAATTGGAGAGAGTGACTTTGCATGTGAATTGTGGATGTGAAATGAGGAGAGAAGTCTCCAATTTATAGACTTAAATTTGGAAGGAGTGAGAAAGATTGAGCAATGTGGAACAAAGGATAATCCAATGGCATTGTGCCACTTGTCCACATGCGATTGGATGAGGAATGAGCACATTTTGGCCAATGTGCATGATAAATGCATAAATTTGAATTTGAAATGTTGAGTTGGCTTGTTGAAGGGGGAAGGGAAGTGAAGTAAATGTCACTTGGCTTAAGGTCAAGGACATGTAAGAGGCATTGAATGCCTTGTTGGAAGGACCAAGTCCACTTGGCCTTTTTGAACTCAAATGAGGGAATATTCCCTTTTGATGCTTTGTGAGGGAAAATAGATGAATTAATAAATCAAAGTATTTGATTTATTGTGCAACTTGCATTCTATAGAGGATTTTAGTGAGAGGGATTAAGTTAATCATGGTTTTGATTAATTTAATGAAGAATTAGGTGATGTGATAATTTAGACTTAAATTTATGAATTGATTTAAATCAAGTTGAGAGGAAATGATTAATCAAATAAATGATTTTGATTTATTTAACTAAGGAGGAATATGTTAGATTAAATTAAATAATGTTTAATTTAATAGGAAGACTTTAGGTATTTAATTAACTAAAACGAATTATTTAATTAAACAGAAAGGTAAGGTTAATTAAATTAAATTGATTAATTTAATCAAAGGAGGCAATAGACTTAATCAGATGAATAATGATTAAGAGATAGACATTTGTACATTTTCCATGTCTACAGGTATCAAAGCTTGGCCAACATTGATTCCTTTGTTGCCTTAGAAGGGTTTTTTGAACTAATCTTTGTTTCGGTGGGAGATTTTACAAAAGTATATTTTGTGACCTTGTTGAAGGAAAGAGATGGTAGTCACATCTAGGATGATTGAGATGGATAAGTTTAATGGTGGTAATTTTTAAATTTGGAAGCTCAAAATGGAAGACATGCTCATAGATCATGATCTATGGGTTGCTATTTTTGGAACCAAACCATCAGATGTGAAACATGAAGATTGGGATCTCATGGATATGAAATCCAAGGGTCTTATTAGACTCTATTTGGATGAAGAGAAAACTTCTACTTCTTTGTGGAAGAAGCTTGGTGATGTCTATCAGGCTAAATCCTTGGTAAACAAGCTTTTCCTGAGAAAGAAGATGTATTCTCTTAAAATAGAAGGTGGAGGATCTGTGGAAAATCATCTAAATGAATTTAACATGTTGGTTGCACAACTAGGTTCTGTTGGAGACACGATTGATGAAAAAGACCATTGCATGCCCCTTTTGTGTTTTTTGTGGGACTCTTGGGATCAACTGGTGATGGCTATTGGAAGCACTACTTCCACCTTCAATATGGATGAGGTGGTTGCCTCATTATTATCTGAAGAGAGGTGAAATAAGCCTTCTAATATGACCAAGGAGGTCCTTTTTGTTCATGGCTCTGGACCAAAGTAGAGAGGCAAAAAGAAAGAAAAGAAATCTAAATCAAAGTCTCTAGGGAGATCTAAGTCTCCTGGTAAGAAGTCCAAGGAATTTTTTTGGAACTGTGGTGAATTTGGTCACATTTGAAAATATTGAAAGAAGGAGAAGAAGAAGAAAAAAAATTCTTTCTCTAATTCTAAATCTGAGAAATCATCTCAAGATGATGGAGAATTATTTATTGCAGCCTTAACAACCCATGCATCAGATGATGTGTGGTTGATAGATTCGGGTGCATCCTTTCACATGAACTCTCATAGTGATTGGTTCTCAAAGTATGAAGAGTACAATGGTGGAGAGGTGTACCTAGGTGATGACTCGCTCTTAAAGATTTTTGTTCGTGGAAGATTCAAAATCAAATTTATTAATGAACAAATGAAGGGGATTGATGATGTTTGGCATATCCTAAGTTTGGCACAAAACCTAGTTTTTGTAAGTAAACTGAATGATTCAGGAGTACAAGTTTTTCTCTCTAGTGGAAGATGTAAGATGGCAAGAGGAGCTATAGTGTTAGCTAAAGGAGTTCATATTAGCACTCTATTTTAGCTTGATGCATGTATTATATAGTGTAATAGTTCTTCTCATGTACTGAAGAAGATACCTTTGTATTCTTCATCCTCACTATCAAATCATGCAAAGAAGAAGTGTGTTATAGCTACATTCGATGGTAATGCATTTTGGGTACCTAAGGGTGCTCATTCCATGGAAATGAAGCTTCTTGTAGAGAATAAAATTTTATGGAACCAATGACTTGGTCACATTAGTGAGAAGGGTCTTAGAACCCTAAAAAATAAGATACTTGTTAAATTCTTTGATGATTGTAATCTTGAGTTCGAATTTTGAAAACATTGTGTATATATGGAAAACAACATGTTTCTTTTTAATCTAGTTCTAATAAGTCTTCTAGGGTTTTGGACTATGTTCATTCAGATGTTTTTGGTCTTGTGAATGTTCCTTCATCATCAAGATTTGTATATTTTGTTTCTTTTATGGATGATTATAGTAGGACATTCATTTATTTTCTCATACGTAAAGCTAAATTCCTTAGTTGGTTTAAGGGGTTTAATGCTTTAATAGAAAATTAGACTAGTAGAAAGATCAAATATTTAAGGAGTGATAATGGTGGTGAGTTTTGTTTTGTGGAGTTTAACAAGTTTTGTAAAAATCATGGGATTGAATGATATAAGACAACTCCATACACTACACAACAAAATGGAGTTGTAGAGAGGATGAAAAAAACATTGATGAAGAGGGATAAGAGTATATGGAGTGGTGATAGCCTTGAATAAAATTTTCCAAGTTGATGCAATAGCCACTACATGTTATTAGATCAATAGATCTCCTACATTAGCACTTGTTGGTAAGACACTTATGGAGGCATGGTTTGGTAAAAATCCTTTGATGAGACATCTCAAATATTTGGTTGTAAAGCTTATTCTCATGTTTTGATTGAGAAGAGGTCAAAGTTGGAAAACAAGGTTATTAAGTGTATCTTTATCAACTATGGTGTCAATTTGAAAGGGTACACACTTTGGGATTTGGAAGCTAAGAAGGTTCTCTATAGTAGAAATATATTTTTTAGACAGATGAAACCTTCCACTATTGAACTACAACTGAGAGAAAGAGGAGACAAAAATAAGGAGGTAGTATAGATTCCACCTACTACAAATAAAGAAGAACTACATAGTCTTGTTGGAACTAATGATGAGGAAACCTCAAGCAACTCTAAAATTTTTGAAGAAGAAGAAGAACCTCAACCTCAGCCTTTGAGTTCTATGTGAGTCAAGCAACAACCATAAAGGTTTAGTTATTCACTATTGGATTCCAGTTGCATTTTATCTTTGATTACAAACACTGATGAGCCTAGGACTATTAGAGAGGCTATAGGTATGAGTAATGTAGATTCCTAGATAAAATCCATGGATGAGGAGATGGTTGCATTAAAGAAAAATAAGACTTGGGATCTAGTACGTTAGCGTACTAGATGTAAACTTATCGATTGTAAATGGCCTTTCAAGAAGAAGTGTGGTCATGATGGTAGTGTTGAGAATTATAAGGCAAAGTTGGTCAGTAAGGGGTTTTCTTAGGTGGTGGGAATTGATTATGGGTTGACATTCTCTCTTGTAGAAAATTTGGCATCTATCCGAATTTTGTTATCTCTTGCAATAACATATGACTTAGAAGTCGAATAGATGGATGTGAAGATAGTGTTACTTCATGGTGATTTGGAGGAAGAGACTTACATGTCACAGCCAGAGCATTTCATTGGAAAAGGTAAAGAAAATTTGGTGTGCAAGCTGAAGAAGTCTCTTTATGGCTCAAAACAGTCTCCTAGAATGTGGTACGAGAAGTTTGATACCTATGTGTTGTCATTAGGATTTAAAATATCTAAATATGACCATTTTTTATATTTTAAATCTAATAATGGCCGCATTCTCATTATTGTCATATATGTAGGTGATATCTTGTTTATTGGGAATGGTAAAAATATGATATCAAATTTGAAGTTTCTATTGTTAGCACAGTTTGAGATGAAAGACCTAGGTGTAGCTAGCTACATTTTAGGAATGGAGATAATGAGATACATGGGTAACAAAAAGCTTTGGTTAAGCCAGAGCAAGTATGTGAACTAGGTGTTGGAGAGATTCAACATGGTAGATTGTAGATAGTTAGTTGTTCTTGTGATGCAAAGGATGAAGATTTCTATGAATGATTGTGCAAAATATCCTACTAAGATGGAGGACATGACCAAATTACCATATGCAATTGTAGTTGGTAGTCTAATGTATGTGAGGGTGTCTATGAGACCAAACATTGCTCAAGAATTGGGATTCCTTATTCATTTTAGGGATAATCTTGGATGGGTGCATTGGGATGTTGTTAAGAGAGTGTTTAGATATTTACAAGGTAATTCTAAGTATGCCTTGTATTTTCATGGTTATCCTACTAGACCTTGGCATTCTATGAGTGTTCATGGATATGTGGATGTAGATTGGGCAGGTGATATTGGTAGTAGAAGATCCACCAGTGGTTACATGTTTATGATCTTTAGTGGTGCTATTAGTTGGATGAGTAAATAACAGGTTGTAGTCATGTTGTCCATGATAGAGGAAGAGTACATGACAACCACTTATTCCTATAAGGAAACCATTTGGCTTAACAAATTATGTTCTGATATTGTTTTAGATGCAAGACCAATTATTATTTGTTGTGATAGTCAAAGTGCAATTTTTCTAGCAAAGAATCTTTCCTTCCATGCCAAAAAAAAGCACATTGATGTTCAGTATCATTTTTTGGTCATATGGTAGAATATGGAAAGGTTAACTTGGGAAAGGTTGAAACTTTGGTGAATGTTGCAAATGCACTGATGAAACTAGTGAGCATAGAGAAGTTTTGATAGTGTTCTGAGTCCATGAGCCTTGGGGCCCTGAGCAAATGATTTTGTATGACTCTTGGTAGGTATTTGACAAGTGGGAGAGTGTTGGGATTAATGTGCCTCAACCATAGAGTCCTAATATTGATTTAATTGATGTATTATTGTATTTATTTGTATTATTTAATTACCTACATATGGTGTCATGTCAAAAATTATGACCCACCGGTTGGGTGGCATCCCTATTGGAGGTCATCTTGATGAACCTGGCCATCATCTTTTTGGTTGTTGTCCTACCCATCCTATAATTTCTACTATTGCTTGATGGAAATCTTAAGTCTCTATCTATTCTGTCAGTGCTCAACCAAGCCTCCTCTCCTAACCCTTAGGACTAGGCCTCCAACTACTTCTCATGTAGGGATAGTAAATCTCAACAGCGTATGTCATGCCCACCATCTATCATACGCCCTAGTGGTCCCTCGATTAGGTGGACCCACTGCACATCCCCATTTGAATGGTGTCCAGGCTCTGAATGTTGCAACTATTTCTCTAGAATCAACATGAGGATGCCATGCAGTCTCCTCTCTAGTGGTTCATCCATATATGACATAATAGTCATTAGTTGGGTGAGTCTATTGTTCACCGAACTATCTCAACACTCTATTTGGTGGATACCTTTCAAGAATGATATCAACTGAACCAATCAAAAACCAAGTCTTCTTGTAGTAAACCAACTTCTCTTGGTCATCTGACTAGCCCTCACAATATTTGTACGATCACCATGTAAAATCTATCTGTCACCAAAAAGTGTAGTCTTTGGCACTTTTTCACTCATTTTATACTTTTCCATTAGATTTTGGCCTTGTTTTACCTTGATTCAATCTTGTAAGCTCACAATTCAACAATAACCTAACAGTGTTTTACTAATGTGTTGTAAGTTTTCTAACACATATCCTCACTTTTCTAAGAACCTTTCAACACAATTCATATAAACAACACTCTCTTACATCTTTCTAAGCCTTGTGACAAAGTGTTGTAATACATTTTCACATTTATCTAATCTTATCACCCCTAATTTAACCCTTTTCTTATGCTAATTTGTCCCCTTAATGTAATTTTAGTCCCAACTTAAGTGTGGTTTAGGAGGAAAAACAGATAAACTTCATTAAACAGTATTTAATTCCCAACCACCACTTCAAATTGCCCAGGTGGACTAGGTCGCCACCTTAAGTGACCTAGTCCCTTTTGGAATAAATTTCAAATTTAAAATAAAACCTAGTGGGAATTTTGCCTCCTAAACCCTAATGTCAGCCTATCATGTTGCATTTAAGGAAAATTAGGGTTTTACATGTAAAAATAAGGGTTTTCACCTTCATTTTACCTCTCTTACACTCTTAGTCTCTCCCAAGCTCATTTTTGTATCTCTTCACAAGCACTCTTGCGATCAAGACTTCCAAAGAAAGCAATCAAGCACAAGGGTTCCACAAGCAACCTCCATTGGAGTTGTTCTTTCATGTTGCAGACCTCAACAACAAAGGATTTGGTGATTATTTACATTGTTTATCATTGAAGCATCTCTCCTTTGATTTGTTTCTCATTTGGGTTTAGTTACCATTATAGGGGTTTGACTTAGGAAAACCCCTATCTCCTAACCCCAAAATTCTGTTGGTATTTGCATGTGTTTTCAGGTTTGTACTCAGATTTGGTGAAGTACAAAGTGTTGGAGAAAGTAAAAACATTCCACTCAAGTCACATCAAGGCATCAAACCATAGAAGGATCAAAAAGACAAGTTGCAGGTCATTTTCGAGAGCTTCAGAAAAGGACTACTGCAAAGGAAAGAAGTACTAGCTAGGACCCACAAAATCAGACCCCAAATCCTTGAAAAGCATCAAGAGGACTAGGTCACCACTATTGGCAACCTCGTCCCTGTGCTGATCTTGAAAAAAGGGTTTCTCCATTTTTGGGTACCCATTTCCTCAAAACCTGGTTCGACAAAATTTCCCTACAGGAGGACTAGGTCACCCAACTTGGCATAAGTGTCCATCTACTGATTTCAAACATTTTCCAAAATATTTTGGGACCTCTCAACTACAAAATCTCATTTCCAGTTGCACAAGTTTTGATCCATCCTATTTGTTTTCTATATTGCATCCATTTAAGTCATTTTAGATTAGTTTGCATTAGTTTAGATTTACTTTGTTTACATTTCATACATTAGATTAGTATCATTTCATTTTTAGTTTTCAACCACACAACACACACACATATCACAACCTTCATTAATCAACCCTCCTTTTGAATGCAGCCGCCAAAATTATTATAACCAACAAGCAGAAAGAGTGTCATTCCCACACACCAAGAGCTCCTAGGGTGAAAAACCCTAAGGGCCCAGTAGAGGGAATCCTCTTGCCCTAGGCCCTAGTGTTATATTTTTGGTGGTTCATTTTGGTGAACCCAACCATAGATCATTTATTAAATTTAAGAGTTTGCATTTTCATCTTAGGAAATAGCTTGCATTGCATTAAAAAATTTCAATTGTTTGCATCCTAGGGTTTGTAGAAAAGTTGCATTAGTGAAATTTCATGCTATACTGCACCTTACATTACATTTTCAGTAACAAAATACAAAAATATTTGCATTTATTTCCTCTATTTGTATCAAAAAATCATAAAAGCATAAAAAGTAGTTCAAAATTTTGATATTTTTCAAAAACAACACTACTAGGAATAAGTCACGACACTGGGCAACCTAGTCCTCTTGCACATTTTGCATCACAAATTTTGTCATTCTTAGCACATTATTTGCATTTTTCATTTTTGTAATTGTCTTTATGTTTTCATTTCCAAATTTACTCTTTTGGTCCATTTCATGTCATTACTTAACCCTCATCATGGCCAGGTCTTTCAAGAAGTTATGGACCTCCCTCAAATCCTTAACGGATATGTCAAGCTGCACCTTTTCCACTGATCCTAAAGACCTTGAACCCACTCCTTCTCAACCAAATCCCAATGAATGTCCTCTTACCAAAGTAGACATCATTAGAGATGATGATGCCAACATGTATCAATTCCTTAATGACTACCTTAACAACCTTGAAGAAAATGCTTCTTTTTACCCCTCTATGAATCAGCCTATGATGACTAACATATCACCTCTTGACACATTTTCTTACCTTCATTTGGAAATACATAATGGATCTAGGCTACCTACTCAAGGTGAGCCTATTCCCTCTCACCCGGTCCCTCCTCAACCCTTTTACCATAACCCAATCACATAGCCTCCCATTAATCTTCAACAAACTTATGGAAAAGGGTTTACCATTTTAAGAAAATGAGGTGGTGATCTCACGAATGAACATGAGATTCTCTTTTTCTATGAATTTTTTTCACTTGATGAACATACAATGGGCATTGGTTATCAAGATCCCCCTCATGCTAGAGTGCATCCTAGAGAATTCCTTTGGCTTCGTAACGATGGCATGGTGATCTTTGATTCCCCTCTTGACTTGGATGTTCTCCTTTCTAAGGAAAAGCCACCATCCCCTCCTTACAAAAAAGATAAAACTCTGGTCATTTCAGGACCTCTTGCTCCCATACCCTCTTTTGAAGTTGGAGAATCCAACTACAACAAGAGGCCATCTAAATTATAGAAACTTAAGTTTCCTCTCCATCCACCACTTGAATGTGAGAAACAATTATAAATCCTTTTAAACAAAGGAATCATCACCTTACCTCATCGTAATAAGTCGGTAATCCATCCTAAAGATTCTAAAGTACCACATTGTGCTTACCATCATTTTCTTGGTCATAGAAGCGATGAATGTCGTCATCTGTGAGAGTTACTGAGTAAGTATCACTTCATTGGTTCTGAGTTCTACCCTACTGACCCCTAACCTACTATCATGTCCCCATGCATGTAATAGTTGTAGACCATGCCCTTCTCACTATTATATACCCCCACTCATCACCTAGCTCGGCTCCCTCCAGCCTTGCACTTAGTGGAGGCAAGAGGTCACTAGCCTTGTCCTAGTAATGCACTTGTCTTTGTCCCTTAGCTTCATTTTCCACCTCCCACTTTTCCCCACCAAGATGGGGAGGTGGATGAATTGCTTCACGGTTGACTTACAGTTTCCTTACTAGTATTGTGTTTGCTTATGTGTCATGTGTTCCCTGTCTTGTTTGATGTTTTATTACTTTTTGTGACATTCTTTTATATGTATCTACCTTCTTATGTGTGTCATGCATTCCTTTTCTCTTTTCCTTTTTCTTTTTCCTTTCATTTGGGGATTATGCAAAAAATTGAGACCGTAATGGCACCTTCATGTTGATGCAAATGAACCTCTTTTTCTTTTATTTTTTCTTGTTTTCCTTTCATTTGGGGATGATGCAAGGCATTGAAACTGCAATGTCTCCTTCATGTTGACCGAAATGAACCTCTTTTTATTTTTGTTTCCTTTTTTCCTTTCATTTGATGATGATGCAAGGTATTGAGACCCACAATGTCTCCTTCATTTTGACTCAAAAGCAAGGCTCTTTTTCATTTTTATTTTTCTTTTTCTTTTTATTGTCCTTTTGGGGACAGTGCAAAGCGTCAAGACATACCATGTCTCTTCCATGTTGACCCAAATTGACTCTCCTTTTTCATTTTATTTCAATCTCTTTATTTCTTCTTCCATTTCTATGTATTTTGGGGAATGATGATAGTTTCATGCTCTCTAAGCAAACATTACAACAACAAACATACTAACCCCATATCCATAGATCCCTTATGTGTTTGGTGTTTTTCATTTTGGGGGAAACCCCCCTTTCCTTTGCTTTCTTCCTTTTCGCATGACACAACCTTTCTTGGACACCTATCACTTGACATTGGGCTTTTCAAGTAAGCTCTCATGTCCCTTTTTCATTTTTCCTTTCTCTACTTTAAAGAAATTTCTCACAAAACGGTGTGTAGAAATCCCCTTAAAGTGGGGGCATACATTGCACTATTTTTTTAGTTTTTTGCATTTTCATTTGCTTTTTCTTTATCTGTGCTTCCTAGTGTAGCCTTGTGAGTGCACATGATGTGTTTCTCACTTTGTGGATGGCATTCAGTGTAATGTCCTTCATAAGTGTGACACATTCTTGTTAGTGGCCCGATGTGATGCATTGCATCCCCTAAGTTGTGAATCTTCTATCCTTTGATTGGTCCTCTTTTGGAGACATTAAACACAATGTTCCCTAAGTCAAAGACCTCATATGAACTATATAAGACTCCTTGGAACACTCTTTTTGCATTTTACATTTTACACTTTTTCATTCATGCATACATGGCCACCTTGCATAACACAACTTGTATGATTGTTGTGCCATATTGCACTTGTTCATGATTTCTAAGCATCCAAGGATTTTCTTCTGTCATGAACTGCACCCTTATCTTTTGTGGCACCTTATCAAATTCATCAGGAGGTATAAATTTGGTATGGTTGAGTGGGAAGCCCAACTAGTGGCATGACTTTCCCCATAGCCACCTTTTTGTGTGGGACTACATACCGACCATGTGTATGTATCTCACCACCTTTTAGGATTCTCACTCGACAGACAACCGAAAGTCTGATTGGCCTAGAGTGAGTACTTACATCCTTTTCTCTCAGACAAACAACCTAGATCTGATCCACAACTAGCTAGACAAACAATCAAAGCTTGATCTGACCCTTTACACATTACTCGTGTGATTTTTTGTGCTTATGTTTCGTTTTCCATGGGATCTTGATCCTGGGGGCTTGATCATCCCTCTTGATCATAGTCATCTCACCATACCAGCATGAGTACATTAGATCCCACTTGACACACATGATTCAAATACTTTAGTGTGAGTTTGAAGTAAGTTCATACTCTCACTAAAGTGGGGGCTAAATTTGTCACCAAAAAGTGTAGTATTTGGTACTTTTTCACTCATTTTGGCCTTTTCCATTGGATTTTGGCCTTGTTTTACCTTGATTAAGTCTTGTAAGCTTGCAATTCAATAAAAACCTAATGGTGTTTTACTAAGGTGTTGTGAAGTGTTGCATCACATTTCCTCACTTTTCCAAGAACCTTTCAACACAATTCACATAAACAACACCCTCTTACATCTTTCTAAGCCTTGTGACAAAGTGTTGTAATAAATTTTCACATTTATCTAGGCTTATCACCCCTAATTTAACCCTTTTCTTATCTTAATTTGTCCCCTTAATGTATTTTTAGTCCCAAATTAAGTGTGTTTTGGGAGGCAAACCTGATAAACTTCATTAAACATTATTTAATTCATGACCACCACTTGAAATTGCCCAAGTAGACTAGGTCGCCACCTTGGGCGACCTAGTCCCTTTTGGCATAAATTTCAAATTTAAAATAAAACCTAACAAGAATCTTTCTTCATAAACCCTAGTGTTAGCCTATCATGTTAGATTTCAAGAAAATTAGGGTTTTCACCTTCATTTTGCCTCTCTTACACTTTTAGTCTCTCCCAAGCTCATTTTTGCATCTCTTCACAAGTACTCTTGCACTCAAGACTTCCAAAGCAAGCAATCAAGCACAAGGGTCTCACAAACAACCTCCATTGGATCTATTCTTGAATGTTGCAAACCTCAAAAATAAAGGATTTGGTGAGCATTTACATTGTTTATTATTCAAGAATCTATCCTTTGATTTGTTTCTCATTTGGGTTTAGTTACCATCAAAGGGGTTTGACTTAGGCAAACCCCTATCTCCTAGCCCCAACATTCTCTTGGTGTTTGCATGTGTTTTTTGGTTTGTACTTAGATTTGGTGAAGTACAAAGTGTTGGAGAAAGTACAAAAATTCCACTCATGTCACATCAAGGCATCAAACCCTAGAAGGAGCAAAAAGACAAGTTGCAAGTTATTTTCAAGATTTTCAAACACAGACTATTGCAGAGGAAAGAAGTACCAGTTGGGACTCACAGAATGAGACCTTGAATCCTCAGAAAGAATCAAGAGGACTAAGTTGCCACTATTGGTGACCTTGTCCCTATGCTAGGTCTGAAAAAGGGTTTTTTTCATTTTTGGGTACCCTTTTCCCTAAAACCTAGTCCGACAAAATTTCCTAATAGGAGGACTAGGTCACCCAACTTGGTATAAGTGTCCCTCTATTGATTTCAAACATTTTCTAGAATGTTTTAAGACCTCTCATCTACAACATCTCATTTCTAGGTGCACAAGTTCTAATCCTTCCCATTTATTTTCTGTATTGCATCTATTTAGGTAATTTTAGATTAGTTTGCATTACTTTAGATTTAATTTTTTTACATTTCATACATTAGATTAGTACCATTTCATTTCTAGTTTTTAGCCAGACAACACATGCACATATCACAACCTTCATCAATCAACCCTCCTTTTGAATGTAACCACCAAAATTCCTATAACCACCAAGCGAAAAGAGTGCCATTCCCACACACCAAGAGCTCCTAGGGTGAAAAAAACTAAGGGCCTAGTAGAGGAAATCTTCTTTCCCTAGGTCCTAGTGTTATATTTTTTGTGTTTCACTATCATATAATCAAAAAATTCCCTCTAATAAGATAGTCTACCTAGCTAAGTGTAATGAAGGTAATCAAAATACTGATAACCATATAGATTGTGATCATCCCTATCTCACATACCCTCTGATTGGGTGATCACAATCCTCTCCAAGGCCCAAAAATGAAGTAAACTAGCGTAGGTGATATGCTACTACCACCCTTTTAAACATCCTCATGCATATCACTATAAATATGGGCCAACACACACTGACTCCATGCATATGTGGTGCCATGATCCATCATCTTCTCAATCACAATGCCTTAGAAAATGGGAAACCTCCTAGCACTCCTATCGAACATCAAGGGACTGGTAATAAAACCTACCAAAACAATGACCATTGGGTGTGCACCATTAACAAATAGAGCCAAGTCAATCTTGAAGCCAAACACCTTAAGCTTCTAAATACTGAGTAACCTCTACATAGATAAGGTACCCCTCCTGACATCATAATTGATCAAATATCCATGAATGGGGATCATTAATATCCTCCATACATCCTCAAGCATAATGGTACACTCTCTTGTTGGTAAATGGAAATTGAGAGTCTTTTATCTCCATCTCTCCACCAAAGCAATCATTATAGCTCCATGAGCCCTAATTGCCAGCATATAGGCTATGTATTGTAATCAAACCACATCAATGAAATCCCTCTCAAGCTCCTAGAAAGTGGCCAAGTCATCCATCAGCCAAGGTCTCCAATCTCATATAAATAAAGGATGTAAGACAACCTACAAGCATTCAACCCAAAACATCAAAATCTTGCTATAAATCAAGTCAAGAAATTAAAAATTCAACTAAACTAACCACATCAATTATTTGTCACAATAACACAGTTTTTCTAGGGTGATAGTTGCTTATTTTGGTAATAGAGACTACCCTTGGCGATAGCACGCCTATTCAAGGGTGATAGCAGCCTTGTCCTTAAGTTTTCTAAATGCACAATCATATTTTAGAAGCAATAACTCAAAAGTGACCATCCATGGAGTAAGCGGTTATAGTTTGCAAAAGCAGCCATATTTATCAATAACATCGATAATAAAATATTGATAGCATTCATATCATATCAATAGTGTGTTTTTCTTAGAATTGCTGCTATTGCCTACTCTAAGTTTGAAGCATTAATTACACAAATTAAAAATGATGAAAGTGAAAATTAAAGATACACATACTACAATCCCTACATTGACTGGTTGTTGGTACTTCCTAGTTGCATCCACTTTGTATGGTGCTCTTGGAACTTGGGGCATCACAAATTGATGTTTGTAGCAAGAAATCACTAAATACTCTCCAAAGAAAAAAAATATCACAAAGAAAAGTGTGCAAATGAGGGTAATTTCACCCTACTTTCCATTTTAACCTCCCCAAAACCCCAATTTCTACCCTTGGACCCCTTCTAGGTGAAATTTGGAAGCACCTATGACCATCTGGAACCCTAAACATGAGCCCCAAGCATTAATTTTTATTCTCTACACATCAAAACTACTTTGGAACCTAATTGAGCGCCTGACCTGAAAAAGTAATTTTTTTGGCCAACCTCTCGAGAGGGCAACCTAGCATCTTATCATCCTACAACTGACCACTAGGGCACAATGGGGCATATTAATTTTTTCAATCTTGGTTTGAACATCAAATTCTTTGAAACAATGTAAGTAGTACTTTGTGTCAAAGAGGGGAAAAATATAGACATGTAAAAATGGCTTAACACATATCACACATCCTAAATGGAAATTTTCCATTATTGGCATCACTTTCATTATCGCTATTGCATATCGCTTCATTAACATCATTAATCCCCTTTTTAACATCATTTGCATCATTAACCCTATTTTCCTCTATTAATTAAATGATCTTGAATTGTTTAATTAATTCACTTTCATCACCTAATTTAACCCCATTCCTCTTGATTAATTAAATAAACACAAGTTAGCTAATTATATCACTAACATACCTTATTCATCTAAATTAATTATATAGTTATCATTAATCATTTAATTAGTCCACTTTCCTTTCTCTAAATTTTAATAATGAAATAAATTATTTAATTTCCCTACAATCACTCAACATGGTCAATAAATAAATATACCTTTTATTTATTAAAGTCAAATACAACTTGCACATTCCTATCAAACATTAATTAATTATTAAATTAATTAATACATCCTCACATATCTTGATTGAATAAATCACCACCAATGATTTCCAATATATTTTCTAATCCCACTAAACACTAAAACTAACTTCTCCAATCCCACTAATCATTCAATCTAATCCCATTTATTGTCTAATTAATTCTCTTAATTGGATCAATCAAATGAGTTAACTAATCAATATATTTTCTCTCAATGGTTCTCAACCGTTGATCCTGGTCTTTCATTATTGAATCTTGATCGTCCATCTAAAAATAGTAGATCTATAAAAAAACTTCCATCCTTCTCATAAAAGACAAAATAATCTAGAGAATTTATGGAGAGGTCATGCCAAATTGACTATTGAAGCACATTGAGCAAATGCTTTCATTCTAGATCACTATTACTACTACCTTTGAAGCTTTTTACAAATATGGAGTTTTTGTATTGATCAAGAAATCCAACATCCTTATCAATATGAATACACTTTGACATGGGATGGTAAAATTGTAGTCTTTGAATTCGTTTATGTGAACATTGCTTGTTGAATACATTGCTTTACAATCACATTTCATGAGTGGGTTGGGTTTTTATCTTAATTTTATTTCATTCATTTGATTTCAATGATATATCTGATTGATCCATTCCCCTCTTACATGGTGCTTTATTAGGGGTCAAAAGCATGAGTGAAGCTAACTAAGGTTATCTAAGGTTGGTTCTATATATAAGATTACAAGGGTGTGGAGGCATACCAAAAAGTAAGAAACTATACAATTCAAAGAAAATTCCAATACAAGATGTGAGTCATGTTCCTTAAATGAGCATCATTAGAATATTAATGTATGCACAATTTAAATTCCAAAAAATATATTTCTCATGCAATAATATTTTTTAGCATATACATGTAAAATCTAGGAAAGGAATATTAGACTAAAGTTAAGAGTATCTTAAAATGTTTTATCACACCTTATATTATATAATTTTCTACCAAGGTAGACCTAAGTTGGGAAAAATAGCAAACCTACAAGGATTTATTGATGTTGATTAGGAAAGAGAGATGACAATAGAAGATCTACAAGTGGCAATGTATTTACCTTGTTTGATGGAGAAATCAATTGGATGAGAAAGAGCTATGAAATTACTTCTCTATCAAGCATATGATGGCTTATCATTCTTGTAAAGAAGTAATGTGGTTATAGGGACCAAGCTCAAATATCAACCTCTTATAGAAGACTATAAGGATAGGGTGTAATAGTCAAAGTGCAATTTGTTTAGCTAAGTAAACCACTTATTATGCTTAGAAAACACAAATTGATGTACAATATCATTATTTATCTAGACATGCTTGATGATAACTAGGTATTGATGATTTTTTTTGATACTATGTAAAATGTTATCGATTCTTCAATTAATTTAGTGACTATTAATAATTCCTCTTGTTGTAGGAAATAAATATATATTTATGCCCTAGCTCTCTAATATATGTTTCAATGACCTCCATATGTAATGTACACAACAAGTAAGATATTTTTATGAATATGATGTAATTCTTATTCAAATAATTATCTCACCACTTGGAAGACTATCTATGATGGGGATTATAAAGAGTATATTTGACTTCTATTTTAAGCTATTTGTGAGACCATGTATTGACCTATTACTAGCCCCCTAAATAGAGGGAATTATACCATTTCTTATCCTCTATAATATTGAGGTGTAGAATTTCTAAATGTGGCACTAGAAATTGTATGTAGAGTTTTATTCTATCGTTATGAGCCCATAGTTTTATAAATCCACTAGTTATTTCTTGTAAGATTTGAGCTATAAAAATAATATAGCTTTTTAATTCATAAATCAAAGGTTCATATGTGATTTATGTTGTTAGAGAAGGATTATCATATGGAAAATCTTACTGTATTATAACTATTTCTTTATTAATATGACTAGTTGTCATTTGTATCCTAGGTTTTTCCTCAAAAGGGTTTTCAAGGGTAAAATTTGTGTCATTATACATTTTCCATTCATTTTTTATGTTTTGTTAGAATTATTTCTTTTATTATTATCAAAGTTTCTTTTCCTTTTAAAAAATAATAAATTAGTGTCTTTGGTAAGGAAATCACCTTATAAGGAACATAAGATGTATATTGAAACCAAAGCATGGGATTAGAACTCACATCCAAATAATTATGAATTTGGTTTCAGAACAAAAGAACAAAAGACTAAACTAAGGTCTTTGGTAAGGAGCTCATTTCCTAAGGTTTTTACATTTACCAAGCCGATTAAGGCATGTAATCTATATACCCAATGCATAGAGGTAGCAAATTGTGAGGCTAAAACATAATAAAATAATTTTAAATTCAAGTAACTTGAGCTTTTAGTAAGGAAAAATTTATATTGTACCTATGATAGTAAAGCATTGAAAGTGCATTTCTAAGTTAGGCATTGTGTCAATATTTAAGCAGAAAGGATAGTCAACTACAATAAATTAGTGTCAAATAATTTACCTACCTGACTATTAAACCATCTAAAACAATAATGAAATTTAAATTATTAGTGAAGGTAAATGATAAGAGATTGTTATAGGTTGGCTACCTTGCATCAATATTTTATAATCATATTGTAAATACACTTTGACTTTATAACTAGTAAACTAGTAGAGCCTCATCCAACAAACTTGCAACTAGACAATGAATAGAGATGATTTCCTATTCTAAATTTTTATAAATTTAAAATTATTCTATTTCTAATTATTCGATGACATGTAGTTCTTTTATTTTTTTATCAAAATAAAATATATAGTTTTTTTTCTATAATCTAATACATAGTCTATTTACAAAGGTGGCCAATCACCCTAACTTGAATATCAAATTTCATTGTAGCCATTACAAGGAAAATTGATGGTATGATAATTAAGACCTCAAATATACCAATTGAGAAACATTAATTAAATTTTGAATTAAAATTATTGTTAATGTCATTAAATAGTTACAAAAGATAATGATATTAAAATAAGATCTAATACAAAAAGTAAAGAAAAAATATCTGTTGTACTTCTAAAAAATAAAAACAAAACTAGATACATACATGCATACATACATACATACATACATGAATATATCCATAACTACATACATAGATATATAAATACATGCATATGTATACTTATATACAGATATATACATAGATGAATTAAAATTGTTACAACAATTTAATAAAAACATTGAACTTATAATCTTGTGCAAGCAACACATTTCAATACTCTATGGACAAGTAATAGACTCATGTACTAAAGGAGCTTAATTAAAACTAGCTATAACTGCTTTCACAAATTCGCAATTTATATCTCTATAAACCAAGGTCTCAACTATCATATCTACCCTCAATCTAAAAGTAACCTAGAATAGTTGGCACTTCCCAAGATCCCAGTGATCTTTAAACTACAAAGTAGTGATTAAAGTCCCTATCTTACTAATTCCATCTTATATCTGCAATTTCCCTCTCAGACAATGGCCATGGGAGATTCCCAGCCACGCAGTAAAGTCTAAACCTTTGAAAAGCAAGTATCCCTTCCATTGACACATCATATCTCTGTAATGCACATTTCAATCTCTTCCTCGACGCTTTTCTCATTCCACCAGACTTGTCGTTGCTTGACTATGGAATCCACCTGTTCTTTCAATTCTACTTGTAGCTTCCCAATTATATCCAATTTCTCCTTCATTTCTGCCCTTAGGTGGCCCACCTCTTCTTTCATTTCTGCCCTTAGGTAACCTACATCTTCTTTCATTTCTTCTTTGAGGGAATCCAGTTCATATTTTAATATTTCTTTGATCTGAGATCGTCTTCAATCAAAACTTCCTTCGATTTATCTTTTCCTACGTTGGTGCTAGTTTTAGAGTAATTTCTAGCATCAGAGACATCTCCCTGGGGCTCCATTGATGTAATCAGCTGATCTTGAGAATCTTCCAGTTCTGATCGTTTGAAGGTGCTACTTCTGCAATCTTCTTTGTTCTCAAAAACTCGCTCCTCTTTCTTGTCCTGTTCCATATTTTGTGGCATTGCATCTTTGTTTACAGAATTCTGAAAAGCTTTAGCGTTTTCACTTTTATTGTCTACAATAATCCGTCCTTCATTTCTTATAAAATGATCGACAATTATTTGTAGTGAAGGTTTTTCTTCTTCAAGAGCATGAAGTTTGTCCCAGTTCTACAAAAAATGTTAATAACATAGGTTATGCTAAGAAAATGTACCTACATATGCACACAAAATTGATACGAAATAGATATAGTTGTCTAAAAAAGAGGAAAGATATATATACGTTTATAAGGATATTTATATTTTCCTCCCATTCCCAGCATATAAATATCCACGTAATCAACTGAACCTGCCACCCATCCAAATGGCTGGCTTCATTGTTTACCAAAAAGATATTCCACACTAGTCGATGGTAGTTCAGCAGACGCTTCCACTCTCGAGGCAATTTTCGGAAATCTGTAGCCATTTTCTGAAAATAATCAAATACAATTTGCTCTCCTTTACTGAATGTCATGAAAAGCAGTTGTCTTATAGGAATTGAGTCGCTCGAACTCTGGTCACCTGAATCAACACATTGTATATTCATTTTGGAGTATAAATTTGAACTAAACTACTGATAACATCAAAATTAATCGTTTGGATTACTAGAAAGCAATTGAACTTATAGTTTGGTCATGGCTATTATCACCTTTAGCTATGTTTACTTTTTGAAGAGCTTCTATTTCAGGATTTGTTTGAATGGGTCCTGTTTGTTGTAATTTGCTGCCATCTATCAATAAATTGAAAATCAAATTGTTATTTGTAGATAATAAAAGTGAAATTTTTCTAATATTGTCAAATATTGCCTATGCCATAAGCATATTTGTGCAAAAAAAACTCTTTTGTTTGAAACCATAATATGGATGTGAACTGTAGAGATTAAAATTCATATTCACATTGAGATATTGTGAGCATGTATAGCGATAATTACTTGTTTTACCTGCATTCAACAGGCCGGGCTTAGACTGCTTAGGTGGCCGGGTACAGGTGGGGCCCCCTTAACCCACTCTTAACCCCAGTCTCCGTTCCCACAGTATTCCACGTTGAATCCACATTTAGTTACCGTTTCCACCTTCGAAGGAAATTTCCACTCACGCCCATTCGAGTTTTAATTTTATTGCATAGATTGAGGTGAGGATGGCTTTTTATATTAAGAACCCCTTTACAAATACGAGTCTAGAAAATGGAAATTTAATATTTTCTTTATTTTAATTGTATAGATTAATTAATAGTTTTTTAATTAAAAAGATTTGTATCTTAAAACTACTATTATTTGTTAATGTTTATAATTTTATTTTTTTATAATTATTATTATTTATATTTAATATTTGTTAATGATTCTAGTAAAATATATATTTAATAATATATTACTTATATTTAATATTTTTTAATAATTATTATTTACATTTAATAATGTTATTGTATTTGATTATTTATTATGATTTTTTTTTAAAATAAATTTTATAAAAAATAAGATTTATGAGAGAAGTAATTATATTTGATTACTTATTTTAATGAAAATAAATATTTATTATGATTTATTTTAAAAAATTATAAAAGATAAGATTTATGAGAAGATTAATATTAAAATTAAATAAATTAAATGTGATGGTTATCTTAAAATTTAATAATACAAATATGTTATGGGCTATGTAGATATTCATTATTTCAAGTATTGGAGGTTTAGAGCTAGATTTTATAAATGTCAGTTAATTCAATAAATCTATTAATTAAATTTAATATAAATTTGATATGTCAAAAATTCCATTTAATTCAATAAATCTATTGATTAAATTTCATATAAATTTAATATTTCAAAAATACCATTTAATATACATATTCACTTAAAATTTGGAACATATTAAAATATATTTTAATAGATAAAATATGAGTGTTAAAAAATTGTTGAATAAATTTCATATTTCAAAAATGTCATTTAATTCAATAAATTTGTTGATTAAATTTAATATAAATTTCATACTTCTAAAATACCATTTCATATACATATTCAGTTAAAATTTGAAATATTAAATTTTTAAATTAAAATATCAAATTATACATATTAAAAGGACAATATAAAAAATATACATATTAAAAATCTAAATATGAAATTTATTCAACAATTTTTTAATACATCTTTTTTATATTAAAATATATTTTAATATTTTTCAAATATGAAGTTAAATAAAATTAATATTTCAAATATGTCATTTAATTCAATAAATCTGTTGATTAAATTTAATATAAATTTGATGTTTCAAAAATGTCATTTATTTCAATAAATTTGTTGATTAAATTTAGTATTTCAAAAATGTCATTTAAAAAAGCTTCTATAATGAGAATTACTTCTATTATTTCTATAAGATCAAAAAAAAATTTTTAAACATTTTATATTTAAATTTAAGAAGAACAATGTTAAGTAAAAAATATTAATTATAAAAAAATGAAATTCATATTTTTTAACATTTAATATTAATTTTTATAAAATTCTCTTTATTTTGAAAAGAAACAATGAAATCATATATATTACTTTTGAAATTAAAGATGTAAGCATTTTTCCTCAAGTCAATAGACGTTTCAATGATAACTTTCAATGTTTTTTATATATATTATTAACTAGCAATTGCACCTTGGTATGCAATGGGTACACCGAAGAGGTGTGGAAGGTCAATTAGAAAAAGTCTTTTTTTGGGTACATTTGTGCAATAATGGTAACATTGGAGAAGTGATATTCATCCATTTACAAGGATCCAAACACAATTGAAACATAATCTTTGAATCAGGTAAACAAATAAGCTCCTTTACCATAATTATCTACATGCATAGGTCCATTTTGCTTGGCGCTGCTATTTTAAAAATCTCTCATGTAATGACTTCCTAAAACGAGACTACTTGAGCTGATGGATACCTTGACAAAAAATAATAACTGACAAAAAATAATAAATAGAAGAGGGTAATGTCTAGCCGTAAAAGAATGTACTTACCTTTTTTCCATAAATTTCTATACACTATTCTGGTGAGCTGATGCATACCCTAACAAAAAATAAGAAATAGGAAGAGGGTAATGTTCAACTATAAAAAAATGTACTTACCTTTTTTTCATAAATTTCCATACCCTGTTCCACAACTCTCATTTTTTGCACACCAAATACAATTCTCACAAAATTTATGAAATTTAACTTTACACCTATAAATTGCATTTTCTTGGAAGTTTGTTGATTTTTGTTTTAACAAATTCATATTGTGCAATTATGGCAGGTCATGAGGAAATATTTGTTCAAGGCATTTGTCAAACGTTTTAACTCATTTTAACTCCTTAATTCTTTTAGGAATTATATTTCTGCAATCATGCTTGTTGGAAATTTCCAAAGCCTTTTCAACAAATCCATTTTGTGCATAGCCTGCAACCATTGCAGTCCACGAGATGACATATGTATTGAGGCATCTTTTCAAAAACTTCACGTGCCTTATCTATGCTTCCACATTTTACACACATTTCTACCAGGGAAGTTGCAACTACGACATCTCACAAATGGCGAGGTAATGGGAAAAAAACATGTTTACTACTGGGTCGAAACATAATCTACCCTTGGCAAGGGGTCAAACAGTCACGGTGTTGACAACAAAATCAAAGCAACTATTAAATAACAACCTACAAATGTTTTAGGAAACCACATACCAAATACCATATGACAATGTAAACCAGCAATCAGAAGCAGATAGGCACCATCATGCTCCCTTCAAAAATACCAATGCTCATGTATTTAATAATAATCACCCTTTTTCTTCAAGTTTATTGGATCCAATATGCTTTCAATATGTTTGGAACTAGTCTTTAGACTACTTCTAGGACAACTGGATCCAATTCTCAGTACTTCATTCTTCTCTAACTTTGTACTGTGAAATTCATCCTTTTCTATTCTCCTCTCACCATGCTGCAAACATTGTTTTACTTTGATTGTAATCCAACATATTGTTGTTGAGAGGGAGAGTCAACTCCAAATGATTTCTGTAGGTGGCTTAGATTCGTCCATGAAAATTTTGCAGTTTTGCATGTTAGGGACAGGAAATTGCAGGCTACATATTCCTTTTACAAACACTTCCATGACAAAGACTCTTACAAAATGTAAAATTGCAAAGAACACGATGCATTTTTTTCATATATGATGTGCTTTTAAGAAATTGGTAACAGATAAATGAGGAGAAACATTTCAGACACTAGCTTGGTCTCCAAGTTTCACATCTTGTCATAATCAATATAACTGTCTTCTACCCAAAACTGTTGCCAAAGTTTTGACAATTAAAACTTGAAAATTGGCTTTTCAGGTATACCATTGGAAATAATATAAAACCATTAACATGGAGATCCCACAAATTTTAGTCAAGACGTGCTTCCTTCAAACTACTATCTTTCTTCAATCTATCAGTAGGATAATAATTATGGTCTTTGGATACTAATGATACTTTGTGTAAAGGCTAAGGACTACTCACAATAAAGTTGTTATGAGTCTGCTCCCAAATAGATTCTTTATTTGATCCCAAATGATGAAAGTTGGGTATTTGCAACCTTAGTAATGTCATGATTGTCAGATGTAATTGTTGGTTGTCAAATCACTATTTGATAACATTGTTGTTAATCGAGATATGCCTAGCAAAAAATGGACTATGTATACCAAGTTGTGCACTGTCTCTTTGATGTGGCATTTGCTGAGGTGGTTTGACTGTCATCTTAAATTATGAAACTTCATTATCACAGGTAATCACATGATCTCTATAAAGGTGCAGAGATGCATACCTTTTGAGTGTATTCCATTGCTATCACATATCCTTGATTTGAGTGTGTCATAATCTCAGCAGGGCCATCACCTTTGGCCTGTAGAGGAATATATCTTCTACACAAATTTTCCCCAAAGATTTTATTCAACCACTATCTACTCATCTAATAGCTTACTACATCTAGAAGCCAAATTTGAATAAAAACATAAGATGATTAATAATTATAATACCATTGATGCAAATTTTCAACAAAAACTTTAAAGTCTGAATCACACACACACAAACTTTAAAGTCTGTATCACACACACACGTTCACACAATTAGATTGAAGGTTAATGCATTTTGAACTGTCTATCCTTATAAATCCAATGCTTGAAATTGAAATTGATAACGAAATTCATGGTTATAGTTAGAAGATGACATAAGATATAAGTATGAAATCATTGAGACAGGCTTGCCAAACCTCAAGTGAAAGTTGCCTTTGCTTGGAGGTTGTAAAAGGCATGTAACTAGCAACATCCCAATATGACTACTACACATGACTAATACTTAAGGAGAAAATAGTTGAAGCATCTGCAGAAGAATTTAAAGACAAAGGACATTCCATTGTTGATTCTGTGTCTTTCTTTCTAATGCTTAGAAAATATAAGCTACAAAAATGAGAAAGAAATAATATCGTGAAAAAGAAATTATTGCTTTTTTATAGAAATTGAGCAAGATGACTTGATTATTAATTCCAATTGGAATATAATTGAATTGAATTGAAAGAATTTCCTCCTTGGTTGAACCATTTATACAATACGAGTACATAACATACATTTAACAATCAGGTTTTTTCAGACTGGAGTATGGTTCAATAATTTCGACAACAAAGAAGCATGCATTTGCGTTAACGAGTCCAACTGTTAACCAACCAGTCATTTGAAAAATTAAAGTCATTGTTACCATTGAAATGGATATATAAATAGGAGAAGATATTGATTTTGAATTGATAGAGACCGTCCCTCTAGAAAATGGCTGAATTGATGACCAATTCTTTTCCTTGCTCTTTCATACTCGCATAGAATTCCCTTATTTTAAAATTTGAAGAGTAACTGATACTTAAAAGTATAAATGAAAATAAGCCATGTAAATTGCATATAGATGACATTGAATCATCCAATTTTATCCTTGAAAAAAATGTTTTTTCACAAATTCAATGCAAAAATGGATAGACAATGTAAACGAGACAAATACATTGGGAAGCTAAAATGGTCAGTGTACTGCCACTTCCTTGCCCTTTTGAAGCAGACATGGGATTCGGTTCCCCTATTACTCCACCATATGAAGAATTTGAATGGGGTAGAACCATGGGTGTAAAGACAGCAGGAGGTGTATATGAGGATGGTGGATTGGGAACCACTTTACCCTTTTCACCCTTACAGATGATGCATTTTCAGCTCTTCCTCCAGATACACTACAGGTGCTTATAGTTGAAAATAAGGCTGTCATTTTCAAGTACCATGTTTTGCATTCTTATTACCCTCTTGGATCTTTGTAATCTATACAAATATACACTTTTGTACCTATTGTTTTAATGGCTCAATGAAGTTTGGTACAATTATCTTGGTAAATATCTTATGCCATCTCACATAATATTTTGTCAAACAATTCACATGTCATTTCTATGTTCCCACACTTTGCATACATGTCTACCAGAGCATTTCCAACTATAGTATATGAAAAAAATCCTCCTTCCATGATGCTTTGATGGATGTCCATACCCTGTTCCAAAGATCCCATTTCGGCATAGGCAGGGAGTATACTGGTGAAAATTGTGGAATTTGGCTTTACACCTACCAATTAAATTTTCTTAAAAGTTTTTAAAGCCTTTTTGACAAATCCATTTTGTACATATCCTGCAATCATTGCAGTCCATGAGATGACATTTTTTTCAGGTATTCTGTCAAATAGTTCACGTGACTTGTTAATGTCTCCACTTTTTGCATGCATGTCTATTAGGGCAGTTGCGACCATAATATCATGGATGTCCATGCCTTGTTCCAAAGCTCCCATTTTGGGATGGATAGGGAGAATGCTAGAAAAGGTTGTAGAATTTAGCTTTAAACCTGACAATTGCATTTGCTTAGAAATTTCTGAAGCCTTTTCAACAAATCCATTGTGCATATCCTGCAATCAGTGCAGTCCAGGAGATGACTTCTATTTGAGGCATCTTGTCAAACACTTCATGTGCCTTGTCTATGCTTCCTCATTTTTTTTCAGATTGAACCAATGGATGAAACAACTTCAATCATCTTGCAAGGTACGCCAGAAGATATCAACTGTCCATCGCCCATTTCAAGTCAGTCTTCTTCAAATAATGATATGCCTTTGTGCAAAAATGCATCAAAATATTTACGTGCATAGAAATACTATAATTTATCCTAATTAGGGTTGTTGAATATACAATAATCTTGTAAAATACCCTGGGGAAAATGTTATATACAGAAACGAAAAGAGAGCTAATCATGAAGAGGTGTAGCAGAGTCCATTCTAAAAGTCCATTCTAAACACCAAACTTGAAAACCATAAATAATCAAATGTGAAAACTGAAATTAAAAACCAAATTTGGGCTTAATTTCCAGTCTTTCCTAATATACAATCATCACATACTGTGAATAGAACAACGATGTCAAATGATCTAATTCAAGGAATTTTTCAAGTGCGTATGTAAATATATAAAAAGAATCTATAGTGTTCAGTATGATTACTGTTATGGATTCCAGGGAAAAGTTAAAAAAAAAAAAAAATTCTTTCATCGATTATAATGAGATTTAGGATTGTATACTTCAGAAAAGTTCTACCTGAAATATTATGAAAAAATAAACATAATGTTTACCGTCACAGTGGTAAAAGGCACACTACATTATTTTCTAATGCTTAGACAGCCAAGGGTTGTTTGTCAACTTGTTTTGGATCAGAAACTCTAGTCCATATAATTCTTTCCTCATTGCATTAGCTTCTCTATTTCAATGAAACTTGCTAATATTTAATTAAAAGTAGTTCCCTTGCTAAAAGGGAATTTTAAGAATCATTTTAGGGTACGATGTCATCCGACGGTTGCACGTTTGAGCTTTTGTCAAAATTGCATCATCTTTTAACACATTTATTTATAAATTTATTTTGCTTTCGTTAACTTTTTACGACTCTTACTAAATTTTCCATAATTTTTTGGACGAGATTTGGGATATGGGTTTCTTCTTTATCACAAAAAATAAATCTTTATTTAAATAGTGTAGATTAATAGTGTAGTTTAATAATTAAATGTCATCTAGTGGTTAATATTTGTCTTATTGTTTTTTAGATTTGTGAAAAAATAAATGTAAGTTTTATTAATATGAATAAAAATAAATGTAAATTTTGTTAACCCACATTCTAATTGTAACCCTAACTTTAACCCTAACCTTAACCTTAACAATAAATTGTAAACTATTATTTTAATTTTACACCTATTTTTAACCCTAACTATGGTCATAACATTATTCATAACTATGATCATAATTTTTAGTTTCTTCTTAATTCTAATCCTAATCTTCATTATAATTTTTTTAGGATTATAATAATTAATAATAATAAGATTATAATTATAATTTAATTAATAATTATAATAATTATAATTATTTGAATTTAATTTTTATTTATATTTATGTATGTTTTGAACTTAAAAAAAAATTGGAAAATAAAAAAAATGACAATAAATTAAGATTAAATTTTTATTTTTATATTAATTATATAAAATCAAATCTCAGATGAATAAAATTTTGGAATCTTATATCTATTAATATTAATCATATTTTAATGTTTTTTTAGTAATATTTTATTTTTAAATTATTTCAATTTTTGAATAGTTCTAAGTACCTTGTTCTTAATTCTAATCCTAATCCTCATTATAATGCTTTTAGGATTATAATAATTAATAATAATAGGATTATAATCATAATTTAATTAATAATTATAATAATTTTAGTTATTTTAATTTAATTTTAATTTTAATTTATGTAAGTTTTGAAGTTACGAAGTAGCATAGATATATTAATTAATAATATATATAAAAAGAAGCCGTTTAAGGAGAAATAAATATGTAAAGGATAAGTTGTTAAAAGGGTCGTATTTCGGGTTAACTCCATAATGTGTCATGTTTCTTCTTGTTTTCTATTTATTCAACAAACAAACACCTCCGATTTAATTTTTGGACTAATGAATGCAAGTTATATTCACGACACTATGCGAAAATACCATTCTCCATGTTATAAGGCCTTTTTAATAATTGATGGTGGTGCATTTATTAAAAAACATAAAAAAAACACTGAAAAACTCCATGTTATAAGGCCTTTTTAATAATTGATGGTGGTGCATTTATTAAAAAACATAAAAAAAACACTGAAAAAACATAATTAATATATGTATGCTAGCGTTATCCCCAATTAGATCCTTAGATGCACAAAGGATAATCTAGTCAAAGTGTGTCGAAAAAATAATGGAAAAGGGCATATGAATATATCATCAATTTTTTCTCCCACTTTGATGTGCATGTGAACTTCTATGATAGTGCATGTCAAAGTAAACAAGATATCAAAACGAATTTTTTATTTATTTTTTTAATACTAGAATAATATTGATTTGCATAAAATATATAGTTCATCGTGATATTCTCATTCCAATAATAACTCTACCAAAAACATGTAAAATTGAAAAAACCAGTAATGAATTTAACATCTATCAAATATTTAAAATAAATATGGAGACTTGATTTATATGTTAATTCATTAGATTTTTTTACATAACATAAAGGTTGCGCTTCATATTTATATTTATTGTGATTTTTGAATTAAGGTTGCAATTAAAAAAATGAAAAAGGTTGGAGTTACCGATATTTTTAATGTCCCTTTTCACTTAATCCCTCCTAAACAAGTGGAATTAGTTTGTTGGAGTTTTTTAAGATTAGCCAGTTAAATAATCTTATTATATTTTTTCTTGGTTAGATAGTAAGGGCCATAGAAAAATTTATGCAATCTTTTAGGATTTAAAAAATATTATTCTTTATGACCTTTCTTGTACATTAAGTGGGTTTTTTTAAGCCCATCCCTAAGAAAAATTAAAATTGACCTAGCCTCTATTATTAAGAATTATTTTTAGTAAGTTTGATATTAACTCTTTTGGCTCTACCTTTTTTTGGGTCTATTGCAAAAGGTTTGGTGATTTATTAAGGACTTCCAACTTACAAGTTCAATATTTTAGTTAATGAAAGACTGAATCATTGAGAGACCTTTTAATTTAAGTTGGTGTACCTAAGAGAAAGAGATTATTCTATGATTAAGTTTGTTGGTTTAGGGGAAATTTCAAAAAATTAATTTGAGATTATAGTCTTTGGAATAATATATCAGTGTTTATATTTGTTATTTTTTCCTATTCAAATGTGTGGTTGAGCAAGCTAAAAAAAAATATGGGGCCTTCATGATTTAGTGCATGCTTTGTCCAAAAGGTTGGAAATAATTTGGTGTAGTAACATTGAGCCTAAGAAGCTTTTTCTAAAGTGGATATTTTTTATTAAAAAATTAAGTGTGGACATTACCATTTTAAGTTAGGATTTTAAATCTTGTTTAGTATTATGGACATGTTTGGTGTAGTTTTTTAGTGTCCCTGAGCTAAGATTTTATAAAATTACTTTCATTTTTTTGGAATAGAAGTGCAAATACAAAGTCAATTGGTTTGATATTTTATTTGGAAAAAAAACTAGTTCTTCACATTTCAAAATTATTTTGACAAATTTTCTATTGACCATGACAATCAAATCATTTCTATTTGAGATTCTATGTTACACAGTCTTAAATATGATATTTTATAAAATTTATTTTAAAAAATAAAAAATCATAATAAACAACATTTCTCTTCATTTAAATAAATAATCAAATGCAATAACATTACTAAATATAAATAATAATTATTAAAATTATTAAATATAAATTATATATTATTAAATATATATTCTACTAGTAAAAATCATTAACAAATATTAAATATAAATAATAATAATTATAAAACATTAAAATGATAGAAAATTTTTAATTAAAAAAAATTAATTAATCTATACAACTAAAATAAAAAAATAAAAATTACATTTCTATTTTCTACACTCATATTTGTAAAAGGGGTTTGTTCAGATAATAAACTGTACTAGCTCCAATCTATTCAATAAAATTAAAACTCTATTGGAGAATTTGGGGGAGTGGAGATTTCCTTCAAATGGTGGAAACGGTAATCGCAAATGGGAACGGCTTTTCTTGAATTGCAACGTGGAATACTGTGGGAACGAAAACTTGCAAAGACTGAAGTTGAAAAAGCATTGACGAATTGGACAAAGGCGGGTTAAGAGGGCCCCACCTGTACCCGACCACCTAAGCAGTCAGATGCTTAGAATGTGCCGGTTCAGCCTGGCCCATTTAACACAACTATTGTAACATATTTTTGTATCAACTGTGTTTCTCGTAGAGGTTCTCCTATCTCTGCTGAACTACTACCTTCTATTTAAAAAGATAATGTCTATCAGATACTCCAATCCAAAGTAGATATAAAATCTCTTTCCAATTTTGTTTTTGTTTCATATCCTAACCTAAATATTACCTGGAATAGAAGTCATCGAGCCAAGTATTTTTGTAAAATCAGGTTTATATCCCCAGAACCGTTCGAGAAAAAATAAAGCATTGTATGCCATATCTATTTCTCGTACGGAATCACCTTCTTTATCTGTTTCTGATTTTGAATTTCTTGCATTCTTTTGTTTTCAGAACACTCCCAAGTGTTTATCCAAAAACTCCTTTAATTGAGCTTCATTGGGGTCAGGGAGGTCTAATGGCGGTTGTATTATTTTTTGTGGATACATATTTGTTGAAAACAGAAGGCAAATAATTAACAAAACCAAAGCAGCTTAAAATTAATTTAAACATTGAAAGACAGGAATTTGAAGCACACATACACAACCCAACTATTTTTATATTATATTAATACAACCAAAAATTATTTTCTTTCACACAAAGCTTCAGTACTTCATTTTTTACAATTTTGCTTCTTCTGAACAAATTTTATAAATCTCCTTCACTTCATCACTCTTCTAAGTTCATCCCTTGAGAAAATACTTACAAATTACTGATATATCTATTTTCTGCTCTTGAGAGCTATCCTTTTCTCACTCTCCTCTTATCATCCATGCCTTTTCTATATTCATGCACCATTTTTCTTTTTATAAAAACTTCTAATAAAATTACACGACAAGACTAAATAAATACAATATTAATGGCAATAAGAATATGCCAACAAAACATGTCAAAATCATATTAAAACACCATCCTTGGCTTAAATGTTTGCCAGTCCAGACACCACAATGAACCGCCGCCAAACGCAACAAAAATCGCGCTACCGCACATGGGACAAAACATGCCTGCAGTACCGCGGGGTACCGCACTACTGCGAGGGGCACGGGACATGTCTGCGGTATCGTGGTGAAGCATGAGCTACCACTAGTTGACAGAGGGAAGGCCATGGTGCAGTAGTAACACTGCGCTACAATGAGGGGCCGACAAAGATTTTTCACTATAGCCCGTTGGAGTATGGTTTTATCCATTCCGAGAATGACATTGATTTTGTAGACTGCTAATACAAGATTAATAGCCGATAAAACCTGTATGGTATTGAAAATTATTTTAGCACAATTTGACTTGCATAGGAAATAAAAAATTTGGGCTCAAAATAAACTACTTCTAAATTTATCTAAAGAATAACAGATTTTTTACACCTGTCAAGTATTGGAAAGACGTTAATTACGCACTGCTAGGCATTTATTGTCCATATATTTTGCTTGTCATTTCCATTTCTTATCACCAGAAAATTGGACTTGTATTTAATATTTTATATGCTTATTATTTTGATATTTTACCTTTTATCATGTGTGAGTTTTAGCTGCACATTAATTGTCATTTATTTTTTGCCGTATGCTAAAAAGGAAGGTATGTCAAGTCATTATTCAGTTTTTGGTAAGAACAGAGCATATACGGTTGATGTGAATCTTTGTGTACATTGTGTTTCATAAACAGTTGTAGCTGTTGTTTCTTCCTTCTTCTCCGTTTTTCTCTTTCTGGGATGTTTCATTTATGCCCTATTTTGTAAATTCAAGTTTCTTCTTTGCTCCTCCTTTCAAACCCACATATGGTATCAGAGCAAGGTTAACCTCTGTCACTCTATTTTTCTGAGTCTTTTCTCCTTTTCCTGAAAGCTATGGCTTCCACTTCTGGTGCATCATTGTCCAGTCTGCAAACCCCTATTTTTATAGGAAAGAATTATGAGTATTGGTCTCTAACTATGAAAGTCCTATTTCGGTCTCAATAAGTTTGGGAAATTGTTGAGAATGGTTATGTGGAACCAACAGACCAAGCAATATACAATGCACTCACATAAGCTAAGAAAGATGCCTTGAAAGAACAGAGGAAGAAGGATGGCAAAGCATTATTCTATATCCACCAAGCAATGCATGAGAGCATACTTCCAAGAGTAGTAGCAAAAAAGCAAGCGAAGGAGGCATGGGATACACTTCAACTTGCTTACCAAGGTATGGACAAAGTAAGGACTACTAAGTTATAGCTTCTTAGAAGAGAATTTGAAAATTTATCAATGAAAAACTCAGATTCGGTAGAATCCTTCTTTACTCATGTTGTTGGCCTAACTAATCAAATTAAATCACATGGAGAGGCCATAGAGGATAGGAAAATTGTTGAGAAAGTTCTTAGAATCCTTCCTCCTAAATTTGATCCTCTAGCTGTGACTTTGGAGGAAACTAAAGATTTGAGTCAATATAGTGTTGATGAGCTTCATGCTTCTCTTATCAATCATGAATCTAGACTAAATAGGTCAAACATGTCATTGAAAAATTATTTTTCATCTCAATCATCTATAACTCATGGAAGAGGACAGCAAATATTCAGTCCTAGAGGCAGAGGGAGAAATTCACCTAGAGGTGGACATAATAATAATTCTACAAATAGTGATGGTAGAGGTCAAAATCAGAATTTTAGTCACCCAAGTGGCCAAAGGTTTGACAAGTCACACATACAGTGTCATTATTGTAAGAAGTTTGGGCATTATGCTTATGAATGCAAGAAAAAACAATATGATCAGCACAAGCAAGGTCAAAATCAGTCAAGTAGCAGTGCTCAAACAAGCACTATGTTCATTGCATACACTAAAATTGGTAAAGCAATTCCTACTAACTCTCCTGTTGAATGTAATGTTGTCCATGAAAGTGCATGTGACATATGGTATTTGGATTTTGGTTGTAGTAATCATATGACAGGTAATGTAGATTTGTTTTCTAGCTTGCATGAATCAGTTCAAACTGAAGTCACACTTGGTAATGACAACAAGGTCACTATTTTGGGTAAAGGAATAATTGATATTCTAACCAAAGAGGGGGAGCAGAAATTTATGTCAAATGTGTATTATGTTTCTGGCCTAAAACATAATTTAATGAGTATTGGGTAGCTGGTACAAAAAGGTTATAGAGTGTACATGAAAAACAATGAGTGTGTGATTTTGGATAGATATCCAAGCAACCAGCTTCTTGCCAAAGTGCAAATGACTAGCAGTCGAATGTTTCCCTTGAGGATAAGGCCAAACATGAAAATAAAAATCGCCCAAGCTGTTCATAAAACAAATAATGTACATTCTAAAGCTTCCTTTAAGGTAGAAAATACAAAATTAGAAATTGAAATGAATTCTATAGATTTAGTAAATTCTGAAACAGGTAAATTAAGCGTTGGAGAAGAAAAATGTAGTGGTGGAGAAATACAAACAACATTTTAGTCAATTGTAAAGGATGAATCTTGGTTGTGGCATTTTAGATTTGGGCATTTGAACTTTGGTGGGATGAAGCTACTACATATGAAGAACATGGTGAAAGGCTTGCCATTAATTGAAAAATCAAAAAGAGTTTGCAAAGGATGTATCTCGGGGAAACAACATAGAGATTCATTTCCAGTTGGAAAATCAAATAGAGCTAGAGCACCACTTGAGATCGTGCATTCAAACATTTGTGGGCAAATGTAAAGACCGTCTATAGGAGACAACACTTATTTTCTTACTTTCATTGATGATTTTACAAGAAAAACTTGGGTTTATTTTCTAAAACACAAGTCTAATGCATTTTCTTACTTTCAACAATTCAAGGCATTTGTGGAGAAGCAAAGTGGCTACTATATCAAGGTTTTAAGGATGGATATAGGTGGTGAATATATTTCAAATGATTTTCTCAATTTTTGTAGATCACATGGCATACATAAGGAATGTACAACTCGCTATACACCTCAACAAAACGGTGTGGCAGAGAGGAAGAATCAAACCATTATGGAGATGGCACATAGTATGTTGACAACTAAACACTTTCCTAAAGAATATTGGACTGAGGCAGTTGCAACTGTTGTTTACATCATAAATAGGTGCCCAACAAAGAGTGTGAAAAACAAAGTTCCTCAAGAGGCTTGGATAGGTATGAAACATAGCGTTTCTCATCTTAAGGTATTTAGTTGTGTTGGATATGCTCATATTCCTGATGAGTTGAGGAAGAAGTTAGATAATAAAGGACAAAAATGTATACTTGTTGGCTATTCAGAGGATACAAAGGCATATAAATTGTTTAATCCTATCACTAGGAAGGTTGTAATCAGTCGTGATTTTCAATTTGTGGAGGATGAAGCATGGGATGGAAGTGTAGAAAGGACTATAAACGTTACACTTGTTGTTCCTCATGATTATATGGCAGATGAAGTGTCTCCATCATCAAATACAACTCAAACATCAACTCTTTCCACTCTCGGGGCAGCACCACAAGCTGTAGCTCAAGCTAAACCTTCATCCACACTAAGGAGATCTTCAAGGTTGTTGTGCACACCAAGAGTACAACAAACTCTTCAATTAACCATAGTAGCATCTACATCAGCTGGCATTCTTGGAGCAACTCCAACTAGCACTCCAAGTAGTTCTACATCTTCGGATCGAACTCTAGCAAGCATGCTGCCACAAAAAATAAGGAGTTTGAGTTAGTTGTATAATGTTGATACAACAAATTCATTTTCAGTTTTTTCTTTATTTTCTCATGTAGATGATCCATTAAAATTTGAAGAAGCTATGAGTGATGATAAATGGGCACAAGCCATGGATGAAGAGATTGAGTCCATTGAGAAGAATCAAACATGGGAGTTGGCTAATTTGCCTAAAGGTAAGGATGCAATAAGTGTGAAATGGATTTATAAGACTAAACAAGATGCTGATGGCAAAGTGCAAAAGCGTAAAGCAAGGTTAGTTGCAAGGGGTTTTACTCAACAACCTGGAATAGATTTCAATGAAACATTTTCTCATGTTGCACGGATGGACACAATTAGGACAGTACTAGCTATTGCAGCTCACAACAAGTGGCCTGTATACCAAATGGACATGAAATCAACATTTCTAAATGGCTATCTAGAGGAGGAAGTGTATGTGGAACAACCACAAGGCTATGAAATATTGGATCATGAAGACAAACTATATAAATTTAAAAAGGCACTTTATGGATTAAAGCAAGCTCCTAGAGCTTGGTACAACCACATTGACTCCTACTTCATTCACAATGATTTTCAAAGAAGTGGTTGTGAGCCAACATTGTACATTAAAGTCAACAAGAAAGGTAACATTCTAATTGTTTTTTTGTATGTGGATGATCTAATCTTCACCAATGATCTTAGCATAGATGATTTCAAAATCAGCAATGAAGAATGAATTTGAAATGATTGAATTGGGGTTTATGAGATTTTTTTGGGCATTGAAGTCCATCAATACAATGATGGTATATTTATTTCTCAATCCAAATATGCAAATGAAAATTTGAAGAGATTCAATATGGTGAAATGCAAGGCAGCCCTGACACCAATCATGATGGGATTGAAGTTAAGAAAAGTGGATGATGGACCATGTGTGGATCCTACATTGTTCAAAAGATTGGTAGGAAGTCTTATGTATTTGACAGCCACAAGGCCTAATATTATGTATGATGTAAGCTTAATTTCAAGGTTTATGGAATCCCCAAAAGAGTCTCATTGGCAGGCTGCTAAAAGAATGTTGAGGTATGTGAGTGGTACAAAAGACTTTGGTATATTGTATTCCACTTCAAATGATTTTAAACTTGTTGGTTATACAGATAGCGATTGTGGGGGTAGTATAGATGATAGGAAAAGCACATTTGGGTACGTTTTTCATCTTGGTATAGGTGTTGTTTCATAGGCTTCACAGAAACATCCTAGTGTGACTCTTTCTTTAGTTGAAGCTGAGTATGTGGCAACCACTAGTGCTGATTGTAAAGCTGTTTGGATGCAGAGGATGTTTAAAGACTTAATGCATGATAAAAAAGAAGCCACTACGACATTTTGTGACAACAACTCAGTGATTGCATTGTCCAAAAATCATGTTTTTCATAAAAGAACTAAGCATATTGATACTAGATATCATTTTATCAAAGAACTTGTCAATAACAAAGAAATTTGTCTAGAATTTTGCAAGTCTAAAGATCAGTTTGTAGACATATTTACAAAACCGTTGGTGAAAGAAACATTTTAGTATGTACAGATTTGTTTAGGAGTTTTTGATCATGCAAACGTATACAACTATGGAGAAGCTTGATGAAATTTTTTGTTGATCCCCAATAGTTCATAATTAAGGGGGAGTATTCAAAAGACATTAATATGGAGAAGCTTGATGAAATTTTTTGTTGATCCCCAATAGTTCATAATTAAGGGGGAGTATTCAAAAGACATTAATTACGCACTGCTGCGCATTTATTATCCATATATTTTTCTTGTCATTTCCATTTCTTATCGCTGCAAAATTGGACTTGTATTTAATATTTTAGATGCCTATTATTTTGATATTTTACCTTTTATCATGTGTGAGTTGTAGCTGCACATTAATTGTCATTTATTTTTTGCCGTATGCTAAAAAGGAAGGTAAGTGAAGTCATTATTTAGTTTTGGCTATTGTACTGCGTAAAACAAAAGATAAAAGTTTTGTAAAAATAGAGCATATACAGATTTATGTGCAGCTGTAGTTGCTATTTATTTCAATGAATATATCTATACGATTGATGTGAATCTTTGTGTACATTGTGTTTCATAAACAGCTGTAGTTGTTGTTTTTATCTTTCTGGGATGTTTCATTTATGCCCTGTTTTGTAAATTCAACTTTCTTCTTTGCTCCTCCTTTCAAACCCACATCATCATCAACAATTACAACTATTCTTAGATTAGCACTGGGTATTGAGCTGGTAAATATTTCTCCGCGGTGTTTAGAAGATAGAAATTAATTATTGCAAGAACGTGTTATGAAATGCCATATATTGTAATCAACAGTGCACAGGAAATACGGTTTTTTACTAATTTCTTCTTTCAAGAAGGTGATATCAGATATAACTTGTTCTTGATAACCAAGCTTTTTGTCGTGGTTTGGAAGTTTTATGTAATTCATTAATTGATCACTCACAAGATTTATAGTGCTCATCAATTTCTTTGATATGGCTAAAGCTAGAGGAAAAGATGCATATTTTAGCTCAACTGGTTCGTTGATGTTGTATCTATCCAACACAAGCCATAAAATCCAATTAAATGAGATAGCCAATAGAAGTGCAAAGATGCATGGAAAGATAATCTTAGTCCAGATAAAATGTTTATGCTTTCTCCAAGTATTTCTCAAACAAGTGCTCAACCATTGGGCATCTGTCATTATTCCTTCCATTTCTTTTTTGATTTCCACGGCCATGCCCGCCAATGCTTCTGATTCATTCTTATATTTCCATGCGTTATATCGAATAGTTAAAACAATAGGTACACTTCCCTCTATTGGAGAATCAATTTCTGGCCGTGATGGACGATCTTTTGATTTGAACTAAGAATACGAACATAATATTTACTTTTAGGATAAAAATAATATTTGAATTGAAGTTACTACTAATGTTCTTAAATTACAAAATAAGAAGGAAAATGCTGACAAAGTCAAATACAATAAATCTAAGAGACGTATCATGTAACTGCTTTCCATAGTAGCTAGTGATTTATATAAAAGGTGATATTTAGCATTGGAGTGTTTTAAAAGCATGCTAACTGAGTCTCTCTCCTGCTCGACAAGCAACCGCATTTAACATTAAGTAGAGATAGTTGCAAATCAAAACATTATATGATGTTCAAGATTATAATTTTACCTCTGCATCCGTGGGCTTTATTTTATCTTTAGCATTAACCCACCATTTAATGATCTTGTTCTTCAAAGTGAAGAATACATTTTTTTCTAGTTTTTTTTCATTATTGAGTAAGTCCACTACTTTCTTGATTTCTTGGTATTTTATTTTGCCCTTTTCTGATAGTTCCATTTTTTGAATGCTCGGAAAACTCAAAATCGTCATCTCGGAACTTGTTATTTTGGATGGCAAAAATGCCAGTTGTGCAATTGTCTTCAACAAAATTCCCTCGCTCTGTATTTAGTGAAAATGAACTAAACTTTAGTCTAAACGTATAAAATATTTGACTAAAATTTTACGTATGATTTTAAATTTACCTGTACCATCAAGCTCGATTTTCCCATAGCCCAAGTACCAAAGAAATCCACTGTAATAGGAGGTTTTAAATAAGGGTTTAAAAGAAATGCAGTGAGACCATATGCAAAGTCACTTCTTCCTATAAATTTAGGAATAAATACTTGGATAAGCTTAGAAAACATTTTAGCATTTTTTTAGGTTTAGAAAAGAAAATAGATTTTATTTTACCTAGATAGTCATATATAGTTGGCCGATCATTTCCCTATTCAATGATAGTCTGAATTTTCTCGCAAACTGCAGACAACCAAGAGCACAATAATAAAAAAATATCTGATGTCATATATATTTATATAAAGTCATAAAATATTACAAAGTTTGTTGGAATACCTATCTCAACATTTTTTATTTCTTTATCTTTTAAACCTCTTAACCATTTTTGGTCCTAGATGTCGTCAATTTGAGCATCCCTTGTAAGCAATTCTTTGGTCATCTCAACATCACCTAGACACACAACTGTCCTTAGCAAACCATTTTCTTGCCCTACTTTTTGTGTGAAGTATTGTTTTTGTTCTACAAAAAAATTCTTAAGTTTAGAATCACTTAGATGTTGGTCTATAGTGCCTAACCCTACAACACAGGCCCATAGTAAAATCAATTTCTTTTCATCAGATCCACACTTCTTCAACAACAATTCTGCCATTGCTATTGCTTTGTCTTTAGATTTTTCCTGCACAACATAATGAAGTGTCGTTCTGAAAGATACCCTCTTAATTTTTTTTTATTTTCCATAACAATTACAATGTAATCAAGCACCCGTTAAGGTTAGCTTAAACCAAAACATTGCATAAAAGAACTCTAACCAAGAATGCGCCCTAAAACCACTTAAGGAGGAGGGGCAAGCATATGGTCAGATGATCCCTAGGATCTACTGAATCACTAGTTACAAAGATTAAAACTGAAAGAGAGAGAATCTAAACTCAACACCAAGAATGTGCACACAAGATCCTTTAGAAGGTGTGGTGCTACCATATGGTGGACTAATAATTGTAGAATTTAAAGAAACTAGGCGGATAACTAGCCATGAGAGAAATTACAAATAACAATTCATCCGCTACGGCAGACATCCATTCAAAAGTAAGACTTCTCAACTTTTTCAGTGGGTAAGATAAGAGATACAAGTTTATTCTCCACACTGGCAATAAACCATCCAGGGGTACTTAATGTTTACTTGAGAAATTACAAGTAAATGCAACAATAACATATGGTTGGATTAGTACTACTAATTCACAACCTTACAATCAAATAATCTACAATTTATGAGTATTCCAATGATAGACAAAGCCACAATGTGAAGAATGATTATCTCAAACTAGAAAGCTCTTAAAAACTGAAAAAGAAGCTAAAATTTGATCTCTTTGAAGTCTAATAATCAAAATCAACAAACTGAAACTGTAAATCAACAATCTGTGAATCAATGAAATGCTTATATCTTAATCATTTTATCTCTGAATTGTGTGAAACCAAGTGCAATGAACCTTTGGAAGATAGGCACTGATGCCATGATGAAGAAACAACTCCAAAAACCCAAAATTTATTTATTAGCACAATTATCAATGCACACAAGAAGGTACAACCTTGGCAAGGGTGATTTTCAAGAAGGGACGCCAAAATCCTTGTCATATTTTAAATTCAATAAAAGAATAATCCTTCTCCAAAAGGCATCCACTTTATGGCAAACAAAAATTTAGTAAAAAATTATTTAAACTTCTTCATGAAGGCTTCCCCCTTCTTTTAAACACAACTTTAAGTTAACACCTTAGGCCAAGGGGTCAACTTCAGATTAAAACATTTTGCCTTGAAATGAAGAATTTCATCAAAATTAATGCTTTTAAACACCAAAGCTCAACTCCGAACAACTACTCCAATAGTATATGAAGAGCTAAAGACTGAAAATTTCCAATTGCCAAAATTGTATTTACTATAAATATTAAACACCAAGGAAAATCCACAAAACCTCCAAGCAAGGAAACCCTTGATTCACGTCAATGAGCCTACGAGCCTCTGAAATAGGTTGATGAGCAACTGATAGGATCATTGATGAGAAGGGGACATTACAGTCCACCCCCCTTGGGATTTCTTGTCCTCAAGCAACTGCAAAGCCAGATGTTGCAAAATATGTTCACCTTCCCACGTGGCATCTTCTATAGAAAAGTTTCTCCATCTCACCAAATACTCCTTGATTGTTCACCTCCTCAAGGATCACTCCCTAGTGTCAAGAGGATCTAATGGAAGCAACACCAAATGTGCTTCTTCATCTAATGGAGGTAACTCTGAAGTAGCCACCACATTGTGCCCAAGTGCCTTCTTGAGGTGAGACACATGAAAAACATTGTGAACTTTGCTATCAGCTGGAAGCTCTAACTCATACACCTCTTCACCAATCTTTTTGGTGACTTTAAATGGACCATAAAAACATGGCTTTAACTTTTCTACACCATTATTTTTGAGAGAAGACTACCTATAGGGTTGGAGTCTCAAGTAGACCATGTCTCCCACTTCAAAAGAACGTTCAACACGTTGCTGATCAACATATAACTTCTGCTGATTTTGTGCTTGTTGCAGATTTTATTTTAGTGACTTCAAGATGTCTTGATTTTGTTGAAGAATATCCTTCGTCTAGGGAGCTCTACTATCACCAAACACCAATTCTATAAATTTAGGAGCATCATAGCCATAGAGAGCCATAAAAAGAGACATCTTAATTGACATGTGATAAGAAGAATTATAAAAAAACTCTCCCAAATGAAGCCACTTAACCCAAGCTCTTTGTTGCTCCGAAACATAATTTTTGAGGTAGCCTTCTAATGATTTGTTGAAAATCTCAGATTGTCCATCTGTTTGCGAGTGATAACTAGTGCTTGGAGTGAGTACTGTACCACTCAACCTGAAGATCTCCTACCAAAAAACACTTAGGAACTTGTTGTCCCTATCATTGACAATGGTTTTAGGCAAACCATGCAAACGAAAAACTTCTCTAAAAAACAACTTAGCTACTTGAGTTGTTGTAAATGAAGTAGTGATGGCATAGAAATGAGGCAATTTAGTTAATATATCCACCACAACAAAAATATAATCACGTCCTTGCAGCTTGGGTAAACCAGTGATGAAATCCATAACAATACTCTCCCATTTCTAATTCAGAATTGGCAAGGGCTGTAACAAACTAGTTGGAAAAAGAATGTTCATTTTAATTCTTTTGACAAGTAGAACATTATCTAATGTAATTCATGACCTCTTCCTTCATCCCTTTCCAAGAAAACCTTTCTTTGATCTGCTTATAAGTTTTGAAGATTCCTTGATGACCAGCAAGAGGAACATCATGAAAGGATTGTAAGATCTTCTTTTCTAACTTAGATTCAGGTATTAGAAAGATTCTACCCTTACAGAAGATCAGCCCATCAACAAGTTTATCCCTTTCATTATCCAAATGACCTAAAATGCTGGTTGCAATTTGATTTTTTTCATAATCAACAATAAATAACTCCTTCCAATCAACTGAAAGCTCATAAAGTGATTATAAATGAGGTCATTTGGATAAAGCATCTGCAACTATATTGTTCTTTCCATTGGCATACTCAATATCAAAGTCATAGGCCTAGAGTTTTCTTACCCATTTTTGTTGCCTTTCATTCAAATATTTTTGGTGCATGAAATGTTTAAAACTAGTATGATCAGTCTTAACTACAAATTTACTTTCGACCAAATATTGATGAAATTTAGACAAAACATGCATAATGGCAAGCATCTCTTTGTCATAAATTGAGTATAACCTTTCTGCTCCTCTCAATTTTATGCTTTCAAAGACAATAGAGTTCTTTTCTTACATCAAAATAGCTCCTACTCCTTCACTTGAAGCATCACATTGCAATTCAAATGGTTTCTTAAAATTAGGTAGAGCCAATACTGGACATGAACTCATGATCTGCTTGAACTTATCAAAAACTCCTTATGCCTTATCTATCCATAGGAAAGCTCCTTTCTTGGTAAGATCTGTAAGGGGGGCTTCCATGTGAGAATAACCCTCGACAAACCTTCAATAAAACCCACACAAGCCTAAAAATCCCTTCAAGTGAGTCACATTCTTTTGAGGTGGCCAATTAATGATGGCTTTGATCTTCTTAGGATCAACTTTGACCCCCTTAGAACTGATAATATGGCCAAGATAGAGAATTTTTGTCATCCCAAACTCACATTTTGATTCTTTGGAAGATAAACATTCTGCCTCCAAAATGCTAAGCACTTCTTCCAAGTGCTAAAGGTGCTCCTCCCAAGATTTGCTAAAAATGAAAATATTGTCAAAGTAAATAAGCACAAACTTCCTCAACTACTACCTAAAAATCTTCTTCATAAAAGATTGGAATGTTTTTGGAGAATTTGTCAAACCGAATGGCATGACAAGAAATTCAAAATGCCCATAGTGGCATCTAAAAGCAGTCTTTTCAATATCCACTTCCCTGAGCTTGATTTGGTGGTAACCAGATTGAAGATCAATCTTTGAGAAGTACATAGCCCCATGGAGCTCATCAATAAGCTCGTCTATCCTAGGAATAGGATATCTATTCTTGATGGTCTTCTGATTCAATGCACGATCTAGTCAACACACATATGCATTGTGCCATCTTTCTTTTTAACCAACACCACTGTTGAAGCAAAAGGGCTTTGTCTTGGCTGAATGAACCCCACCTCCAAGAGCACCTTTATGGTATTTTCTATCTCATATTGTTTCTTCTTTGGATAATGGTGTGGAGTAGTGATGACCGGCTTTGCACCCTCTTCTAGCTCAATCACATGCTCACACCCCCTTTCAGGTGGTCTTCCCAGAGGTAAATCACCAAAAACCTTGCTCTTCTTAGAAAGTAGAGCTTGAATATCAGGAGGATACTACCTTTTTTCTTCAACTGCATCAGTTGGTAAGATCATACATTTCGCTTCCCATTCAACTTGATCATGATGGATCAACCTCTCCATTCTTTTCAAGGACACAATTTGAGGGCCTCCATTGGAAATCCATCTCAAAACAACCTTCTTTCCATCAGCATGGAATTTCAATTCCATAGTTTTCAAATTCAAGGTGATCTCTCCAAGAGATCACAACCATTGTATTCCCAAAACAACATCGATATCACCAAAGCCAACAACATAGAAGTCATCTTTTACCTAGTAATTTTCCAATTGCATGGAAAAATAGAGAATTTTATTTGTGCAAGATATGGTAAAACCATCTGCTACCATTACCTTGAATCCTTCAAACTCTTCAGTCTTCAATCCCCCCTTGACAGCTAATCCTTTGTCAATGAAATTATGAGTCTCTTCCGTGTCAATTAGAGCAACAATCCTTTGATAACTAACCACTCCACGAACTTGAAAGGATTCATTATTTTGGAAAGTAGATAGTTGGGAAAGGCACTACCATCTCTAATCTCTGGCTCCTCTTTTGGAGCTTCATCACCTTCACTAATTTTTGTTTCATATTGTTGATCATATAGATCAGATTCTAATCCATAATCAGAATAGCCCTCCATTTGATGTGCTTTTCATTTTTTCATAACAACGGTGACCCTTTGACCAAGGTTTGCGACAAGTATAGCAAAATCCTTCCTTTCTAAGTTGATCACCGATTTCATATGATGTTTTTTGAGGATACTTATTGGGCTGACTTGGAGGAAACTTCTTCTTATCCTTTTGGAAAGGTTTAGACTAAAATTTTGGCCTTGGAGCAGCCAACTCCATACTCCTTGCTTTCTTGATTGCTTCATCCAAGTTTGGTGGATCAAAGGCTTTGACCTATCTCTTCAAACGCTCCATTAATCCTTCATCAAAAATTACCACAAGTCTTCTCTCAGTAATGTTGGGCACCATTACTGACAATCTTTGAAAATTAGCCACATAATTTTCGAAAGATCCTTGTTGCTTCAGCTATGCCAATCTCAAAATCTTAATTTGGGATTTTTGGTGTCAAATCATCCAATTAGCTTTTTGGTAAATTCTTCATATGTGTGGATAAGGTTATGACCAAGAGTGACCAAATCATGATTCCACCATTCGTTAGCCACTCCATCCAAGTGCAAAGTAGAAAATTTTGTTGCATCTTCTTCTGACATTGGTCTAAGTGAAAGATAATTATCCAATTTCTGTACCCATGCCCTAGTTGTACACTTGTTACTACCATCAAAATGGTCCAAAGTTATCCTTCCCATATCTTGTTGAAAAATAATTTCTATGTTTCATTGGAGGACGATGTTCATTCCTTCCACCATTAATTCTACTCCTTTGATTCATGAATTGATCAAAGGTCCAAGCATCTCTCATATCAGGTGGCAAAGTGACATACTCCATATATGCTTGTCTAGCATCATTTGCAAATGGGATCCCAACTTTTGGTGGTTGTTCCTCCCTCGAAGTGAATGTAGGGAGAAGAGGTCTATATTAAGATCCTCTTATGGTTGTCACATAATGTCCAAAAAAATTATCCCTTCCATTTACCTCTAAACCATTATTACCATTATGGCCATAAGTTCCATTAACACTCTTATTACCACTATTTTAACCAACTTGATTTTGTTGGCACTAAGCATTGTTCTGACTAGCCTATTGATCCAATTTAGCTAGCAAATGTGTCATCATGTCTAACATGTTATCAAACTTCTTTTATGCTCTAGCATATTTTTCTTCCATTAAAAGTTTGGTCTCATTTGACATTCCTTCAACTGCTTTAACCATTTCTCTCAAAGCTTCTGACAATGTCTCTCCTTCTAGCACTGGTGGAAATTGTATATGAGATCTAGCCTGATTTGTGATGAAGAATCTGGTTTCTTTGTCACTCATTTGATACCACTGAACTTGATACCCTCTTAATTATTTTTGATTTTCAATAACAATTACAATGTAACCAAGAAACCATTAAGGTTAGCTTAAACCAAAGTGTTGCATAAAAGAACTCTAACCAAGAATGTGCCCTAAAACCACTTAAGGAGGAGGAGCGGGCATATGGTCAGAGCATCCCTAGGATCTACTGAATCACTAGTTACAAAGATTAAAACTGAAAAAAAAGAGAATCTAAACTCAACACCAAGAATGCGCACACAAAATCCTTTAGAAGGAATGGTGCTAGCATATGGTGGAGTACTAATTGTAGAATTGAAAGAAACTAGGCGGATAACTAGCCATGAGAGAAATTACAAATAACAATTCATCTGCTATGCAGCATCCACTCAAGAGTGGGAATTCTCCACTTTTTCAGTGGGTAAGATAAGAGATACACATTTATTCTCCACAGTAGCAGTAAACCATCTAGGGGTACTTAATTTTTACTTGAGAAATTACAAGTAAATGCAACAATAGCATATGGTTGGATTAGTATTACTAATTCACAACCTTACAGTCAAATAATCTACAATTTATGAGTATTACAATGATAGACAAAACCACAATGTGAAGAATGATTATCTCAAACTAGAAAGCTCTTAAAAACTGAAAAAGAAGCTAAACTCTGATCTCTTTGAAGTCTGATAATTAAAATCAGAAAACTAAAACTATAAATCAACAACCTATGAATCAATGAAATGCTTATATCTTAATCAGTTTACCTCTGAATTGTGTGAAACTAAGTGTAATGAACCTTTGGAGGATAGATGCCCATGTCATGATAAATAAAAAACTTGAAAAATCCAACATTTATTTATTAGCACAATTCCCAATGCACATAGGAAGGTACAGCCCTGGCAAGGGCGATTTTATTAGTATAAATCGCACACTTTGAAATAAAATCTAAAAATTTCTAAGAGGGGTCTCCATGACCTTGGCAATGATATTATTGAATGCCCATAACAAAAATCAAATGATACAAGAAGTTGTGAATAAAATCGACTTTCAACTGTTTAAATATTAGCAACTTAAAATCTGGAAAACACACCAAAATTCTCCACTTTGAAGCTCTATCTGCTAGTCTGATTTGAGAAGTAGCTTGAAATCAATTAGGTGTTATCTTGCAAACACAAAATTGAATTGATACTAGGAGGTCAACATTCCTCGAAGTGCAAAATGAGTAGTCATTTCAATAGCATAAGTTTGGCATAAATATGAGATACCAAATGTTGGAGCAAACCTTCATTTTCAAAGAAGATGAGAAGACTCTTCAAATTCTCAAGAAGGGACGCCAAAATATTTGTCATATTTTAAATTCAAAAAAAGAATAATCCTTCTCCAAAAGGTGTCCACTTTATGGCAAATAAAAATTTAGTAAAAATTTATTTAAACTTCATGAAGGTGTCCCCCTTCGAGTCCCTCTTTTAAACACAACTTTAAGTTAACACCTTAGGCCAAGGCGTAAACTTGAGATTATTTTCCTTGAAATGAAGAATTTCATCAAAATTAATGTTTCTAAAATCTGAAGCTCAACCCCGAACAACTGCTCCAATAGGACATGAAGAGCTGAAGACTGACAACTACCAACTGCCAAAATAGTATTTACTATAAATAGTAAACACCAAGGAAAAACCACAAAATCTCCAAGCAAGGAAACCCTTGATTCACCTCAATGAACCCATAGGCCTGCAGAATAGAGTGATGAACAACTAATAGGATCACTGATGAAAAGGGGACATTACACGTTCGCCCATGTCACTATCTCTTTCCAGTAACATTTGACCTCCCCAATGTAACATAACTATGACCGTATCCGCATGTTTCTCTTTAGCAGCTTTATGAAGTGTCGTCTATCCAAGGATGTCTAGTGTACTCACATATACTTTAGGCTTCTATGACAACTGGAGAAGATCATTTGTGATATACATTCTACCAGTTGAAGTGGCAACATGTAGTAATGTTTGCCTACCGTTGTCAATTACGGATTCTCTCCTACCCCAATCAATTATGGATTTTTTGCTTCCCATCCTAAGTGGGGAGAAAATGATATTAGGATTATCATGGTGGCAACCTTTAACCATGCCATAGACAAGGCATGTCCCATCTGTGTCTTTGATTTCTTGCTTACCTATATTTATTTCACAAAAATAGTCACAGAGCTCTTCGTGTCCTTTCATAGCTGCAAGAGAGAGAGTTGTTTGACGGTTTGATTCCCTTTTCTTCTTGTACATTTGGTGAGTAATAACTCAATTACCTTCCATGCATTATAGTCATTTTCACACATAGAAGAGTAGTGCAAAGATGTTTGACCCTAGTCATCAGAAGCAAGTGGATCTGCTCCACTATCGAAGAGCTTTCCCACAACTTCTAAGTTGCGTTCAGAGGTAGACTCACACAAAAGCTTGGCAAGGTCCACCTTATCGAAATAAGTCTCTAGTTGTTGTCAAGAAACTGACAATAGCTTAACCATCATTTTTATTATATATTGCTTGATGACCATATCTAGAGGGCTCACCTCATCTTTGTCCTTCAAAGTAACCATCTCTGCTGAGGCAAGTTTAGAGATAGGTTCTTTCTACACTGCATTATTGTAGTCTACTCCACTTAGCACATCGACAATACCCTCATTCCCTCTCTCAATTGCATAGTGGATGGGGAGGCGTCCTCTTTTGTCTCGAACATCAGGGCTACCCCCGTATTCAAGAATCATTGCACACACGCTTATGTCAGCATCCTGACATGCCCAATGAAGAGCAGTCATTCCTTCATTATCTACTACATTGAGAAATCTTCTTTTGAATTTAATTTGTAGAAAAGGTATCTTATAATTTATATTCTATCAGCCCATATAACATTAACTGCATAGTGGATGGGAAGAGAACCTCTATTGTCTCGAACATCTAGCTTTCCCCCGTATTCAAGAACCATTTTACATATAGTTACATCAGCTTCACGACAAGCCAAATGGAGAGTAGTCATTCCTTCATCATCTTTTTCATTGGAGAAATCTTCCTTTGAGCTACATTTGTCGAAACGACCTAAAAAATTCTTCTCTATTATTAGAGCCTTCGGCTTTACCAACAATGCAGTGGAGGGGGTGGCAGCCTTTATTTTCTAGGACATCTAGCCATCCTCCATATTCAAGAATCATCTAACACATGTTTAAGTCACCATAATCACACACTCAATGAAGAGCAGCCATTTCTTCTTCATCTTTTGCATTGGGGAGCTGTTCTTTTGAAGAACAGTTGTTGAAAAGACTTCTCAAAATTTTGATACTTCTACAATACTCTATAGCATATCATACAACCCTATTCTATTTGTCTGGGCCAGGGTTCGCTTGTGCCTGAGCACCCCACTGTAATAAATTGTTCACCAAAAACTTCTCTTCATTCTTCGTTGCATAGATTAAAATATTGTTGAGGACATGATTCAATCACTAGTTGCATCATAGTAGGCGGAAGATTGATTTTTCAACGTATTGTTGAAACGTTGGTGATCATCACCTGCTGCATCCTTGCATGCCCGTTCTAGAATCGTCTCCCCCTCGTCTTTATCATTTTCTATCATATAATGGAGTATGTCAGTTGAGATAATGAAATTCCTTTGGCTTCTTGTCTGACACTCTTCGTTGCCGAAATCTTTGATCATGAAAGAAAAATTTTTATGTACAACGTATGCTATAGTATTGAAGGAGATGTTCTACCACAAAAAATTCTAGATGACATCTGATGTTTCTTCTTGAGAGGAAAAATCCTCAAAACATTTTACTTCTAAACATTCTGATAGTATGTCACTGGTAAATCCATGTATCATTTCAAGAAACATTTTCCCTAGGATCTTCTTATGCTTCTCACTGAACTTGTCCCAACAGGACTTTCCCATGCTAACCATCATTTCTTTAACCGAATCTTCAGAAAGTGCTCTGCTCTTCCCTTTCTGACTGGGAAGTCTCTCTTCACCGAGTATTCTACCCAAATTACATATCATGTTGTCCATCAATACAAATGTGGTCCTATTCATCAAAGGTATGTTTCCCTCTCTCACCTCTAGTGAGTTAAAAGCATCTCCTTTTTCCCAAGAGTTGAGAAGCCAATACACAACCTTGTAATTCAAGTCATACGAACACAAAAGTAATGCAACTTCACTTCCTTTGAGGGTGAGTGTAACATCTTCATATATGCTCCTGGTGAGACCTGAACTAGTTGAAGAACATTTTGTAACACAAGTTGAGTTCATGAATCTAGAAATATGAGATGCTCACTAACAGTTTGAATGCGAGATGAATTTAGAGTAAGGTATATTTAAAAAAATGTGCCCGGGCTATAGTTTGGTGATGGATGGATTTCAATAACAAGCATGTACCCCAAAATCCTTTCGAAGTCAACTTCAATTTTTAAGTCATCACGTTCATGGCTTATCTAGCCATCAAGAACATGAGCTCTTTGTTGTCCCTTCAGAAGATCCCGTTGTTTTATTGATTCACGGTTGTGTTCTGCTTCCTGAAAATTTGCCAAACGCCAGCCTTATGGAGTAAAGTAGCTCCTCTCAACAACCTTCATTCTATAGGACATGGCCTCTATTTTCGAATTCATCGCAACCTTAGCCTTATAATATAGAAAACATAGAAACAATGTAATAAAATTACATAGATATAGGTAGGTAGCAAGCTGCCACATAAATAAAATTAGTTACCATATAATCAGTAGTTTTATAAAACTTAAAAAATAAACTAAAATAGCAATTGCACCTTAATGTTCAATGGGCATGTCGAAATGTGGAAGGTCAATTAGGATAAATTTTGTTGTATTTTTTTTTTCATACATTTATGCAATACATGAGGTCAATTGATAGACCATTTAATTTATAATATATTAATTTTTTTATTATATAAAATTATTATTAATTAAATTATTTTTAATGGTAATTACGTCATAAGGCATTCCATTGCAGTGACATTTATCCATGTCCATCAAAACTCTAAACGAACTCTTTCCTTCGTATCTTTACTTAGCTCTGCTGCCATCTTTGTCATTAATGTGTTTCTTGCCAAGTAGAGAGGATATTGCATTTAGTTTGACGTTAAAATGGCGGTCAAGAGTGGAAGAGGTGTTCGCTGGCGTTCATCACATCGTCCCTGGTGGTTTCTGAGCATGAGAAGGCAAATCGATGGATTGAATTGAAGTTGGATCTAAGTATGGTGTCAGATGAGGAGGAGGAGGCTCCTTCATTATGTGATCTTCCCTAGAATGAAAGAGCTGCATATGAGAGTAGTGCAGGGGATTCGAACAAGGGATGTTCAAAGCACCAAGATTTCAACTTCACTTTGGGCTGATTCAATACAGACCACTGGTTATTCCCATTAGCCTTAAAAAAGCATCGTCTTGGCCTACAAATACTTGGAGCTTTAGAATGGAGATTTTCAAAGAAACTCAATGGAAAGTGTATGCCAAAATCAATTAGCACTGCACATGCTAAAAGGTAAACAGAGGTTCAAGATCTGTCAATACATAGTTACAAAATATGTGAGTCTTCTTGGGCACACAAATTGTTTCTTAAATTGCTATAGTAAGTAGGAAAAGCCGAAAATTGTGGAAGCGATGTGAATATTTGTCAGAGGATGTAGATTAATAAATATGCCACACATTTCTCACATGATGAAGTCCATGAAACCCAATTCAGTTTACATGAGCACTGGTATGCTTCCTTCTTCAATGGCCTCACTTTTGCTAAGTCTCACCTAGAACCCACTATTCTTTTATGTCGATAAGTGTTCTCCTTTGAAATGAAGTGACCTCCTATACAACCAACATGAGAAAACAATCATCTAAAATCCATCATAAAATCTAGATGACCATAGAGAACATCTCAGCTAGTGCCACTCAACATTTGATATTGAGTATTACTACCTACTTGTATTGAATGCTCTTGATACTCGCCAAAATGGGTCTGAAGTTCAATATAATTAAATGCACTCTTATTGGTTATGGTAAATATATTGCCTATAATATAGGATATCATCATGCTACTTAGAGATTATCTATAGATCTTTTCACTATCGATAGATCATTTCCCTGTCAAGTTACATTAATCTATATGAAAAAATAATAATCTTAAAGGCATGCAATTCTATGTGCATGAGAGTAAGAATTTCAACTCACCTCACTATATCTTGCTTTAAATCCAACCTAAAATCCATGCTCATAAGACGGCCAAAATGCATCTTCCACGGACAGATTATCAAAAATCTTGATTCGATTAAGCCAAAACCATATAAGGGCAACAACTCAGAATGATACTAAAAATAAACTCTTTCTTGACAAAGACAAGAAGCACAAAAATTTAAACTAAAACACCCTTACATTTGCACATGATAGTCATCGATCTTCTCCTTGAAACTCTTTGCTTCACTTGCATCAATTATCTTATACTTAAAAAGAATATTGCAAACTCTACTGTATCCCATTTTGAACTGTAGTAGTGGGAGCCACGTTAATTTATCTCTTTGTACCCACAACCATGAGAAGGTGTCAGAAATATTAAGGCATTTATATTCTATATTTAGAAAAAAAAAACAAGTTGAAAGAAACCTATAACTCACCAAATAAGGAAGTTGGGTGTTTGTATAAACCTGATTGATTACTTTGAGTTGTAGAATTTCACCCTAGACACACCATAAACAATTAAAATGTAGGACATAAATAGCTTCCACACCACAAGGAAGGAAAGATTTAAAGAAAACATAATGTTTGATTACATGATACAAACTTTCCATCCAGAGTAGTAAAAATATGTTTTGGCCCTTTAAACAAAGACCTCAATAGCTGCTTGATTTGATGTAAGATTTACTTATAACTAGGGTAAGTGTTCATTTAGCGTTAGGGTTAGAGTTAGGGTTGAGATTTAAATAGGGTTAGGATGAGGGTTATCATTAGGATTAGAGTTATTTTTAATATGCAAATAGGGTTAAGCTTAGGGTTGTAGGATAAAGCATGAGGTTAGAATTAAGGTTAGGTATCTATAATAAAGCTTGGGGTTAGGGATATGGTTTTATATAAAGCTTGAGATTATGTTTATGGTTAGTGTTAGGGTTAAATTTGGGTTAGGATTAGGGTTCAATAAAGGCTTATAGTTCAATAAGGGTTAGGGTTATGGTTATGGTTCTATTAAAGCTCAGGGTTAGTGTTAGGGTTAATATTATAGTTAGACTAGGGTTAAGGCTAGAGTTAGGGTTAACATTAGAGTTTAATTATGTTTAGATTTTTTTAGGGTTAGGGTTTAACTAGGGTTAGGAATAGAAGACAATAAGGTATAGCGTTTAATTATAATTAGGGTTATGGTTTAATTTGGCTTAGGGTTTAGTAAAGGTCAGGGTTAGGGTGAGGGTTCAATTAGGTTTATAATTTAATTAGGACTACGATTAGAATATAATTAAGGTTAATCTTCAATAATGATTAAAGTTAGGGTTCAATTTGGATTAGGGATAAGTAAGGTTTAGGGTTAAGTTTCTATGATAAATCTTAGAGTTACATTAAAGATTTCAATGGGGTTAGGTTAGGGTTAGGGTTGGGGTTCAATTAGGATTAGTATAGAGGTTAGGGTTCCATCAAGTTTATAGTTAGTGTTCAATTTGGGTTAGGGTTTAGTAAGGGTTAGGGTTAGGGTTCTAGGATAAAGCTTAGGGTTATAGTTAGGGTTTAGATTTTAATAATGATCAAAATTAGGATTAGGATTATGGTTAGGTTTTATGTTAGGGTTCAATTAAGGTTCAATTTTCCTTATGGTTAGGGTTAGAGTTCAATTAGGGTTATTTTTCACTTATGATTAGGGTTAGGGTTAGTGTTTAATGAGGCTTAAGGTTTAACTAGGATTATGTATTAGAATTCAATTAGGCTTAGTGTTCATTTATAATTAAGTTAAGTTTAGGTTAGGGTCCAATTAGGGTTAGGGTTAGGTTCACTTGGGGTAAGGGTTTAATTAGGGACCAATTAAGGTTGTCATTAGAACTATGATTAGTGTTAGAATTAAGATTATAAATAGTTAGAAATAAGCTTGGGGTTAGAATTAGAATTAGTATTACAATTAGGGTTAGGGTTAGGGTTACAATTAGGGTTAGGGTCAAAATTAGGGTTAGGGTTAGGGTTAAGGTTAGGTCAGGATTAAATTTCAATTAAGGTTATAGTTCAAATAGGATTATAGTTAGGGTTCTAGGATAAAGCATGAGGTTAGAGTTAGGGTTAGGGTTAGGGTTTTATAATAAAGCTTGGAATTATGTTTAGGGTTAAATTTGGGTTAGGATTTTAAGGTTAGCTTTATGTTAGGATTAGGGTTTAATTAGGCTTATAGTTCAATAAGGGTTAAAGTGATGGTTATGGTTAGGGTACAGTTAGAATATAATTAGGGTTAGTCTTCAACAATGATTAAATTTGGGGTTCAATTTGGGTTAGGGATAAGTAAGGGTTAGGGTTAGGTTTCTAGGATAAATATTAGGGTTGCATTGAAGGTTTAATTAGAGTTATATTAGGATTAGGGTTGGGTTTTAATTGGGGTTAGTATAGAGGTTAGTCTTCCATGTTGTGTCGTGAATTCTACTAGCATATATATAGATATATAGTGGGTAAAAGCATAAAGTTGTGTCACACTTTCAGCCAGTGATATGGTGGGTTCCTCACATCTAATGAAGAAGGTGGAAAAAATTTTAGTACTTGGTGGCCTTGGTGATCTGGACTCAGACAAAGCCAATAATGAAAACTGTGTAAGGTTTGATGAGCACTTGGGATGGTGCCATGTTAGATTTTCCCAAAAAGAGCTAGAAAAATTTGTGTCGTACTCATTGAACAATGATCTTGCACATCATGGCTATTTTCAAGAAATATTGCATAATATGTTGTTTCTTACAAGCTTGAAATTAGTGTCTATATCATGCCATTATAGTTCATTTTATGATGGAAATATTAATATTCTCATTTCATTTTGCATACCTTATATTATATGTTTTTCTATATTATTGATTTGGACATATTTGATTTTGAAAAATTTGTCTTAAATTCTCTCATTACAAAAGAAAATTACAAAAGATATATGTTACGACATTAGTTATATAGATTTTATATAAAAATAGATAAACTAATATATACTTAACTATTATATTAAATAAATAATATATTAATTATATTTTGTATTATATTTATATATTAAGTTTTTTGTATTATATTAAATTATTGTTAATAATTAAATTATTTTTTATGCTAATATATACTTAACTATGTGTTAAAACCTAAACGTGTTCATTATTAAGATCTTGACCATAATTTTAATTTTAATAAACATACTCTAAAACCTTCGTCGAAACCCTTATTCTCAGGCTGTACTCGTCAAATCGGAGAAGTGAAAGGTCAATACCAAGTTTGGAGGAGCAAAACCAACAGCGGCGGGGAAAGCAAAGAAAATGGCGAGAAACATACAATGGCAGATTTATTGAAAGCATAAAAAAGGGCGAACTTAATTTCAAAACCTAAAAGTGCTCGTTATCACACAATGGTAAAAAAAATATGATCGGAAGGATGTAAAATAAAATGGTGGCAAAAAAAACTCAATGGGCCAGATTTATTGAACCGTCAGGTTGGCTATTTCCAAATAGGATACACATAAAATAAAATGAGGCAAGAGTTCGGAGGAATGAAAATCAATACCGTGAGGAAAAGTGGAAAAGGAATCAATGAATCAATGGTTAACAATGGTTCCACTATCAACCAAAGTCTATTTTTTGTTGATAGGTAAAATGAGCTTTGAAAGTTCAAATAAGGAAACATTTTGAAAGTTTAAATAAATTAACAAAATTAAAATATTATAATTAGGTAGGATTTGTGACATGAAAATAGAAATGCATTTAGTTTAACTATCAAAATGTACCTATAAATAGTATAATAGAATAATAAAATAATATAATAATAATATAATATAATATGATATAATAAAAATATAATATAATATAATAATAATATAATATACATAATATAATAATAAATATATAATAAAATTAATATAATATAACATAATAACATTAGTATAATAATAAAACAATAATTTAATAATTTAATACTACAATTAATCATATTTTATTAATAATATAATAGTAAGGATAAATATAATTTACATTTCAAAAGTCATATAATAAGAATAATAATATTATAATAATAATAGAATATTATAATAGTAGAATAATATAATAGTAATATCATTAGTAATATAATATTATGAATAATATAATAATTTAAATATTAATTATATATTATTAATAGTAATAGTAATGTATTAATACAAATATAGCACTATAATAGTAAATATATAACAAAAAAAATTGTAAAGGACTTTTATTCATCTCCTTGATTTTAGTTTTTAATTAGGTAGGATTTTGTGAGATGAATATAAGAATGCATTTAGTTTAACTGTCAAAATGTACCTATAATATAATATAATATAATAAAAATATAATAATAATATAATAATAATATAATAATAATATAATATAAGAATAATATAATATACATAATATAATAATAATAAATATATAATAAAATTAATATAATATAACATAACAACATTAATATAATAATAAAACAATAATTTAATAATTTAATACTATAATTGATCATATTTTATTAATAATATAATATTAAGGATAAATATATTTTTACTAGGTATAATATTTCAAAAATCATATAATAAGAATAATAATATTATAATCATTATAATAATAGAATATTATAATAGTAGAATAATATAATAGTAATATTAAAGTAATAATACAATAATTTAAATATTAATAATATATTATTAATAGTAATAGTAATTTATTAATATATACAAATATAGAACTATAATAGTAAATATATAACAAAAAAAAATCATAACATAATAATATTATTATATTATAAAAATATATAAGAATAATAATATAATACTCACAATATATAATACCTAATTCAATCATTTATTAATATAATAATAATGTAACATAATGCAAACTTGATAAATTCATAAAATAATAATAATATAATAGTAAATGTATAAAAATAATAAAAAATATATAATAAAAACTAAATTAATAGTAATAAAATAATATTATAAAAATAGTAATAAAAATATTAATAATAATATGTTAACAAAATCATTTACCAACCAATTTGATCTTATGTATTGCTCAAATGTATGCAAAAACAATTAAAACATTTTCCCCCTAATTAACTTTTCATACCTCTTCAGCGTACCCATTGCACACACCAAGGTGCGATTGCTAGTTTATGTGTCTCTAATAATTTAAATGTATATTAACTAGTATACATATATTAATTAATAATATATATATAAATTGCTTAAAGTTATCATTTTCCTATTGATTTGAGGAAAAATTCTTGCATCTTCATTAGCATTAATTTCAAAAGTCATATATATGATTTCATTATTTATTTTCAAAATAAAATAATTCTGTAAAAATCAATATTTAATGTTAAAAAATCTGAATTTTAATTTTTTAAGCATTTTAGGGATTTTTTAGGAGACAAATGTAATTTCTTGGCACAATACTTTTAAAAATTATACTTTTTTTAATTTTATTTGCATCAAAATTATTTAACTAAATAATAATATATATAAAAAACGTTGAAAGTTATCATTACTTAACATTGTTCTTCAATTTTAAATATAAAATATTTTAAAAACTTTTTTCATCTTATACACTCTTTTCAATGTATTATTCAAATATAAAATGTATTAAGTCTATTTTTTAGTTTTCAATGTATTTTTAGTTTAGATTTAAAAATATTTTACACTTCATATTACATAACAATTTAAAAAAAGAATTACTATTTTTACTATTCTATGTTTTATTTTGTTTTGTTTTTATAAAAGTATAATAAATATTATATATTTATGTATAGTTTACTATTTTATGATGCTATAATAAAACCTATTTTAAAAATAGTTCTTTCAGTAAAATAAAAATATCAACTCTACACATAAATTACTTCCAATGAAGCTTCAAAAAGTTTACACAATATTCCTTTGTTGCTTTCACTTATAACGCTTTCACAAAAAAATAATAATATTAATAATTTTATTTTAATAAGTCTTATTAATTTTTTTAATTAATTAGAAAAGATAATAGTAAGATAATAAAAAAAAACAAAGACTAAATTTAAAATAAATTTAAAATAATGATTATAAATATTTAACTAATTTAAAAAGATATTTTATGAAAAGATTTTGATAGAATGCTTATCTTCAAAAGTCGAGAAATAATAGTCAATACCAATTTTACTTAGAAAGCAAACATGAATCTACATGATAAATTAATATTTATAATGAAAATAAAAAAAAATAATATTCAGAAAAATATAATAAAGTAAAATTGAATGTCTTATTTAATTTTTTAATTGATTAAAAATATAATAGTACATATGCTTGAAATGTACATCACCAAAGTCTATCTAAAACAAAGAAGAACATAGAATATATTTTTAAAAAAATCATTATAAATATTTAATTAACCTTAAAAAGATAGAATGCATATCTTCAAAAGTCAAGAAAAAAAGTCAATACCAGTTTTGCTTAAAAAACAAACACAAAATGCATATCTTCAAAAGTAAAGGGAAAAAAATTCAATACCAGTTTTGCTTAAAACACAAACACAGAGAGATAAAATATATTCAAAATATCTATATTTAATTAATCATTATAAATATTTAATTAATTTAAAATGATAATATATGAAATGACTTTTGTACAATGCATTATCTCTAAAAGCTAGCAGAAATAAAAAGTCAGTACCAATTTAGCTTTAAAAAGAAGTTTCAATTAAGATTTGAGGTTTGCAGGATTTTTACGTTTGCTTTGATATTTCTATAATCAATCCGATGGGAGTGCTCCTGCGCTGTTCACCGCCTCTCCTCCATTATAAATTACACGCTGTCTGAATATTAAGAGAGCTGAGCTAAATTCAATGAAAATGAAGAGTATTTCTTCAATTTTCTTCCTGTTATTAACCAACTTTGCTGTTCAGACGAGATCAGATAGGTCTGTTACTTTTCCCACAGGTCCATATGATTTCGTGACATGGTCTACCAGTGAGAGGTACGCCGTGGGTAGCACGTTTGAGAGTAATTTGATGAGAGTGATGAATTATCTGGCTCAAAATACATCTCAAACGGGATTCAACACGTCTTCCTACGGTCAAAACCCTAACGAAGTCTACGGCCTCCTGCAGTGCAGAGGAAACGCCTCGCAATCGAAATGCCGCCAATGTGCCCAAAACGTTACCAGATATGTCATCAACGGCTCTCCTGAACGATGTAATCAATCTATAAGTTGCCAGATATTGTTGGACTCGTGTTATGTACGGTACGCCAATTACAGTTACATTTCACTCTTTGAAAAGGATGCAATGTCGTTTGCGACTTATGGTAGCAATCTTAAAAACAGTACAAGCCCTGATGTGTTTGCCAACACCCTCGAGACACTTTTTTCCAATTTATCTGCAGAAGCGTCTCAAGACGGTAATAAAGGATTCGCTACTCAATCGGCTAATTATTCAATTCCTTCCCTGGAGAGGATAGATGCTTTTGTGGAATGCTCAAGAGATCTCTCTTCCGCCAACTGTAGTGCATGCTTGGAATTCGGATTTGAATTGATGAGGCCCATTAAATATCTGCAAGCTCGATATTACAATCCAAGTTGCCTTGTTCGTTACGTATCAACTGAATTGGATTCCGTATCAACTGAACCGGGTTAGTTTCTCACTTGTATTTATTTGTGTGACTTTTTTATAAGCATCCCAACTCTTATCGCAGCCGATGGTATAAAAGCTCAGAGTGCCCATTGATTTATTATTTTTCAGAAATCGATGAATATGATGTGTGCTTGTGCAGGTAATTCGGCATCAAAGCAACTGCTCGTAATGTGGAGTACTCTTATTGGGGGCCTCCTGCTATCTATCTTTGCACCCATCTGTGCATAATCCATTCACTGGCTTGCTGTTTTTCTCTTATTTTCTCTACTTTCCCATATATGTGCGGTGGCACGGACGTCTGCAATGTTTTCAAAATAGAAAAGGGGCAGTGGGCTGCCACCTCAATTGTTACTGTTCTTAAAGCTAAAATGTGGTGTACTGAACAATGAACTTGTTTAAAAAACATAAAACTTTGTAATTGACAAGCCTTTTGTTCAGATAAAGAATTGATTTATTGCTAGTTGATTTATCTCTTTGATGAAGAGATTACATAATGTAATATTGAATTTTCTAATATATTAATTTAATGGGAATGTTAAAGTGATAATTAATGTTTGAATTTTATATTTTATTTTGTATTAATTGAATATTTGTGATGAGTATATTTAGGTCGAAGGCGTGTCTTATTTGAGAATTGTAAAACTAATTATGAAATCAACAGTCATAAATTCATTTGAAGCAATGCTATACAGTTGATTTAATCTCGGCCATTCAATATTTTCCAGTGTTTTTTAAATTTTAATAAATTTTGTTTTAAGTTAAATGTTATTTAATTAATCCCCATCATTACAGCCTCCCACTTGCAAATGTTTACCACGCGTGTTTTCTCCAACAGTCGGGAAGCTCTCAAATTTTCATTTTGGCGTGTTTTCACGAGCAGTGGGAAACTTCTCCTTCGGAGTTATTCTCTCCGCAGATAGTAGTTACCCTCAAATTCAGCCCTTTAACAACTTCGTTGGATATTAATTTCTCCTTAATGACTTGTTGGTAGTTGCAATGTAATATTTCTCCGAATTTGTGCATAATCTTCAGGTAAGCCACTTGCCCTGATTTTGATTTTTTATATTCCTGTTGATTACCTTTGATTTTTTCTAAAACCCTACGAGATATTTCCTATCATTTTCTTCTACTAGAGGTAAAAAGGATTTAAAATATCAATCAACATTTTTGTTCGTGAGGTGCACAAGGAATCGAAAGGATACGGTCCAGAGGTAAGAAGTATGTTCTTATGTTTTGTGGCACTGGAAAAAAAAAGCGTCAAAATCTTCTTTTATAGTTTTTCTGATTTGCACAAAAGCTTAAAAATCCTTATTAGGATCCATATTTTTTATTTTATAGTTTTCTGATCTTGTTTTGCAAAGATGCTAAAAAAATATTAATTTGGGATCGAATTTTCCTCTCGCAGTTATTTCTAATCGGGTTGATTGCCAAGAGCTTGAAAAACCCTCAGTTGAAGTGTTTTTTTCGTTGGTCTTCAAACACCTATAAAAATGGCCGTTAAGGGTACAGTTGCCGACATGTTTACAGTCTAGAAGACCATGGGTCAAATCCTATGCTATATGTGTGGCATTTCTATGCCACCCAATGCAACCAATATGTGTGTGAATTGCATTCGTTCCCAAGTTGACATCACAGAGGGCTTGCAAAAACATGTCACAATCCTCCACTGCGCTGAATGCAGCTCCTATTAATAGCCTCCCAAAACCTGGATCAAAGGTCAGCTAGAATCTAAAGAGCTTTTGACTTTCTGCATCAAAAGGCTTAAAAATCTCAATAAAGTCAGGCTTGTGCTTTTCGTGCTTTTTTATCATTTAAAAAGTTGAATGGCGCACTGGAGCATCTATTAGCCTATTGTCTACTTTAATTCTTTTTCTCTTTTTCTATTCTTTCTTTTTCACTCAGCTGAGACCAACAATGTTTTTCTAATTTAATGTTTTATTTCAAGTTCTGCATAAGGAGTAGATGGTCAAGTTAACTATTCATGAAAAGGAAATCAGTGTTGTGATGTAAGGCACTGTGAGACTAAAATATGAAAGGAAAGGAGGAGACAGTTACTGTGTAAAAGGAAATTGAACGAGGGATGCACCATCAGTCAAATTTCAGCTACCCTTGTAGGCAATAAGAAATACAAACTCTATTTTCTTACCCCTGTGAAGGGAATACTCTCTTCTATTGACCAAATAAACTATGCATGCAAAAACAGGAACACATTTTCAACAACTCAATAAATAAACCAATTTCTTTTGTTTACAGATACATTTGACGTGTCAAAATTGGGGCAGACTGTGGTTCATTCTATAATCCATGGTCTCTCATGAGGCTTCCCTTGTTAATGGTGTCTGAATAAGATAGGAGAAGGAATTGAATTCGAAATAATTAGAATTGATCAGAGTATCCATTAGAGTATATAGAAATAGATTTTAAATGAGGTTCTGTACTGGCTATTTTGGAGAAAATAGTCCATATTTCTAATGACCTACCTCTTTCATACTAAATTCAATATATTTTGGTACCTCAAAATTACTGTAATGTCACAAATTTTTCTACCTAAGAGCATTCATAGTTTGTACCTCTGGGAAATTATATAAAATTGGTGTTCAATGCTCAGTGGATTTGGGGATATGAAAAGGATGAATATCTTATTTGCTACAAGAGACAATGAAAATGTATTTTCTGTTTAATGTGTTATTTCTTTCTTTTTGGTTTTCCTATTTAATTGTCATAATTACCAGTGGTATTTAGAAGACCGTCAAATGTATTTTCTGTTTGATGTGTTATTAATTTTTTTTCTTGTTTAATGTATTTTCTGTTTAATGTGTCATTTCTTTGGTTTTTGGTTTTCGTATTTAATTGTCATCATTACCAGTGGTTTTACTTGAAGGTTGGAGGCGGTGCAAACCCATTCAAATTACTAGGGGTATTGATTGACTTTCTTATCATCTACAATAGGGGAACTCAGATCTCCATTAGAGAACTTTTGCTCCTTCATATTTTCCATCTTTGCGTTAACAACAACAACAAGATTAGACAAAGAAAAGAGCATGATTAGAATGGCAAGAGCTTGGTATCCTGACTCTAGGAAATTCTTCAACTTGTTCTCTACCACAATCATAAGCATCAGAAACATTGCTAGGGCCAGAATGATGTACAAAAAATAGTAAAACCACTTGAATTCATTCTTCTCTATGGCACCTTTGGTGGGTCTTACTATTAACATTACAAGCAGAGATATGACAATGGGAAAGACACCCAGAAGCAAGATTAGGCCTCTTTCATGGTGACCATTCATGGCATGGAATATTTGAGTAAAGATGGCTCCACTCAGCCCTAAGAAGCCCTTAAGAATTCCAAGCACACCTCCTCTGTAGATGTAGATATATAAATATATCTGTCGAGGCTTCGGCTTGGCAATCTGTTGGGTCACAAAAAGCCATGTCATCAAATACCCAATAATGTTCATGAAGGCTCCTATGCCCAAAACCATCCACGGTGGAGCTATCTCATTGAGTAGACCATAAATTATTCCAACACTAACTCCTATTAAACATATAAATAATACAAACCATATTCCTTTGGCCACATTTTTAACCAAAATAGATACCTCCTTCATATCCATTTTCTTCTTTAATAGAATGAAAATGCAACAGAGCAATTCTTTTGTGAATTTCTTTTATTTGGTTTTTGCAAATCACAAAAACAGAGTTTTTGGTTTGATGTTTTGCAAAACATATTATTTTGTTCACTTTTATTTGCTTGTTCTCTATGAGCTTGTTCTATGCAAATGCTACCGATGAATATGCCACTATTCAATTATAGGGATCCAGGACAAGTTGTCAAACTCTTGCTCAAGCACAGGAGCTGCTCTCAGATTGCTAATTATATTCAGTACAGGGGCAACCAAAGTTGCAATGGGTGAATTCAATTTTCTCCTATGCCATGAAAGTTTACCTATCAAGAAAAACATTTTAAAACATTGGATGGATGAAATTAAAAGATCTGTATCACATTCCTTGTAATGAATTTGTTTTGATGTATTTATGTTTAGTTTTTGCATGCAGTAGTATTTTGGGTTTTTAAAAATTTTGTCTATGTTTTTAAAGTATTAATATTTATCATTCATGTAATATGTAAAACTTCTTTTAATGGAAAAGAAATTCAATATTGTATTCAGTAAGGTTGAGTTTTATTCAATAGTAAATTTTTATAAGAAATGGGTTTCCAAATTAAAATATGTTGTCTATGTTTTCTATCTATTTTATTATTGTTTCAGATCATATATGTACTACTTTTGCTCTACAGGATTATCATAATTCCTATTTTCTACGAAAGATTTGTGGGAGCACACAAGGTTCAACACTTCTAGAAGGAAAACCGAGGAGAGTGCAGGAGATTACATCAGAATTTGGTGAGCTAGAATTGACTTTGCTTCATTATATTTTGTACAATTGTCCCTTGTTAGAAATAGTGACACTCTCTCCACCATCCAAGCAAACATAAAGTAGCCTTGATCCAATATTTGTGAATAAACTGTTGGGTTTACAAAGATCTGCGAAAGCAAGAATATTCATTACACAAGTGAAAGATACGGAAGGTGATTGTTTGATACTCTTACATATAGTGAAAGATTTGTGGAATTTTTGCATTTATAATTCAATGATCTTGATTTTTTTCCATGTTTATATTAAGTTCTTTAAAAACCTCTGCGGAACAAAATGGAAAATTTTTGTTTTCTTCTAGGCAATTCTATTTTGCCCTAATGTGTTTTGCCTCAACTATTACTATATCTGTAAATTTAGCATTCATATGATAAAGAATGTTGCAAGCAGTATGCGGGGTATTAGTTCTCAGATATATAAAATAAAATTTCTTGGTATGCTTTATATAATTAGCCTTCGCATGCAAAGCCTATCTGTGAAGTGCATCATTGATCCACATCTGTGGTAACAAATAAGATTGGTTTCTATTTCCCTGCCCGCATTTCTTGGGAAGACAACTAATTAATTTCAGTAGGCCTGTTACACTTACTTATTTATTCAAAATTCTAGTTGTCAATGATTTGCACATTAAACAACTTGGTGAGCCAGAAATCCAAATGAATGTATTATTTTATGCACCAATTAATTGAAAGTTGTCTTTTGAAATTCTTGATTGATAGTACTTGGGTTTTTGAAACTAATCATGTTGTATACTTTGATAATCTCTCCTCTCTGTTCTAAAGTTCTGCTAACTGCATTTATGTAATTATTGAATGAATACATTGATTGCTATGATATAATTCATGTACTATTGTCTTCTCCTGTGAACAATTACTTGTTTCAGAGATTTACACATTTTCCATCATGAAATAAATTAATGAGCTTATGATCCATATACATGGACCATTTACACGATATGTATTCAATTATTATCAACAACTATTTATTTGAGCCTTTCATCGAGAATCCTGTAGTATTACAGGGTATGCACAAATCTATTCATTCCATAAAATTTTCAAGCAATATGTTGAGTTGAGTACTATGGTCCCTTTTTTTCCTCGAAAAAAGTTAATATGTATTTTTATACTATGTTGAAGATCTTTCAAGTTAGTTAATGCATTGCACTTTAGCGCAACCCACATAGTGCTGGAATTTGCTATTAATGTAGGAGACATTTGAGCTATAGTGCCACTTTGGATATGACATAGACCCATCCTGTATGAATTATGGTAGATGCATCCTAAAGTGCCACAACTGATTTTTTATTATAGGAAACCTGGGAAACCTGGTGTATGTCATAATATAACCTATACTCCAAGCCATTTACATATATATTTAGAATGTTGTGATATGTACTACAAGCCTAAAATTTTAGGATTGTTGCTCTATTGTACTAGCTATTCTTAAATGTTTGATTACTCTTGCAGCCAAGGCCCAATGTTTCCAAGCCAAACATTCCTCACTCTTGAAAATAATCTCCTTTAACGAATGACCCAATAATGCCCTCATTTACTTGGGTGTACAGTTGTGTGTTAACTATGACCTTCAATGTGGGATGGAGCTTGAACATTGCTATGAGATTTCAGTATGCAGTAGCTAAAAAGTTTGAAGAGCACTAAACTCAATTTTGAAACTCACTCAAATTCTACGACATTTTTATATGGTGACTTGCCTTTGATACCCCATCAGTTCTAGCTCTTTCCATTTCTCATAAATCATTCTCTGACTGATACTAGTCTGACATTCTTGAGAAGCGTTTCGAACCTTGATTTTCCAACCCAAGCGCCTATTAAAAAATTAAAACGAACACCAAAGGTTTCCCAAGAAATACTCGTAAAAGAAGCATAGTCAGGTCAAAGAGGACAAACCCCAAATTTGTGAGCATAAATTCAGAAGAAAAACTTATGGATATCCTTGAGCAATGCCTTGTGAATCTCTTGAATGATCACTATCAATGGTGATTTGAAAACAAATACACAATGCACGTTGATACTAAATTGAAATCTGGTAGGATTAAATGTTTCTTGATTCTGCAAATTTTTTATTTTATTTTATTAATTTCAAGGTTTAAATGTAATTTGAATGCCTCTCATAATCATATCTAACATAAACTGTAAGAATTTTAAATACTTAATACATTACCCTTAATTATTAAAAAATAAAAAGTAAAGGGGTTCATTAGTTAAAAAATATTATCATAATTCTCTATTTTTAGTCCTTGACTTGTACTCAACATTCTCTCTTTTTAGTTTTTCACATGGTAAAATGGTATAATTGAAGAGACTTCTGACTTTCTCCCCACAGATTGATGGAGACAATAAAGTAATGAATTTTGTATTGTATTTTAAAATGTCATACATGTGTGATCCATTATTGATTTGGAGAGTCCAAAGAATTGTTTATATTAATCATGTCTAAATGTACAATTTCCTTGAAACAACATGCAAAATCATTGCACATGGACTTACCTAAAATTAAACAAATTAAGACAAAATAGGATGATTGATTATTGGTAACATGACACTCCAAATTATGATATATATTACTAACATACAAATTATATTATATACAATATAATTAAATTTATTATTATATACAAAATTAGATATGATATCAATTGTATAATTATAAATAAATATATTATCAAATAATAAATACACATAAATATCAAATATATAATTTTACAATATATTAATTTCCAAAAAATAGTTCATAATTTTCAAAACGAACTGTCAATTGATCTCATGTACTACACAAATGTGTAAACAAAATAAACAAATCTCTTTTCTTATTTTAATGTCAAATATACATAAATATTAACTATATAACTTTGCAATACAATTATTAAAATATATTAATTAATTTACATTATATTAAATACTATATAATAAAAAAACATAATTCATTTATAAAATAAACATAATTACATATGTATACACATATTCTTTATAAGTATATTAAACATATTATATATTAAATTGAATTATATAATTTCTAATATAATATTCTTTTAAAAATATATAAACATAGTATTTTATATTAGCTATAATTGTACTAGGTTTATCTTTCCATTAATGTTAATATTGTTTTATATTAATTATATTTTTTATACATATTTTGTTTTCTACTAAATTAAAAAATATATTATTCAATTATTTACTCTATTTTAGTTTCTAATTTTAATATAAAATTAAAATTATTTTAATTTAAAATTAAAATTATTTTAATTATTTATGTCTATTTTTTGAAATTACAATAATAAATACAATCTATTAGAAGTAGAATATAAAATATTTGTATAATTAGAAAAATAAATATTGTGCAATAATTATACCTTCACTTGCCCATGCGTCAAAAGGGCTCACATGTCTATGCCTATGAAACCATAGAGCTGAATTGACAATGCCCCCATTATGACACCATCAAATATGTATGGCAACATGCAAAGTAGTTTTAGAGGCAAAGATACTCCTGTGAACTCATAGATTTTGATTATTTATGTCTATTTTTTGAAACCAATCTCTTTTCTTATTTGACCTTCCACACCTCTTCGGCGTACTCATTGCACACCAAGGTGCGATTGCTAGTTAATTAAATTTTAAAATTAAAAAGATATGATATTGATTGTTTTGATAGATAATCTTATAATAAAATTATGCTTAAAATTTGAAAGCATTGATTATAAGTTAAATATTATGCTAGAGAACAACTCAATTTATATTGTAATATATATTTTAATCTATTATATTAAGACCCTTTACTATAATATTGTGATACACTTTTGAACTATTATATTGTTGAAAGGAAATAGTCTTACACTATATTTAATAAATGAAGAAAATCAATTAAATGTAAGTGACATTTTAGATATTTGAGATGGTACATTGTGAACTTCAACTAACAACACACTAAATTTTACAAATTAATATGTAGAAATAAATTATTGATCAGAAAAGTGAGGTAACTAGAATCTCAAAAAATGACATTCTAGAATAAATTTGATATAGTAGTCCAATCTTAATTTTTGTGATCCTATCCATAACAATTTTTTGTGTTTTGCACCTACAACACTTATTCATCTTCCACTATCTAAAGTAAGAAAAAAGTGATAATGGTGAAGCTTATTATAGGAATAATTATACAACCATTGAAATTTAAAATATTCCTTGAATCATAGTCAACCATTAATAATAAGTTAACAGTTAAAATAATTTAATGAGATTATGGAGTTTAAGTGATGACATTGATATAGATAGAAATATCATTATGAACATGTCAAATATATGACATAGATGTATGTAAGAGTTATTATTTTATTGTGATGTGTTATTAGTTAAAATGGCCTCATGAGGATTCCATTCAAATTTTGAATTGTGGATATGGTCGATGAGATCATAGCAACAATTCTACTCAAGGGACGAAATCGCAACTACAACCTTATCTAAGATAAGAAATATTCTAATTAATTTATAAGAGATATTCTAAGGAGGGTACTAAACAATAAAATAATAATAGAATAAATCTTAGGCTAATGTGTGTGCCAAAAGAGTCCAAAATTGTGCTAGAAAGAAGTACTAAACTCATCAGCACAAAAATAGTGTAAAATAAGAAATAATTTTTAAGAGTCTTTATTTTTCTGCTCAATAATTTTGCTCTATGATGTTAATTTTTTTTGATTCACTTATTATAATTTTTTTAAAGAATATTAAGTACTTTAATAAAATTTGATGCATCTACACATTCTATATTTAAAAAGAAAACATAGAACATAAGCTTTTTCTTTTTCTTCTTGATTTATCTCAAAAATACATATTTTTATTCTTATTATAAGTAAATGGCATTCATGTGTACATACATACATACACACATACATGCATTCATATATATACATACTCTATACACTTAACTTTTTTCATTATTTATTATTTATTTTTTAATTTTAGTAAAACAGAATATATTTTTTGGACTTAGTAATACAAATTAAATAGAGAGAATAATCTATTTTTTGTTTAACATTATAGATAATATAAATAATTTTCTATTTGATTTGAATAAAATTTTAAAATTAAAATCAAATGAGTTATTTTAGAATTAATAATAAAAGATGTTCTTAATATAAATTGAAATATATTTTACATCCATTTAAAATTATTAAATTTTAAAAAAAATAATATAATTTTTAAATTAAGAGTTAATTAGAACACATTTTATAATAGCAATATGGAGAACAACACATTTAAAATATATTTTATAAAATAATATTGTAAAATTGAAATACTTTTCAAGTAACATAAAATAACTCATCACTAAACAAAATATAATATAAATATATGATATTTAATGCTAAATTAAAAGTAATAAAGAATATCAAAATAATTAATAATTAATTATATAAAAAATTCTCATTTCATTAAATTTTTTGATAAAATAATAAATAATGATTGAAATAATAATAATTAAAAATTACATAAATTCAAATAACTTTAATAACAATAAAGTAAGCAATAGAAAAAATATTTCTTCAATAAAAATAAATTTTATGTGTCCATGGATGTATCTAGTAAATAAAATTATTGTGAAGTAAAATAAAATAACTCTTAAGTAAAGAAAGTAGCTCAATATTATTATTTTTTTATATTTTTAAATAGATGCATTGAATATATTTATGCTAGTTGATATTAATTAGATACAAAAAATAAATAGACATAAATAATTTACAAAATATAAAATAGAATATAATTTTAATTTGTTAAGTAGCTTGGGATACACTCCCAGCACCACAAAAAAATGCATCAATATAAATGGTGGAAATTAGTTGTTAGCCAAATCTATAATAGAAAACTAATTATAGACAAATATACAAAATCTCCACTTTCTTCCACCCCATTCTACCAACTCCATCAGTTTTGTCATATAGAATCTTTTTAATCCTTTAGCCAAATCATCAATTTCTCTTTTCATCACTTCATTTTATGGAGATGATAAAGTAGGTAGTTGAAATATAGCTCATTTTGATCCAAGGTGTCCTTAATATCATGATGTAGCAAGTTTGAACTAGCCATAATCGACATCATGGGCACATAGCTAAGGAACTACACTATATAGAACATGTTCTTGCATCCTCTAGTGTGCCTTGGGTTGACATGGCCCAAAATCTAACACATATTTCCCAACTACCTCCTCCAACTCCCAAATTCAAAGCACCCAAATTCACAATTTTAGATTTTCTATTTTATTCTTAAGGAAAGGAACAAAACCACCCACCATTTTCTCTTTGGATAGAATCAATTGTCTTTGTTTTCCCTTACTATCTCTATGCCTCTCTCTCATTCCCTTTTTCTCTATGATCTTGATTTTACACTTATTCCTCATTTCCTTTTTTCTTGTATCCGTTTTCATCCTTCGCTCAATATTGTCAACTCATTCTAGCTTGCTCTCACATATACCATTTATCCAAACTTAATGTTGGCTTCGCTCAATATTGTCAACTCATTCTAGCTTGATCTCACATATACCATTTATCCAAACTTAATGTTGGCACCTCTTTTGCTCTCATCTTGGCAAATCTCTCTCGTGTGCCTTCATCATGGGTTTAAACCCCCTATCTTGTCATACTAACAACTCCTATTGAAAAAAGTGAAATGAAAAATTGATAATAAAGAATAATTTATATATTTTGTTAAAAAAAAGATTTTGTATTAATAAAAAAATGTATAAAATTTTAAAATGAAATAAGGCTGATGGATTTAATTAATTATTTAATATAAAAATAATTGTTCAGTTTTTCTTTTCATTTCAAAATTTAGATGTTTAAAATTATAAATTTAAATTGTAACTTTTTTTTTTACTACTTTAAAAAATACTTAATCTCAAAAATTATGAAAATATTGATAATAATAAATATAAATATCTTTATAAAACTTTCAACATTTACATTTTATATACTAAAATCAACAGACAAGAGATCAGTAAAAACAATGCAATATGGTTAAATTAATCATGAGCATTCATTACTTCTGTAGACATACAAAATACACCCATACATCTAATCATGCTTTATTGAACATTATTCTATCTATTACTTAAATAAACCAATTTAATTAATTCACTAAGGTTTCTTCCTAATTAATTAAATCAAATTAATTAATTAACTTCCTAAAGTCCCTTCATTTAGTTAAATCAAAGATATTTAATTTTATTCATTTTCCTCTCATTTGATTTAAAACAAATACAAAAATTCAAATCAAATGTCATATCACCTAACCTCCTGTTAGATTAATCAAACCTTGATTAATTTAATCCTAATCATTTGAATCCTCTAGATTCATCCACTTGCACAATAAATCATTTAAATTGATATATTAAAATACCTATTTTCCTCACAAAGGCATATTCCTTGGAATATGCCTTCATTAACTCTCCTGTTTGAATTTTTTGGCCACTTACAATTCCCCCCAAAACCCTCAACCATATTCATTTATTGTCATTTTCAAATTTGAAATGGGCACATTGGCCAAAACTTGCACAAGCATGGGCCAATCCCATTGTGACAAGTGGCTCTCTCTCCTTTGTTGGGTTTTAATCCCACATTGCTCAATCTTGGCTTCTCCTCTCTCAATCTTTCCTATAAATTCAATGCATTTTCTCTCATTTTTCATATACAATTTGGAGCATCCTCATTATAGGCAACTTGAGTTCACTTAGCATCTCATTGTCTATTATCTCATTTTGGTTTAGCAAGGATTGGGAAAGGGCTACCTTCTACACAAATGATGGCACCAATCCACCATGGAAAAGGTTTGCATTCATGTTTTACATGCTTTATTTAGTTTTCCTTGTTGTTTCAATGTCTCATTTAGCATGTTTAAACTAGATGCAATATTTCATGAAGATGTTAGGTTTGTTATGTTTGTTTGATCAAGAAAATGTTTGATAAGAAAACTAACATTTGCAGATTTACCATCATACGAATGGCGCTAGAAGGAGGGCATCTAACTGTGGTCTATCTTGGTTTTATCACTTATTCTGAGTCAGTCTTGTATTGTGTTGAAATAACTCAATTTCAAAAGCTTGATGGCTTCTAGATATAGAGATGACTACAAAATCAAGAATACTGTTGTCTCATTTCAAATGATATCTTGACTTTTCCTCTTCTTTTGCTGGTCATGAATTTTTTTTGGAAAGCCAGATCTTTTATTTTAGGTAACCATATATTGTCTTGATTGGAACACATTGAGTTTCTATTCTTTATGGGAACATGCTTCTACTGAAAAATAGTAAGCTCTTGGTGGGATAACTTCCTTTTGGGGAGATCTTTTAAACAACAAAAATAAAATCATCATTTCTAGAGCATTTGTCATGCCAGTTTCTAACTTTGTCCTGCTATTTTCGTGTCGTTGTCTTTAAATTCAAGGGTGGATTGTAAGGATGTCTATAAATGCAAGAGAATTTCTTTGCATTCTATCGTCATAATAGATGGAAATTTGAATTGATCTGAGAGGATAATATTTTTTGGAGGTACTACAAAGGCCACGATGGGATTGGTGCATGCCATTACCTCCACTGTTTGCTTCTCTAAAATGTCTTAAGATTATATTTTAGGGCCTCTTTCTCAAAAAAATTGCCAGACGTAGGAAGAATTGAAGTTGTTATGGGGATTTTGGGGCCGGAAGGTTCCCTAATAGAGTTGTTGTTGTAGACATGGAAAATGTACAATTTGATCTAGCACATTTGATCTTGATTAACTAATGAGGTTTAGGGGTTCACAGCTGCCATCACCTCCACACAATGCAACACTTGGAATGAAGATTTATTTTTATTTTTGAGTACGCAATGTTTTATAAATAATAATTTATTTAAAGGTTTTGTAAATGATGGTACCTTCAGATGAGATTCAATAGACAAATTGATCTGCAAATATTAGTTTGCGGATTGCCTCTCCTTCTCAGACATCTCCTTTCCTTTATCCAGCTGCAACTGCCATCTCCTTGAAAGCCTGAAAAACCCCATGTCAACCTGCTCTAATGACAAGGGTTAGGAGTCATGGTAGGCAATGCGCCTTCGTCTGCCATTAAATAAAAATGAAGAGTGACAAATGAGGTGATATCAAATGCGTCATGTAATGATAAAGAGAGAGCTTGGTTACTTGTCAAACGCCCAATGTCTATTAGGGAATTTGAAAGGGAGGGGCATGGATTCTTTTGGGGTTTTATTTTATCTTGAATTTATGTGATCTTCATGGATAGATATTGTTGTTTGAAATACTATGAGCTGAACAGTTTGCAAGTTTAAATCTGTTAAATATTTAACTCTTTTAGCCTGTCTCTGCAATCTATTGTGTATTGTAGAAGCAAGTTTTATCACTGACAAGTGGGAAAATAGTCAAACTGTTGAGTAGCGCCAAATATTTTTAAATCTATAAACATTCAATATATTCACATCGTCTTTCGATGCTTGGAAACAACTAACAATCAACAACATAATATTGACAAAGAGGCTCCATATGTTTGGTTGTGCTAAATATCAGCCTTTCAAATCAAACACCTTTTATGGAGGTTGCTTGTGCGTCATTAGATTTGGGAATATCTAGTACTACGCAAAAGATGGGAGCTTCAAAAAGTCTTCAAATTTTATTAAAGTAACTAGTGACAAGTGATTGGCTGCTTATCGAGGTAATTCCATGCATATTTAATCACTCTTTTTGTCATCTGCATGTATCAATGTACCTATATCAAACATCGATTGGGGGTTAAGTTTTTTTTGTCAGAATCAATAAATGCACTTGAAAAAAAAATCAAATCTGCTTGTATTGAATTTCCATATACGTGTCTATTGGTTGTTTTCCCCAAAATCATTGTTAGGAGATGTTATTGATTTTTTTGATCAATATATATATATGCTTGGATCATGATTTTAATGCAGTTATGAGAATTTGCAGGCAATCAACAGTTTTTTGGTCTTCTTAAGGCACGATCTTTGGGAGAAATCTATTGATATTTAATAAGAAGAGTGGATTGTGCAACACTATTTTGTCCTATCAAGCCTTTGTTTATGTCTATTCAAATAAACTTCAGGTTTTATTAAATATTTCATGTCGATTGACTAAATATTTGAATCTGGTTTTGTAAGTTCAATTTGAAATCGGTCTTGTGGAAAACAACAATTGCTAAGAACGGAAAATCATAAAGGTTGGAAGATGATTGTTCACATAAAGAATTAGTGGCATAATATGATGATGTAGCAAGGTGGAGAAAACCTAAAATACCAAGCAGGTTGACATCGAAATCAAGCATCAAAATTAAACAAAGGAAAACTAAGCGAAGGTTAAACATTGTTTAGTGGATTTGAAGATCTTTTGAAATCAAGACTTAGAAAAAGGCATTTTGTAATGCTTGTTATAACAATCTAGAGCTTCCATTTTCTACTCTAGTTTTTTGTTTTAAACCAACTCACTTTTCAATTTGCGCTTGAAATCAATCAATAATTTGGTCTTTTTCAAAGTTTGTTAAAAAGAACCTTAGACATTTACTAGATTTCGATTTGGGTTAAAATTGGACAAGGCAAACTTCACATCTCATTTTGGTGCTTTAAAATGAATCAAAATCACTACTTTTGAGGTCTAAAATGAACAAGTTTTTTTCATGTTTTGCAATCTTTTTCACAAATTAATATCATTTAAAAGGCGTATGCACTTCTGTCGCGCCTCCCAAATGATGGTAAATCTACAAATGCTAGTTTTTTTATCAAACATCTTCATGATCAAAAAAACATAAAAAACCTAACATCCTCACAAAATATTGCATCTACTTTAAACATGCTAAATGAGACATTGAAACAACAAAGAAAACTAAATAAAACATGTAAAACATGAATGCAAACCTATTCCATGGTGGATTGGTGCTATCCTTTTTGTAGAAGGCAGCCCTTTCCCAATCTAAACCAAAATGAGATAATAGACATTGAGATTCTAAGTGAACTCAAGTTGCCTATAATGAGGATGCTCCAAATTGTAAATGAAAAATGAGAGAAAATGCATTGAATTTATAGGAAAGATTGAGAGAGGAGAAGCCAAGATTGAGCTATGTGGGATTAAAACCCAAAAAATGAGAGAGAGCCACTTGTCATAATGGAATTGGCCCATGCTTGTGCAAGTTTTGGCCAATGTGCCCATTTCAAATTTGAAAATGGCAATAACTGAATATGGTTGAGGGTTTTGGGGGGAATTGTAAGTGGCCAAAAAAGTCAAATAGGAGAGGAATATGCCTTTGTGAGGAAACAATTATGCAAGTGGATGAATCTAGAGGATTCAGGTGATTAGGATTAAATTAATCAAGGTTTGATTAATCTAACAAGAGGTTAGGTGATATGACATTTGATTTGGATTTTTGTATTTGTTTTAAATCAAATGAGAGGAAAATAAATAAAATTAAATATGTATGATTTAATTAAATGAAGGGACTTTAGGAAGTTAATTAATTAATTTGATTTAATTAATTAGGAAGGAAACATTAGTGAATTAATTAAATTGGTTTATTTAATTAATAGACAAAATAATGTTCAATAAAGCATGATTATATGTATGGGTGTATTTTGCATGTCTACATTTTTCCCCTCTTTGAAGCAATGTACTCATTGCATTGGTTCAAAAAATGATGCCACTGACATCAAAATAAAAAAATAAAATTGGTTTTTTCATATGCCCCACCGAAAAGAAGTACGTTAGTACATTGTCCCCTTGAGAGATCGAGTGAAAAGATTGAGGTCGATCTCGCCACAAAGAGGTTCAAAATGAATATATGGATGGTTAGACTATATGATCTATATGATAATGATGATGTAAATGAGATGTTGGAAGATGCTTAGAATAAAAAATTTATATTATCCTAAACAAATTAATTGACTATGCAAATGAGATGTTTCGAAGATGCTTAAAATAATAAATCTATACTATTTTAAACACCTTGACTGATTATGCAATGCATGTGAGATGAATGTGATGGATGATATGACGTGATTATGCAGGATGCGGGATGGATGCATTGTTAGCATGAAAGAGGATAGAAGAATGAGAGGGAAAAACCTTTAAATCCAAGAAGATGTGGAACTCCAATAGGTCCACTAGTCATCGAGACTTTATTGGATATGATGATGAATGATGATGATGTATTGCTTATCCAAGGATGGGAGAGATAAAGAGCATATCCTTCTTTATGTTTGATAACACACGTAGGTGCGATGCATCAAGGTATTAAGAACCAGGATGGTGTGGCACCTAGTGTGATGGACTTTGACTCATCAAACAGATAGGAGAACTCTTCTTCACACTTGACAAAGATGACCTTATTTAGAATGTAGTACAGATATTCTAGACATCTCGAGCCAAAACATAAAAAGGCAAGCCTTCTTATGTTGTCAACAAGATACCTAAAACATCCTTCCTAAAAACAAAACAAAGTATGCATGATGAAGTTATTTTACAAGGATATCCAACAAGAATAGTAGATAAAAAGATAATGATCGTTGCCCCATTCATTTTTCTCTAAACTTGATTTGTTTAGGCATCATCGAGAGGTCCTTGGAATGAGTGCAAACTAAGATAAGTCTAAACAAGACCAAGATAAAATAAACAAACAAGCTAATGTTCTTCGTACCGCTAGCCAAGGATAAACTACTATGGGGTACCTGATGTTTATGTCCATTGTGGGAAGGATTCATACTAGGACATTTAGTGACCAGGGTTTTGATGAGACTGATTTGGGTGATAAGCTATTGATACTTCGAGTTGACCAACTTGCTTGCTTACGGATCTAGACCTGACTTTGACGATTAAGTTCGCACTTTTGAACCTACTAGACTTGCTTCTGATTGACTAACCAAAGGATGAAAGCGATGATGCTTTATTAGGAATGGTGATTATTGTGGGTGAGACCGAGATGAGACAGATGCACCACTTTGGGTTTTTTTCAAAGATTTCGAGGCTGATTTTGGAAATTTGAGATCTTTTACAAATGTTTTTGGTATTTTTGAGATTTTTCAATGTTTTTGGTGTTTTCAAGATTTATGAACAATAGACTAACTAAAAACCGATCGTAGGGGTCTCAGAAGTTGATCCATAGATTAGCCTTGCCTACTTTATACATGCAAAGACCAGGTAGTACTGATGACAGACTTGATGATGATAAGATGGGCAAGCATATTGCCATTTTATTGCAACAAACGCCTAAGGACTAACCTAAATGTCTCGGGGGATGATCAAAGATCAACCTTTCCTATGTTCAAGCTCAGAGACAACATAGTTTGGACAAGTTGAAAGACTGACAAGACTTAATGATGAAATTTTTTGAAGATTTTTGAGATTTTTTCAGTATTTTTGGATTTTTTGATGTTTTGAATTTTTTTGAAATGTTTTGATGAATTTTCTTCATGTTTTTGGGTTTTTTTACATGATTTTGATGATTTAGATATAGATATGTGATGATATCAGTGCTTTGTTTTGGGATTTTGCTGAAAACCAAGCTTAATGTTGATCAATCGGCTTGATGGATTGATAGTTTGACTAAGTGTCTTAAGTCAAACAAAAGTGATAATGCACTCATAAAATTTAGGAAGTTGTGTTATCCTAGAGTAGACTCGTACACGAGGGGGTAGTTTGACTAAGCGTGTTAAGTCAAACAAGTTGATGATGGATTGGATAATTTGACTAAGTGTGTTAAGTCAAATAAGATGATAATGCACTTGTAAACTCTAGGAAGTTGTGTTATCCTAGAGTAAACTCATACACTAGAGGGTGGTTTGACTAAGTGTGTTAAATCAAACAAGGTGATAATTGATTCAATTCGATTGATCAAGATTGATGAAGCTTGACTTGGAACAAAATTGTTTTGATGATTTGATGTGACACTAACGTGGAAGTTAGATGTGACTGATATGAATTGTCCAAATTGATGTTCAATGAAAGATAAAGCTTGATAAGGAACCTCTTCCCATCAAAATATGCCATGGGCTACTGATTTAGATTTTTGGCTCAAATTTTTTTTGACCAATCTAATTTTACGTCTACCAATGTTTAGATCACCAAATAAGTTGGAGGGTATAGATCAAGATTTATTCTCGAAGCAAGATGCAAATATCTACTCCCAGTGTCTAGCAATGTATGGAATTCCATGGGTGGATTGATGGACGAATGGATATGGAATATCTTGTGATAAGATAAGTTGTTCGAACAAAGGATACTCATTTGGATAGTGCTTCAAGTCTTAGATAATGTTTGGATTGGATAGGATCAGTGAAAATGATTGATGTCAAGATTTTTATCATAAACACATGTAAAGTGTGCACCAAAATTTTATCAAGATAATGCAAGTAGATGGTAATGGGTTGGATAAACGGTTCATGGATGAATGGACGATATGGCTGGGATGTTGTCTTTATTATGGATGCGATAATATGCTTTCAACTGAACTGGCGTACGCAGATGCTCAATTCTACACATGATGCCTTTTTTCCAGGTTTTCATCATGGTACTTGTCCAAAGCGCCACCATGGTGGTTTTCACTAGAGAATAATTTTTTTCTTTACTGTTTTCAATCCTTTTTCTGATTTTTTTGGATTTTTTATATTTTTTATTTTTTTTGTATTTTCTGATAGAATTTAAGCTGATGTTGAATCACCTGGTACTGCTGATGTTGATGCTCTTTTCATAATATTCCATCAATATCCTATTTGAAGAAGCTACTTTGCCAAGACACATGCACTTGAAAGCAACTTTTGTGATTCTTGATCTGCTTTGCTGATACCGGAGTTAACTCTGTCTCTATGCACACATCGCGATAGAGTGCCTTCTGAATCCTTATGATGAAGGGTTGTTGCCAACACATGGTCAATGTGAGAACTGGAAATCACGTGTGCAGGAGTGGATGGAGTGTGTTTAGGAATAAAATATGGATTGGTTGACCATTTGGAACCTTTGACTCTCCAACCTTGCTAAGATGAGAAGTTATGGGTGAATACCAAAGTGTGCATGGAATTAGGACCAATATCTTGATGTACTTTGTATGTCACTTGAGAATAATTATTTTTCCTTTGTGGACATCTTTGATGGATACTTTTCCATTTTTGATTTTTCCCCATAGTTTCTTTGACTGATGGAGTTTGATAGGGATCATCTTTCTTTGTATTTTTTGGTATCCACTTGTATTTGATTTGTCTAATATGATTCTTAGCTTCTTTTACTTTGATAATGTTCTTTGTGCTTTGATTCAAATATTTATTTTGATGTTGTTCCCACTTCGTGGATGGGGTGATGGGTGGATGAAGGTTCGTGACATGGTAGGTTGTAGTATTGGCATTGATTTCAACGTAAGGATTCTCTGTGCTCCCTATGTTGATGTCTGCTTGAGATGAAGTTTCCCCTAGTTTTATAGATGTATCCCTAATATGTTGAGATCCCTTTACTGTCGAATAACCAAGGCCTTGATGCTTAGGATTGCCAACAATCTGCAATGGTTCTAGGATACCCTGTTCACGTAGGCCTAATCCTCTGCCTTGATAATTCATCCGTTGAAACATTTTGTTTGCTATAAGATATGATTTACCTTTGGAAAAAGTGTTAATCCTTCTCTATTTTGTGGTGGATCTTCAAAAGTTACTTCTTCATTAATAAAATAGCATTCCCTTAAAAAAGTGAGTGATCCAATTTTATAAGTGATAGGATCCTCCCCATGTGGGGTGAATGCCTGATTGATATCTTTAGCTTGATCTTGTGAAATATCATATTGTACTTCTTCTTCAAGGAGTGTTGATGATTTATTGTCCTCATAAAACTCTTCCTCATGATTCATTTCACAAGATGTTTCTGATTCATGAATTATGTACGAGCCCTCTTCATGACCTATTTCTGCTATGTCTCCACAAGATGTTTCTGATTTACAACTTTTGTATAAGCCTTCTTCATGATCTATTTCTGCTAGGTGTCCATAGGGTGTTTCTAATTTATGACTTATGTAGAAGCCTTCTTCATGATTTTCTTTTGATATGTCTCTAGATTTTTCTAAATCTTGATCAGGTATACAAATGTTAAGAGTAGGAGACTCTTGTTCCTTGGTAATGATATCAAGAGTATGAGACTCTTGTTTTGAATAATGATCATCTATTTGTCCATCCAAAGAAAGCATCTCACGAGTAGGTAGAGGAATATGTGATATATGAATCTGATCATCATTTGCGACATCTTGTATAGATAGAAGAGTGCTCATTACATCATTGTAGTATCTCAGAGATACAAATTCTTGATCTTGACTAATTTTGGAATTGCTTTTGACATGCTTTGGATCAATTTCAAATGATGGATTGCTCATAGTGGGTTCTTGGACATCATTCTTAGGCATGGAAAGTGGCTCAATATCCTTTTGATCTTTGAATGGATTTGGATTAAGTGTAGTGTCAAATATTCTTTCACTATTCACGATTGTGAGGTTGAAGGATGTCAATATGCCTTGGGAGGGACCATTGCTAGACCTTGATGGAAGATTTTGATCATGCTTTGGAATACGTTCTTGAGATATATCCTCTAATTTGTTAGGTGATGTAGAGGCATTTTCAACATGATCATTAGTGAATGGATCTTGGATTATGTCAATAGGATCAAATAATGATAACACTTTTTGAAATAGATCACTAAAAAGTGGCTCTTGATGAATGTTGATTTGGTCACTAGATGGGTTAGACATATCTTCATAGTGCTCATTGATGGATTGATTGTTTTCAACAATTGTGGCAGAGAAATTGCCAATGTCTTCAACCATAGGTTCAAGTGATGTTAATGTTTCTTAGATTGGATCATTGTTGGGAATCGTTGGTGAGTTTTGATAGTGATTGAAAAGTGGTTCTTGGTGTTTGTTGATTTGATCGTTGGTTGAAGTGGAAACATCTTCAAGTTGCTCATTGATGGATATATATTGATCATTGTTTTCAACAATTGTGGTGGGAATCTGTTGCAAGCTCTACTGCATGAGTAATTTAAGTGTTTTTTGTTGAGACAACAACGTTTGTTGTTGGTCATGTTGTTGTTGTGCCAACAATGATTTTTGTTGGGCTTGTTGTTGTGCTACTTGTTGATGGATTGCTTGCAATTGTGCTCGGTACTGTGCTCGCAACTGTCAAACTTGGTGTTGGGATTCAGCTTGAGCTTGAGCTTGTCAGGCTACTTGAGTTGCTTCTGCAACCTGTGTGGCTTGTTGGGCTTGGAGTGCCTTTTGGCGGGAAGCTTGAAACATGATAGAGAATAAATTTTCCATGTTGTGCTTTGGTGGTGGTGGTGGATTGGGAATGGTGTTTATTTTTGGGATTGCTTGGATGGTTTCCACCTGCTGTTGCGATATTGATGGAAAATGGGATGATTTGATATGATGCTTTCTTTTATGATTGGAGTGTTGCTCGAATTTTGTTGATTGATGGTTGGTAGAGGGGGCAGGCTCATACCTTGATTTTTTGGTTGATAGATTTGTAAGTTTTGATTTTGATTTAAATCTACCATTGGAAAAGATATTCCAAAATCTAGATTGGGAAAACTCACATTTGTTGTACCAATGAGGTTTGTAGGAGATATTGTTCCCATGTGTGGATTGTACAAATGCAAGTTTTGAAAATCAATTGGCATTGTGAGACTTGGATAGTTTGGTTGAATTGGAATACTCATGATGTATGAGTCAAGTTTATATTCCATGTTCCTCTTGTGTTTTGGCTTTCCTAACCTTTGAGTTATTTAGGACCAATGATGAGATGAAGGATGAAAGGGGTGAATGATATGAGTTTTTAAATTTTTTAGGAACTTTGGATCAATGTTAGACTTTAGGACTTGTTTTGATTTGATTTTGGTTGAGGATAGTTTGACTAAGTGTGTTGAGCCAAACAAGATGATGGTGAACCTGTAAACCCTAGGAAGTTGTGTTATCCTAGGGAAAACTTGCATAAGAGAATGAATTGGCTAAGTGTGTTAAGCCAATCAAAGTGATCATGAACTAGTAGACCTCAGGAAGTTTTGTTATCCTAGAGGCAATTTTTTTCAAGAGGATTGATAATTAGACTAGTGTGTTAAGTCAAATAAGGTGATGTTGATTTCCCAAAAGTCTAGCATAAATGGTATTTTCCAAGGTTCCACAAGTTGTTGGTTAATGAGATGATGTTTGATTGATGTTCAAGATGGGTGAAGTGTTTGACTTGATCCTAGATGAACCTAAGAGGACTTGTTTACAAGACCAAAGTTTTGAAGAACATGCTTTTCCCTAAGACTGTTTCAAACAAAAGATCAATGTTCATATGAAAAACCATAAGACAGAAGATTGCAAGCACATGTGTGGGGTTCAATTGATATTTTATCTTTCTTAAATTTAGTTCTTTTTACCACAAACACTTTCTTGATTATTTTTTTCAAACTAAATGTCAAATGTCCTAATTTTCCTTTATCCCACAAAGTTTATTATGCAAAAATCAAGGAAATTAGGGCAAAAGTTTCCTAGGTTTAACCTTAGTGAAAAAAAATGATGATGAAATCCAAGCACTTAGAAACCTCTAAGGATGTGATACCTAGGGAAAGTAAGAGTACTTAGATTCGTCAAAGGATATTTGTTTCCTCCATGTGGTTTGAAATTTTGAGTTCCTTGTGAATATTTGTGTAGACATGCAAATTTAACACTATCAATTAACATAATTGATTAGTCATATTTCACCCAACAATTAAATAAATCAGGTTACCTGAATAATCTCCTAAGGTCTATTAATTTAATTAAATCACCAATATTTAATTAAATGATCAATATTCATTTCCTCTCATTTGATTTAAAAGAAATACAAAAATTTAAATCAAATGTCATATCACCTAGCCTTTTGTTAGATTAATCAAATCATGATTAGTTTAATCCTAATTACATGAATCCTCTAGATTCATCCACTTGCACAATACATCACTTATTTGATTTATTAAAACACTTATTTTCCCTCATTAACTCTCATGTTTGACTTTTTTGGACAAACACAATTCCCCCCAAAAGCCCTCAACCACATGCATTTATGGCCATTTTCAAATTTGAATGGGCACATTGGCCAAGACTTGCACATTCCTCACCCTCTCACACCTTGACAAGTTTCACCTTGTCATTGGCTTGTGAATAATCCCACATTCATCAAAATCTCTCAATCTCTTACCCTTGAATCTATAAAACCAAGGCATTTCAACAACACAACAACACTTTTCCATGCAAAGTTACTCTCTATGTGAGAACTAATTTTTCTCATCACAACATTTAATCATCTTGGAAATCTTTCTTATCAAGGGGTGGGAAAGGGCTTTCTTTCCACATTTCAAGAGGCACCACTCCCACTATGGAACAAGTTTACTTCATGTTTTATGTGCTTTGATCATTCTTGTCATTTGTTTGCATTTTGAATCATGATGTATTATTTCATAGGGATATTATATGTTTGCTTGGTTTTACAATACTAATCAACCATTTGTAGATTTTGATGTCCACAAAATGGCGCTAGAAGGAGGGCGGGGCCCGATATTGTGCTCCATCTAACATCAACTTGTTTGTCATTTTAATAAATTTTGCAATGTTTCATTTCTTAAAAAATACTATGCCTTAGTTCATTTTAGATCACTATTTTAAAATTCCCCACTTGTTGTAAATTGATGTTCTGTGGATTCGCTAAAATTAGCGTGGGATTTGACAAATTTCTTTTTCCTCGTTGACTGTTTTATAGGCATTTTGTATTGGTTGTTTTGAAAGGGATTTTGTATTGGCTATTTAGATGAGATAAAGTTAATTTTCATAGCCTCCTATCCCCCTCTGGATTAGTGTTCTGCCTTAGCCTACCCATATCTATTCCTTGTCCCACAAGTCTTTATTATATACTCTGAATCTACTCAGAGTTTTGGGTCTGCGAAATGCCTTTAATATTGGGAAAATGTAATCTTTTCTTTCTTGTTAGTATCTTCTCTAACTCTGCTTGTGATTTTCTTTGAACTGTTCCAGTTCTATCTCAATGTATTGGAAACCCTTGATGAAGCTTATAATAGTTTGTAGGCCAAGCTAACATTTAGGTTCCCATTTATGTTGCCATCATGCAGCTTGAGTATGGAAAATAAAAGATTGAGTGGTGAATAGAGGCATCCCACGTTTCCACTTAAGCTCTCCTAGCAGACAACATTCAATCAGTATATTTAGTAACACAGTCGCTAATGGTCTTCATGCCACCCACTGATAATACCCAGTCAACCTTATTAGTAGCAATATTTTTGAATTTGCTTAGTCGCATACAACCCCCATTGTCGTTATTGGCTTAAATGGTGGTTTTCTATTAAGGCATGGTAGTGCCCTAAAGATCATGTGCGGCCAGGCTATAGTGTTATAAAATAAAAGGAAAAAATGTCATCATGATTTCATGTTTCATTAAACTAGCTCGCACTACCAATCTCCATCGAAAGGGGATACCAAACAAACTTCTTCTGTGTTGCTACCAGCTGCCATGAAAACTAAAAATATTAGGGAGTGAACAATATCCATTGCGTAGTGATTTGGGGCTCCTATAGAAATCGTGGCCCATTTGCACAAAACTGTTAAGGATTACATTGAATCTGTAGACGATTAGGAGCATTGAATAAGATCCAGAATTCGGTATGTAAAGAGATACTTACAGTAGGAGGCTAAGTATATTTAGAGAGAACCGTGAGAAGCCTTCAAGGAAATCGTACCAGTTTTTTTCTTTTTTGTTTTGTTGGTAGTTGGAATTTCACCTCACTTCTTTGAGCAATAGAGCAATCAATACTACACATCCATGCTGCTTGGAGGTGACTAGGGTGATTTTTCATCCTAACTACATAAAGAAACATGTTTCAGTGAAGTGACTTCTGACAAAATAAATTAAGATTGTATCTAACTATTGATAGGTGTTGAATATCAATTGGAAGTAAGCTTTTCTTTTAGACAGAATCAATTAATGCATTAAATCAACCCTCATTGAATCTCTGGGAAACAATTAAGCCATTCAGTATAAACATATCTTTCTGCAAATTAACCCAATGTCTTTGTCAGGTGATGTTATTGATTTCTGACTGAAATAAGCTCGGATCATAATGCATCTAAATCTTTGAATGTGCACCCTACCAAGTTGATCTAACTGTTATTTGGACTATTTGAAGTCTATACTTATTGTCTGATTGAGTAAAATTCTTGTATGACAGAAGCTATCCTATCATGGTTAATCACTAGTCAAATATTTTACTCAATCTGTAATAGCATTCAAAAGATGTAGGAAATCATAAAGTGCGCCATTATTCCAGCTTGAATCCAATTACCTTTTGGTGCCATAAGTCTTTTCATTATAGGTTGGCAATTGAGCAGCATAAGTTTATTCATTACAAGTTGGCAGTCAAGGTTGCATCTACTCATCTATTGATCAACACATTTACTGGTGTCTTGTAAATTCAGTGACCAAATGGATCTAACCATTTATTGTATCGTTTGCTGTATTTCAACTCTTGTTTGGTTGGTTTGTATGGGTTTTTCTAATTGTTAACCCATCTTTATGCTAGCATAATCATTTGTGTGTGGATTTAAATCACTCTCTTGCACATCCTTTAGTATTTTATCCTTTGTCATGCTTCAAACACATTTAATAAATCATCAATAAAGCTTTATTGTGGACTGAAGTACATATAGGTGATCATTATGTGTGATTTAATTTTTTGTAAGGTTATCATTGATTAATTGAATATCATACTTCTAATTTATGGCAAATTTGTATTGATTGCAGGTTAGCATAAAGAATTGGGGACATTGGAGTTAAGCAATAACAAACAAAGACATTGTTTTCCAAGCTCCTTGCATTAAACTTGACAAAAGCATTTTTTAATGCTATTGTAAAAGCTTGAAGCGTCCATTTCCACTCTTGTTTTATGTTTTAAACCAACTCACGTTTCCTTTTGGGGTTAAAATCAATCAATAATTTGATCTTTTCAAAGTTGGTTAAAAAGAACCTTAGACATTTACTAGATTTTGATTTGGACTTAAAATTGAACAAGGAAAACTTCACATCTCAATTGGTGCTTTTAAAACGAACTCATCATTGCTTCGAGGAATTAAAATAAACTTGTGTTCTTGGTGTCTTCTAATCTTTTTTGCAAAGTAGTATCATTTCAAAAGGCGTATGCACTTCTCTCGTGCCTCACTATGATCTTGAGAATCAAAAGTCTTTTTGGTGACACTAAGTTGCATAAAATATTGCCTCCACATTTTAATTTGGGCATTTTAAAATTGAACAAAACATGCGAGTGTGAGCACGACATATTGCAGAGGTTTTCCCCTTTGTTTTTCAATGAAGGTTGTGTGAATGACGGGATATGTTAGCTCGCTTTTGTTTATCTTAGAGGTCCTACCTTGTGGGAAAAAGTAATCACCCAAGGGAACGACCCAACCGGGAACACGCTAAATCCAAGTGACTTCCAACCGATATATAAGTGTGGATTCTTGAGGAAAGTTCAAGAATCATGAGGATTATTCTGACAAGATGGACATAAATGGACTCTCGCCGACATTGGATAATCCCCCTCGAACAGAAGGCCCGCATTAAAACCCTTTGTTTAGAAAGAGGCCAAATCTTTGACTATTTTGTTGGTGCAAGAGGTCATGTCCTTTGAAGCCACCCCACATTATACATGCGGTTTTGTTGTAGAGATGGAAAGTATGCCATGGGAGATTCATGGGTACTAATGTTTGGCTGACCCAAGAAGTGTGTGTCGTCGAGGGGAGCCAGTGTGGTCAAGCATTTAGCCATTTGCACAAAATATGTGCAGCTAGATTCGTCCAAGTGGGAACCCAAAAAAATATTGTCTCATCATCCTAGGGTTGTAAAAAGTGCTTGGAAGTGGAAAACACATTGCTTGGTTCTCGAAAACATTTGCAAAATGAACATTCACAAAGAATTTTGAATTTCAAACTCCTTGTAGGAAGCGAATACCTTTGATGAATTAAGGCACCCTTTCTTTCCCTAGGGATCATACCCTTAGATTTTTCTAAGTGCTTGGATTCTATCGTCATTTGTTTTCAACAGGGTTAAACATAGGAAACTTTTTCCCTATTTTCCTTGATTTCCACACAATGGACCTTGTGGGATGAGAAAGAAAGTGGGACATTAGAAATATAGTTTGAAACATAAGAAAGCAAGTGTATTTGGTAAAAGGAATTCATTAAGCCAAGATAAAAAGACAAATTGGATTACACATGTGTTTTCTAAAATGATTGGTTTACATTTTTTACAAAAAATCTTCAAGAATCAATCCTAAGTTGTATGCATTGTATTATCAACAGAATCCCAAATTTTTTGAAAGGTTTGTTTTCCTCCCATAGGAAATATAGCATGTTCTTCAACACCGAGGTCTTGTAAGAAGAAGTGTTATCTAGGTCAAGTCTAGGATCAAATTCAATCACTTTCATCCATCTCTCAACCATCAAAATTAGTCAAAAATCACCTCACCAACAGCTCTTGAAAAATTTGTAAACATCTTTTATGCTAAACTTTTAGGAAATAAAAACCACTTTGTTTGACTTAACACACCTAGTCAAACCATCATCTTATACACAAGTTTTCTCTAGGATAACACAACTTCCTAGGGTTTATGAGTTCATCTTATTTGGCTTAATACACTTAGCCAAATTATCAAATCATGACCTCATTTGACTTAACACACTTAGTCAAACCATCCTCTTATGTACAAGTCCACTCTAGGATAACACAACTTCCTAGGGTTCACAAGTGCATTTATCACCCTTGTTTGACTTAACACACCTAGTCAAACCATCAATCCAATCACGATCAATCAAAGTCCTAAAAAGTTTAGCATTTCCTTCAAAGATTATTTAAGAGTTCCATTCATCCGTATCACTCATCTTTCATTTATCTCATCCTTGTCATCATTTTGATCCTTTAATTATCCTAGTTCTTCGCTCTGTTGAACCTAAGGTTTAGACCGATCTAAAGAATTAGAGGTTCATCTCTTACATTCTTGAAAATTGATCTTAATTTTATGGTTCAAACAAGATCACAACACAAGAGGAACATGGTATTTAAAGTTGATTCATACATCATAAGTAATCCAAGTCAACCAAATAATCCAAGTCTCATAATTCCACTTGATTATCGAAACTCACATTTATACATGGAATCATCATTTCCTCCAAACCTCAAAAGTACAACGAATGTGAGTATGCCCAATCCAAAGTTTGGAACACCTTTCCCAATAGTAGATTTAAATCCAAGTCCAAATTTACAAATCTATCAACGAAAGACTCAATGCATGAGTTTTCCAAACAACATTATCCCATCAAATCCATACATGCCAAATACAACTTTACCAAAAATGACCATTTTGAATCCACATTTGGTAAACTTTGGGATAGATATTCTTGCAAATCAAATCAATGTTGTTCTAAATCCAAGTAGTATATTGGCAACTTCAGATATTGATCCAATTCAAGGTAACACCATGCAAAATCAAAGTTACCTAAATCAAGGGAATATGATTCCCAACCACAACAATGTTCAATTTAAATCTATCATGCCAAATCAAAACATCATACCAAATCATCCCATTTTGCCATCGATATCGCAACAGTAGGTGGCAACCATCCAAGCAATCCCAACAATCAACACCATCCCCAACCCACTGCCACCACCACTACCACCACCGCCAAAACTCAACATGGAAAATTCATTCTCTATCATGTTGCAAGCTGCCTGCCAAAAGGCACTCCAAGCCCAACAAGTTGCACAAGTGGCTCAAGTAGCCCAACACCAAGCTCGATAGGGGCAAGTAGAATTCCAAGCACTATTGCGAGCAATCCATCAACAAGTGCATCAACAAGTAGCTCAAAAACAATCCCAACAAAAATCATTGTTGGCACAACAATTTCACAACCAACAACAAGCGTTGTTGGCTCAGCAGTGAACACAGGCTTTACTCGCTCAACAAAGCTTGCAATAGATTCCCACCATAATTGTTGAAATCAAAAATCAAGATCAATCTATCAATGAGCACCTTGAAGATTTTTCCACCTCAACCAACGATCAAATCAACATACACCAAGAGCTACTTTTCAATCACAATCAAAATCCACCAAAAATACCCAACAATGATAAAATTCAAGAAATGTCAACATCACTTGATCCTATGGTTGAAGCCATTGGTAATATCTCTTCCACAATTGTTGAAAACAATGTTCAAGATCTTGAAAATGCTTCTACCCCATCTAGTGATCAACTCAACATTCATCAAGAGCCACTTTTTAGTGATCTATTTCAAGATGTGTTACAATTATTTGATCCCATTGACATAATCTATGATCCATCGACCAATGATCATATCAAAAATGTCTCTACATTGCCTTATGAGTTAGAGGACATATCTCAATAACATATTCCAAAGAATGATCAAAATCTTCCATCAAGGTCTAGCAATGGCCCTTCCAATGACATATTAACATCCTTTGGCCTCATGGTTACAGATATTGAAGGAATCCCTAGCTCAACATTTGATCCAAATCTGCTCAAATATCAAGTGGATATTAAGCCACTTCCCATGCCTAAGGATGATGTCCAAGAATCCCTTGTAGACAATCCACCCTTTAAAGTTGACCCATGTCAAGAACTTGATCCAAAGCATGTCGAAAGCAATTCCAGAATTAGTCAAGATCGAGAATTTGTATCTTTGAGATACTACAATGATCTAATGGGCACTCTCCTATCTATACAAGATGCTGCAAATGATGATCATATCCATATAGCACATATTCCTCCATCTACCCACAAGATGCTTTCTTTGGATGGACACGTAGATGATTGTCATTCAAAAAAAGAGTCTCATACTCTTGAAATCATTACTGAGAAACAAGAGTCTCCTACTCTTAACATTGGTACACATGATCAAAATATGGAAAAAATTTGAGACATAGAAAAAAAAAATCATGAAGAAGACTTCTATAGAAGTTGTGAATCAGAAACATCTTCTGGACACCTAGTAGAAAGAGCTCATGAAGAAGGCTTCTACAGAAGTTGTGAATCAGAAACATCATGTGAAAGCATATCAAGAATGAATCATGAGGAAGAATTTTATAAGGACAGTGAAGCATCAACACTCCTTGAAGAAGAACTACAATTTGATATTTCACAAGATCAAATTAAAGATATCAATCAGGAGGATCCTATCACTTATAAATTGGGATCAATTAGCTTTCTTAGAGAAAGTTATCTCATCAATAAAGAAGCTGACACTTTTGAAGGTCCATGAGAGAGCAGAGAAGGATTAGCACCTTTTTTTCAAGATAAATCATATCTTATTGCAAACAAAATGTTTCAACGGATGAATTATCAAGGCAGAGGATTAGGCCTACATGAACAGGGTATCCTATAACCATTGTAGATTGTTGGCAATTCTAAGCATCAAGGCCTTGGTTATTCGACAATCAAGGGATATAAATATATTAGAGATACTTTTGCAAAATTGGGGGAACTTCGTCTCAAGCAAACATCAACATAGGGAGCACAAAGGATCCTTATGATGAAATCAATTCCAATACTACAACCCACCACATCATGAATTGTCATCCACCCATCACCCCATCGACGAATTATGACCACATCAAAAGAAAAACTTGAATCAAAGAACTAAAAATGTTATCAAAGAAAAAGAAGTAGCGAAGCATGAAGGACAAATCAAATAAAAGTGGATACCAAAGAATACAAAGAATGATTATCCCTATCAAACTCCATTAGTCAAAGAAACTATGGGGCAAAATAAAAAAGGGAAAAGTATCCATCAAAGAAGTCCACAAAAGCAAAATCAGGCTTCTCAAGCGATATACAAAGTGTATCAAGTTGTTGGTCCTAATTCCATGCACACTTCCATATCCACCCATAATTTCTCATCTTCCCAAGTTTAGAGAGTCAAAGGTTCCAAACTATCAACCAATCCATATTTTATTCCTAAACACACTCCATCCACACCTCCACGCATGATATCCAATTCTCGCATTGAACATGTGTTGGCAACGACCCTTCATCATAAGGATTTAGAAGGCACTCTATCGTGATGTGCGCATAAAGATAGAGTTAACTTCGGTATCGCAAAGCAGATAAAATTTCTCAAAATTTTATTTCAAGTGCACGTATCTTGAAAAATCAACTTTTTCGAGCAGGATATCGATGGCACATTATGACAAAAGCATCAATTTCAGCAGTACCAGGTTATTCAACATCAACTTAAAATCTTTCAGAAAATACAAAAATATCAAAAAATATAAAAATCCAAAAAAAATAGAAAAAGGACTGAAAATAGTAAAGAAAAAATCGTCCTCTAGCGAAAACCATTTCAGTGGCACTTTGGGCAGGTACCATGATGAAAACCTAGCAAACAGGTGTCATGTGTAGAATCAAGCATCTATGTGCGCCATTTCAAGAGAAAGCATCTTATCGCATACATAATAAATCCATCTTTCCATCCATATCATCAGTCCATCCATGAACCATTTATCTATCTACCCTATCTTGATCTTGATAAAAGTTTGGTACACACTTTTCACGTGTTTATGGTAAACATCTTGACATGGGTCATTTTCATTGATCCTATCCTACCTAATGCTATCTGAGCCTTGAAGCATTATCCGAATGAGCTTTCCTCTATTTGAGCACCTTATCTTGTCACAAGATAATCCTTCGCATCCTTTGCATGTTTTTTGTATCCATATATCCAAGATTCCATCCAATGCCCATTCTAACATTGCTAGACACTCGGGGCAGATATTTGCATCTTGCTTCAAGAATAAATCATGATCTATATCCTCCAACTTATGTGGCAATCCGAACATTGGTAAATGTGAAATCAAATTGGTAAAGCATTTGTGAGCCAAAGATCCAAATCACTAGCCCATGGCATATTCTGACAACAAGACAATGTTCCTTATCAAGCTTTATATTTCATCGAACATCAATCCAAGCAATCAATATCAGTTGCATCTAATGTGTACTTCAGCGTCACATCAAAATCATCAAAGCTATTTTATTCTAAATCAAGCTTCATCGATCTTGATCAATTGAATCCAATCAATTATCACCTTTTTTGACTTAACACACTTAATCAAACTATCATCTTGTGCACGAGTTTACTCTAGGATAACACAACTTCCTGTAATTTACAAGTGCATTATCATCTTATTTGACTTGACACACTTAGCCAAATTATCAAATCCATAATCACCTCATTTGACTTAACAAAATTAGTCAAACCATCCTCTTCTGTACAATTTTACTCTAGGATAACACAACTTCCTATAGTTTACAAGTGCATTATCACTTTTGTTTGACTTAACACACTTAGTCAAACTATCAATCCATCAATCTGACCGATCAACATTAAGCTTGGTTTTCAACAAAATCCCCAAAAAAAAGCACTGATATCATCATGTATCCACCTCCAAATCGTCAAAATCGTGTGAAAATTTCAAAAACATTAAAAAACTCATCAAAATTTAAAAAACATTCAAAAAATCAAAAACCAAAAACATTCAAAAATCACACAAAATCCAAACAACATTCATAAATCTCGAAAATACCAAAAAAAATTGTAAAAATGTCTCAAAATATCGGAAAAATCCAAAATGGTGCACCCATCATCTCGCTTTCACCCGTGATCGTCTCACTCATAATACAGTCAATCGTCACTTTCATCCTTTGGTGAGTCAGTCAGAAGCAAGTTTAGCAGGTTCCAAAGTGAACACTCTAATCAGCAGAGTCTTGAAAGTCTAGATCAGTGAGTCAACAAGTTGGTCAACTCAGAATATCAATAGCTTATCACCCAAATTAGTCCCATCAAAACCCTGATCACTACATGTCCTAGGATGAAGCTTTCCTACGATGGACATAAGCATTAGGTACCCCACAATAGTTAGTCTTGGCTAGCAGCATGAAGAACATTAGCTTGTTTGGTTTGCTTTATTTGGTCTTTTTGACTTATCTTATTTTGCGCTTATTCCTAGGACCTCTCGATGATGCCTAAACAAAACAGGTTTAGAGAGAAAGGAATGGGGCAATGATTATTATCTTTTTATCTGTTGTGCTTTTTGGATATTCTTGTAAAATAACTTCATCATGCATACTTTGTTTTGTTTGTAGGAAGGATGTTTTAGGTATCTTGTTGACCACATAAGAAGGCTTGCCTTTTTATGTCTTGGCCCGAGATGTTTGGAATATCTGAACTGCATTCTAAATAAGGTTATGTTTTTCAAGTGTGAACAAGAGTACTCCTATCTGATTGTCGAGTCAAAGTCCATCACACTAGACACAATGCCATCCTAGTTCTTAATACCTTGATGCATCGCACCTATGTGTGTTATCAAACATAAGGAAAGTTATGCTCTTTATCTCTCCCATCCTTGGATAAGCAATACATCATCATCATTCATCATCATTTCTAATAAAGTTGGCTTGTTGAGCTTCTGCATCTTCTTGGATTCAAGGGTTGATCCCTATCATTCTTCTATCCGCTTTCGCACTAAAAATTCATCCATCCTGCATCCATCTTGCATCTTGCATAAACACGTCATATCATCATAGGACAACATCATCCATCTAACATCTCATCTTTATAATCATTTAATTTTTTTAGGATAATATAAATTTGTTATTCTAAGCATCTTTCAAACATCTCATTTACATCATCATTATCATATATATCATATAGTCTAACCATCCATACATTCATTTTGAATCTCTTTGTCGCGAGATCCACCTCAATATTTTCGCTCGATCTCTTGAGGGGGCAATGTACTAACGTACTTCTTTTTGTTGGGGCATCTGAAAAAATCAGAATTTTTTAAAATTTTGATGTTAGCAACATCATTCTTTGAACCAATGCAACAAGTACATTGCTTCAAAGAGGGGCAAAATGTAGACATGAAAATTTAACACTATCAATTAACATAATTGATTAGTCATATTTCACTCAAGAATTAAATAAATCAGGCTACCTGAATAATCTCCTAAGGTCTATTAATTTAATTAAATTACCAATATTTAATTAAATGATCAATATTCATTTCCTCTCATTTGATTTAAAAGAAATACAAAAATTTAAATCAAATGTCATATCACCTAACCTTTTGTTAGATTAATCAAATCATAATTAGTTTAATCCTAATTACATGAATCCTCTAGATTCATCCACTTGCACAATAAATCACTTATTTGATTTATTAAAACACTTATTTTCCCTCATTAACTCTCATGTTTGACTTTTTTGGACAAACACAATTCCCCCCCAAAACCCTCAACAACAAGCATTTATGGCCATTTTCAAATTTGAATGGGCACATTGGCCAAGACTTACACATTCCTCACCCTTTCACACCTTGACAAGTGTCACCTTTTCATTGGCTTGTGAATAATCCCACATTCATCAAAATCTCTCAATCTCTTACCCTTGAATCTATAAAACCAAGGCATTTCAACAACACAACAACACTTTTCCATGGAAAGTTACTCTCTATGTGAGAACTAATTTTTCTGATCACAACATTTTATCATCTTGGCGATCTTGCTTATCAGGAGGTGGGAAAGGGCTTTCTTTCCACATTTCAAGAAGCACCACTCCCACTATGGAATAGGTTTACTTCATGTTTTATGTGCTTTGATCATTCTTGTCATTTGTTTTCATTTTGAATCATGATGTATTATTTCATAGGGATATTAGATGTTTGCTTGGTTTTACAATACTAATCAACCATTTGCAGATTTTGATGTCCACAGTTTTATTTTCAATTATTTTTGAGGACCAAGCACATGTACGACCCTAGGATGAAGAGACAATATTTTATTGGGTTTCCACTTGGACGAATCCAGCTGCGCATATTCTGTGTGAATGACTAGATTCTTGACCACATAGGCTCCCACTTATAGTGTACACACTTCTCAGGTTAGCCAAGCATCAGTACCCATGAATCTCCCATGGCATACTTTTCATCTCTACAAAAAAACTGCATGTATAATGTGGGGCGGCTGCAAAGGACATGACGTTTTGCACCAAGAAAATAGATAAGGATCTGGCCTTCTAAACAAGGGTTTTAATTCAGACTTTCCATTCATGGAGGCCGACCCATGTGGTGAGAGATCATTGTTTCTCTTCTCGTCGGAGCCAACCACGTGATAGTGGATTTTTTTCTAGTACCCACTTTTATATCCCGACTGGAAATACACTTGGCTTTAGTGTGTTACCAGTTGGGTCGTTCCCTTGGGTTAGTATTTTTTCCCACAAGTCAGACCCTCTAAGATTAAAAAAAGAAAGTAAACATATTCGTAGTTCGATCAAACCTCATTTAGAAACAAAGGGAGAACACACACAATAAGTTTACTCACACTCGCAAAATGTTTTGTTCAATTTAAGGTTCCCAAATTGAAAGGTGAAGGCAATCTTTTAAAAAAACTAATATCCTTCACCTTCGGTTAAAACGAAGGCGAATGAAGTGGAGTTGAATATCTTTTGAAATCAAGGCTTAGAAAAAAGCATTTTTTAATGCTTGTTATAACAATCTAGAGCTTCCATTTTCTACTCTCATTTTTTATTTTAAACCAACTCACTTTTCGATTTGGGCTTAAAATCAATCAATAATTTGGTCTTTTTCAAAGTTGGCTAAAAAGAATCTTAGACATTTACTAGATTTCAATTTGGGTTAAAATTGGACAAGGAAAACTTCACATCTCATTTTGGTGCTTTAAAACGAATCAAAATCACTGCTTTTGAGGTCTAAAATGAACAAGTGTTTTTCATGTTTTGCAATTTTTTTCAAAAATTAATATCATTTAAAAGGCGTATGCACTTCTCTCATGCCTCATGATGATCTTGAGAATCAAAACTCTTTTGTGATATTAAGTTGTCATAAAGATTGTCTTCGCATTTCGATTTGGGAACGTAAAATTGAACAAAACATCTTGCAAGTGTGAGTAAACTTATTGGGAGTGTTCTCCCTTTGTTTCTAAAATAATTTTGATCGAACTATAAATATGTCTACTCACTTTTGTTTATCCTGGAGGGCCTACCTTGTGGGAAAAAGTAATTACCCAAGGGAATGACCCAACCAATAACACACTAAAGCCAAGTGTATTTCCTGTTGGGATATAAACGTGGGTATTGGAACGAAAGCCAATATCACCTGGTTGGCTCTAAGTGCTTGGATTTTATCATCATTTGTTTTCACTAAGGTTAAACCCCAGAAACTTTTTCCCTAATTTCCTTGATTTTCGCATAATACACTTTGTGGGATAAAGGGAAATAAGGACATTAGACATTCAATTTGAAAACAATAATCAAGAAAGTTTTTGTGGTAAAAAAAATTGAATCTAAGCAAGATAAAAGATCAATTGAACCCCACACATGTGCTTGCAATCTTCTATCTTATGGTTTTTCATGTGAACATTGATCTTTTGCTTGAAACAGTCTTAGGGAGAAGCATGTTCTTCAAAACCTTGGTCTTGTAAAAAATTCCTCTTAGGTTCATCTAGGATCAAGTCAAACACTTCACCCATCTTGAACATCAATCAAACATCATCTCATTAACCAACAACTTATGGAACCTTGGAAAACACCATTTATGCTAGACTTTTGGAAAATCAACATCACCTTATTTGACTTAATGCACCTAGTCTAATTATCAATCCTCTTGAACATTTTTTTCTCTAGGATAACACAGCTTCCCGAGGTCTGCTAGTTCATGATCACTTTGATTAGCTTAACACACTTAGCCAATTCATTGTCTTATGTGAGTTTTCCCTAGGATAACACAACTTCCTAGGGTTTACAAGTTCACCATCATCTTGTTTGGCTCAACACACTTAGTCAAACTATCCTCAACCAAAATCGAATAAAAACAAGTCCTAAAGTCTAGCATTGATCCAAAGTTCCTAAAAAATTTAAACACTCATATCATTCACCCCTTTCATCCTTCATCTCATCATTGGTTCTAAACACCTCAAAGGTCAGAAAAGCCAAAACATAAGAGGAACATGGAATATAAACTTAACTCATACATCATGAGTAGTCCAATTCAACCAAACTATCCAAGTATCTCAATGCCAATTGATTTTCAAAACTTGCATTTGTACAATCCACACATGGGAACAATATCTCCTACAAACCTCATTGGTACAAAAAATGTGAGTTTTTCCAATCTAGATTTTGGAATATCGTTTCCTATGGTAGATTTAAATAAAAATCAAAACTTACAAACCTATCAACCAAAAAATCAAGGTATGAGCCTTCCCCCTATACCAACCATCAATCAACCAAATTCGAGAAACACTCCAATCATAAAGAAAAAAATCATATCAAATCATCCCATTTTTCCATTTATATCGCAAGAGCAGGTGGCAACTATCCAAGCAATCCCATAAATGAACACCATTCCCAATCCAAGCACAGTACCCGAAACAATTGCAAGCAATCCATCAACAAGTATATCAACAAGTAGCACAACAACAGGCCCAACAAAAAGAATTATTGGCACAACAACAGCATGACCAACAACAAGAATTGTTGGCTCAACAACAAACATAGACATCACTCATGCAGCAGATCTTGCAACAGATTCCCACCAAAATTTTTGAAAACAATGATCAAGATCTATCCATCAATGAACAACTTGAAGATGTTTCTACCTCAACCAACGATCAAATCAAAAAACACCAAGAACCACTTTTCAATCATGATCAAAACTCACCAATGATTCCCAACAATGATCCAATCTAAGAAACATTAAAATCACTTGAACCTATTGTTGAAGACATTGGCAATTTCTCTGCCACAATTGTTGAAAACAGTCAATCCATCAATGAGCACTGTGAAGATATATCTACCCCATCTAGTGATCAAATCAATATTCATCAAGAGCCACTTTTTAGTGATCTATTTCAAGAGGTTTTAACATTATCTTATCCTATTGAAATAATATAAGATCCATTCACCAATGATCATGTTGGCAATGCCTCTACATCACCTAAAAAATTAGAGGACATATCTCAAGAAAACGTATTCCAAAGCATGATCAAAATCTTCCATCAAGGTCTAGCAATGGTCCCTCCCAAGGCATATTAACATCCTTCGACCTCACGGTAGTGAATAGTGAAAGAATATTTGACACCGCACTTAATCCAAATCCATTCAAATATCAAAAAGATATTGAGCCACTTTCCATGCCTAAGAATGATGTCCAAGAACCCACTATAAGCAATCCATCATTTGAAATTGATCCATGTCAAGAACTTGATCCAAAAAATGTCAAAAGCAATTCTGAAATTAGTGAAGATCAAGAATTCGTATCTCCCAGATACTAAAATGATCTAATGAGCACTCTTCTATCTATACAAGATGTCACAAATGATGATCAGATTCATATAGGACATATTCCTCTGCCTACCCATGAGATGCTTTCTTTGGATGGACAGATAGATGATCATCATTCAAAATAATAGTCTCATACTCTTGAAATCATTACCAAGGAACAAGAGTCTCCTACTCTTAACATTTTTATACCAGATCAATATTTAGAAAAATCTAGAGACATATCAGAAGCAAATCATGAAGAAGGCTTCTACATAAGTCATAAATCAGAAACATCCTATGGACACCTAGCATAAATAGATCATGAAGAAGGCTTCTATAGAAGTTGTAAATTAGAAACATCTTGTGGAGACATAGCATAAATAGGTCATGAAGAGGGCTCATACAAAATTTATGAATCAAAAATATCCTGTGAAATGAATCACGAGGAAGAGTTTTATGAGGACAATAAATCATCAACACTTCTTGAAGAATCAGTACAATATGATATTTCACAAGATCAAGCTAAAGATATCAATCACGCATTCATCCCACATGCGGATGATCCTATCCCTTATAAACTTGGATCACTCACTTTTTTAAGGGAAATTTATTTTATCAATGAAGAAGTTGTCACTTTTGAAGATCCACCACAAAATAGAGAAGGATTAACACCTTTTTTCCAAAGTAAATCATATCTTATAGCAAACAAAATGTTTCAACGGATGAATTATCAAGGCAGAGGATTAGGCCTACATGAACAAGGTATCCTGGAACCATTGCAGATTGTTGACAATCCTAAGCATCAAGGCCTTGGTTATTCGACAATCAAGAGTTCTCAACATATCAGGGATACATCTATAAAACTGGGGGCAACTTCATCTCAAGAAAATGTCAACATAGGGAGCATGGAGAATCCTTACGATGGAATCAATGCCAATACTACAACCCGCCACGTCATGAACCTTCATCCACCCATCACCCCATCCACGAAGTGGGACCAACATCAAAAGAAATATTTGAATCAAAGAACAAAGAACATTATCAAAGTAAAAGAAGCTACGAAGCATATCAGACAAATCAAATACAAGTGGATACCAAAAAATACAAAGAAAGATGATCCCTATCAAACTCCATTAGTCAAAGAAACTATGGGGAAAAATAAAAAAGGGAAAAGTATCCATCAAATATGTCCACAAAGGAAAAATCATGCTTCTCAAGCGGCATACAAAGTATATCAAATTGTTGGTCTTAATTCCATGCACACTTTCGTATCCATCCATAACTGCTCATCTTCCCAAGTTTGGAGAGTCGAAGGTTCCAAACGGTCAACCAATCCATATTTTATTCCTAAACACACTCCATCCACTCGTCCACACATGATATGAAATTCTCACAGTGACTATGAGTTGGCAATGACCCTTCATCATAAGGATTCAAAAGGCACTCTATTGCTAGGTGCACACAGAGACAGAGTTAACTCCGGTATCAACAAAGCAGATCAAGACTCTCAAAAGTTGCTTTCAAGTGCACGGATCTTGGCAAAGAAGCTTCTTCAAGTAGGATATCGATGGCATATTATGACAAAAGCATCAACATCAATAGTACCAGGTGATTTAACATCAGCTTAAAATCTATCAAAAAATACAAAAAAGAAAAGAAAAAGGATTGAAAAGAATAAAGAAAAAAGTCGTTCTCTAGTGAAAACCACTGCGATGACGCTTTGGACAAGTACCATGATGAAAACCTCGTAAACAAGCATCATGTGTAGAATCGAGCATATGCGTACATGCCAGTTCAGTTGAAAGCATCTTATCGCATCCATAATAAAGCCAACATCCCAACCATATCATTCATTCATCCATGAACCATTTATCCAATCCATTACCATCTACTTGCATTATCTTGATAAAATTTTGGTGCACACTTTACACGTGTTTATGATAAACATCTTGACATGGGTCATTTTCATTGATCCTATCCAATCCAAACATTATCTGAGACTTGAAGCACTATCCAAATGAGTATCCTTTGTTCAAACAACTTATCTTATTGCAAGATATTCCATATCCATTCGACCATCAATCCACCCATGGAATTCCATACATTGCTAGACATTGGGGGCAGATATTTGCATCTTGCTTCGAGAATAAATCTTGATCTATACCCTCCAACTTATTTGGTGATCTAAACATTGGTAGACATAAAATCAAATTGGTCAAATAATTTGTGAGCCAAAAATCCAAATCACTAGCCCATGGCATATTTTGATAGGAAGACATTCCTTATCAAGCTTTATCTTTCATCGAACATCAATCTGTACAATTCATATCAGTCACATCTAACTTAAACGTCAGTGTCACATCAAATCATCAAAACAATTTTGTTCCAAGTCAAGCTTCATCAATCTTGATCAATCAAATACAATCAATTATCACCTTGTTTGACTTAACACACTTAGTCAAACCACCCTTTTGTGTACAAGTTTACTCTAGGATAACACAACTTCCTAGAGTTTACAAGTGCATTATCATCTTAATTGACTTAACACACTTAGTCAAATTATCCAATCCATCATCAACTTGTTTGACTTAACACACTTAGTCAAATTACCCCCTCATGTACGAGTCTAATCTAGGATAACATAACTTCCTAAAGTTTACGAGTGCATTATCACTTTTTTTTGACTTAACACACTTAGTCAAACTATAAATTCATCAACCCTATCGATCAACATTAAGCTTGGTTTTCAGCAAAATCCCAAAATAGAGCATTGATACCATGACATATCCATATCTAAATTGTCAAAATCACGTGAAAAAACCCAAAAACATGCAGAAAATTCATCAAAAAGTTTCAAAAACATTAAAACATCAAAAAATCCAAAAACACTGGAAAAATATCAAAAATCTTCAAAAAAATTCATCATGCAGTCTTGTCAGTCTTTCACCTTGTCTGAACTATGTCATCTCTAAGCTTGAATGTAGGCAAATTTGTTCTTTGATCATCCCCCGAGACATTTAGGTCAATCCTTAGGCGTTAGTTGCAATAAATTGGAAATCTACTTGCCCATCTTATCATCATCAAGTTTGTCGTCAGTCAAACTACGTGATCTCTACGTGTATAACGTAGGCAAGGCTCATCTATGGATCAGCTCGCGAGACCCCTAGAATAGGTTTTTAGTTAATCTATTGTTCTTAATCTTGAAAACACCAAAAACATTGAAAAATCTTGAAAATACCAAAAAAAAATGTAAAACATCTCAAAATTCCAAAAATAGCCTTAAAATATTTGAAAAAAACCCAAAGTGGTGCATCTATCTCATCTGGATCTCATCCACAATAATCACCATTCCTAGTAAAGAATCATCACTTTCATGCTTTGCTAACTCAGTCAGAAGCAAGTCTAGCAGGTTCAAAAGTGTGAACTTAATCATCAAAGTCTCAAGTCTAGATTCATAAGCAAGCAAGTTGGTCAACTCGGAGTATCAATAGCTTATCACCCAAATCAGTCTCATCAAAACCCTGATCACTACATGTCCTAGGATGAATCCTTCGCACAATGGACATAAGCATCAGGTACCCCACAATAGTTTAGCCTTGGCTAGCGGTATGAAGAACATTAGCTTGTTTGTTTATTTTATCTTTGTCTTGTTTAGACTTATCTTAGTTTGTGCTCATTCCAAGGACCTTTTGATGATCCCTAAACAAATCAGGTTTAGAGAGAAAGGAATGGGGCAACAATCATTATCTTTTTATTTGCTATGCTTGTTGGATATCCTTGTAAAATAACTTCGTCATGCATACTTTGTTTTGTTTGTAGGAAGGATTTTTTAGGTATCTTGTTGACCACATAAGAAGGCCTGCCTTTTCATGTTTTGGCGTGAGATGTCTAGAATATCTGAACTGCATTCTGAATAAGGTCATTTTTGTTAAGTGTGAACAAAATTACTCCTATCTATTTGACGAGTCAAAGTCCATCACACTAGGTGCCATGCCATCCTGGTTCTTCATACATTGATGCATCACACCTACATGTGTTATCAAACATAAAGAAGGGTATTTTTTTTATCTCTCGCATCCTTGGATAATCAATACATCATCATCATTCATCATCATATCCAATAAAGTCTCGACGACTAGTTGATTTATTGGACTTTCACATCTTCTTGGATTTAACGGTTTATCCCTCTCATTCTTCTATCCTCTTTCGTGCTAACAATGCATCCATCCTGCATCCTACATAATCAAATCATATCATCATAGGACAACATCATCCATCACATTCATCTCACATGCATTGCATAATCATTTAAGGTGTTTAAACTAATATAGATTTGTTATTTTAAGCATCTTCAAAACATCTCATTTGCATAGTCAATTAATTTGTTTACGATAATATAAATTTTTTATTCTAAGCATCTTCCAACATCTCATTTACATCATCATTATCATATAGATCATATATCTAACCATCCATACATTCATTTTGAACCTTTTTGTTGCGAGATCAACCTCAATCTTTTCACTCAATCTCTCGACGGGGCAATCTACTAACTTACTTCTTTTCGCTGGGGCATATGAAAAAATCAGTAGTTTTTTTAATTTCAATGTCAGCGGCATCATTCTTTGAACCGATGCAATGAGTATATTGCTTCAAAGAGGGGAAAAATGTAGGCATCTAAAATACACCCATACATCTAATCATGCTTTATTGAACATTATTCCATCTATTAATTAAATAAACCAATTTAATTAATTCACTAAGGTTTTCTTCCTAATTAATTAAATCAAATTAATTAATTAATTTCCTAAAGTCCCTTCATTTAGTTAAATCATACATAATTAATTTTATTCATTTTCCTCTCATTTGATTTAAAATAAATACAAAAATTCAAATCAAATGTCATATCACCTAAACTCCTATTAGATTAATCAAACCTTGATTAATTTAATCCTAATCACCTGAATCCTAGATTCATCCACTTGTATAATAAATCATTTAAATTGATTTATTAAAACACCTATTTTCCTCACAAAGGCATATTCATTAACTCTCTTGTTTGACTTTTTTGGCCAAACACAATTCCCCCCAAAACCCTCAACCATATTCATTTATTGTCATTTTCAAATTTGAAATGGGCACATTGGCCAAAACTTGCACAAGGATGGGTCAATCCCATTGTGAGAAGTGGCTCTCTCTCATTTGTTGGGTTTTACTCCCACATTGCTCAATCTTGGCTTCCCCTCTCTCAATCTTTACTATAAATTCAATGCATTTTCTCTCATGTTTCATCTACAAGTTGGAGCATCCTCATTATATGCAACTTGAGTTCACTTAGCATCTCATTGTCTATCATCTCATTTTGGTTTAGCAAGGATTGGGAAAGGGTTGCCTTCTACAAAAACAATAGCACCAATCCACCATAGAATAGGTTTGCATTCATGTTTTACATGTTTTATTTAGTTTTTTTTTTTGTTTCAATGTCTCATTTACCATGTTTAAACTAGATGTAATATTTTAGTTTTCTTTTTTGTTTCAATGTCTCATTTAGCATGTTTAAACTAGATGCAATATTTCATGAGGATGTTAGGTTTGTTATGTTTGTTTGATCATGAAGATTTTTGATAAAAAAAACTAACATTTGCAGATTTACCATCATACAACTTCCTATCATTTTCTATCACCTTTTAAATTTATCATTTGTTGTGTTTTCTTTTTAACTATGGTGTCCCTTCTATAAACAAGGCGACCTATAAAAATGTAGCCATTCATCATTGTTTTGGCTGTTTTTTTTACCGTTTTGAGTTGCTTTCCCCCCTTTTATTAAAATAAAATTACAGTCAAGATCACAATAATGAACACATATAATTTTTAACATTACAACATCCTTTACCCTAATTAATATATAATGTATAGTTAATATAATAAAAAATAAATTATAATTTATAAATAAAATAAAATATTTTATATATAATAATATAATAAATATTTTTATAATATAATATAAAAATAATATTACAATATTTAATTAATATAATATAATATGATATAAATATTATATATTAAATATAAATGTAAATATAATATCATAAAATACAAATATAATATAATAACATATGATATATTATATATTAGTATAATATAATATAAAAATTATAGTATAATATTCAAATAAGAATATAATATAATATCATATATTTAATATTAAGATAAACATAGTATAATATTAAATTTTATAATTATATAATATAATAATTTAATATTAAAATTCATAATATTTAATTACTAATATAATATTAAGGATAATGGTAATTTACTAATAAAATATTTAAAAAATATATTAATATAAAAATATAATAATGGAAATAATTTAATAATAAGAATAATATAATAGTAATATCAAAGTAATAATACAATATTATGAATAGTATAATAATTTAAATATTAATACTATTATATAATAAAAATATATAACAATAATAATAATAATATAAAACTAACAATATTTACTATTTATTTGATTTCAATGCTTATCCTAACAATTGATTTAGAATTCAAACTCATTCAATTAACAATATGATATAATACAATATAATATAATATAATATAATATAGAATAATATAATAAATATTTATATAATATAATATTATTTAATATAAATACAATAAAACATATATTATATAATAATGTAACATAATTCAAACTTGTTATATTAATAAAATATTAATAGCATAATAGTAAATAAATAAAAAATAAAAATATAATAATAATATATAATAATAATGATGATATAATATTTCAATAATAATACTAATAATTCCTGATTATAAATTTATACCTCTTTGACGTACCCATTGATTGCACACGAAATTGCTAATATTTAATATATTATAATGTACACAAAAATTTAATATAATTTTATGTAAGTTATAAAACTTTTTTAATTTTGAAATTTAAAAAAACTATACAGCCATTATTCTTAAAAGACTAAATATTTTATTTAAACTTACCAATGTTGTGAAAAATAGAGACGTAAGCACCACGAACAAATGTTTACTGACACGGTTGAAGAGTACTGTGAAAACTGTAAAAGTGAATTGAGTATAATGATGGAATGTATCGTCTTCCCTAAGCCGGCAAACATTTTGTTAAACAGAAAAAAAAAAAAAAAATTCACCTCAGCTTTATTACTGGGTAAATAATGCATTTTGATGAAGCTACAAATAAAAGTTCACATTGCTTACTTTAAAGAGCTAATACGTTTTGATGAATGGAATGTGAAAAAAAAATCCATTTTAATTTTGACAAAATGGCGATTTTCTTAAAAAAAATTGTTCTTAGTCTTTTATAATAAATAATGGTTAAAAAAGTTTGTTTTTTATTTAAATAATATTTTAAAATTAAAAATAAATAAATTAGTTTATAAGTAATAATAAAATATATTATTAATGTCGTTTGTTGTAGCATCTTTTATTCATTGCACCTCTTCTCTTGCTCTTCATCATTAGTGTAGAATATTCTGTCTAAAATATTCTTCTAGATAAGTTTGATAGTTGTTGGATTTTTAGGACAATGATTTCTTAGTTGTGCAATCTTGCATGGAGTTGTATGCCTATTTTCTAGTTGGCAATTGCCATTCTAGATGGCTCTTCTCATGCATTATATATTGTACTATTTCTTAAACAATTATCAAGTTAATAATCAGTGCAATTATTTAGAGTTTATTTTTTCTTTTCAATTTTTACAATTGTATAATTTTGAACTCTACTAATATTCCTAAAATTCTCAAATTTAGTTGGTGGCGAATGCAGATCCAATCTCCCTTGTATGACAAGCTTGAGTATGACTGTCATGAAGCCATTGGAGTTGCACCCTAAATTGAATAGGGCTTTTGGGAGCCCTCGCTCAAATTTTATGGCACCTTATCAACCAATCTCTGGTGCTTATACCCTTTTTGTTTTCCCTATGACTGATGTTGCTAGTTCAATGGGGGTGAAATTTGTCGATGATTCCTCTTATAGGGATTTCACTGCTAGGATGAATTAAGCAAAAAAGTGCAAATTTATGGCTTGGGATGCTTAGCCAAAGAAGGGCAACATGGCCATCGATTAGATGGGATTTTCGAAGGTCCGCTCGAAAACCCTCATTGTCTTGGTCTTTTTGGAGAAGCTTAAGAGAGAGGTTTATGAAGTGGTGCAATTTTACACTAGTAATGGGTTGATTGCCAGTTTAATCATATGTGGCCAAAACTATCAAATTTGCACTTGACTGGATTTCATCAACATGACAACCAATGCTCAATGGTAATTTAGAAGTTTACCCTTTTGCTCAAGGATTTTTCATTGTGGTGTTTGATTGCAAGTAGGATAGGGATGCCATTCTACATGAAAGATGGTGTTGGGGACAAAGCTAGCTCCTTCTCAAACCATGGTTTCGAGTTTTAAATCGTATCCTTGAATCATTCTATGTGAAGCATGTTTGGGTTCATCTCCCAAATCTCTTGTTATAATTCTGGTTTGAGGATTACTTTCAAATGATTGGGGAATCTTTGGAATTTTTCTTGGCAACAGATTTAGATGCTTCCAAATTTGCTCATACAACTTTTTCCTATATCTTTGTGGAACATGGATGTCACAAGAGACCTCTGTACTAAAATTACCTTCAAGATTGCTAATTGAAGTTGGACTCAACTTTTGGATTATGAAGGTATACCCTTCAAATGCAGAAGGTATTCGATTAAAGCTTCCTCAAAGGTTAAGGAGTATGAGGTGGAATTGAGGGGCGAAAATTCATTGATCCTCTTAGATTGCGATAGCCCCAATTTCACCCCGAGCGGTGACATCTAGGTTGGTGTCAAATTTGAAGCATGGGGGAAAAGGAAAAGAAACCAAGGTGGTTGGTCCCTCCCTAATCTCTATAGTTGTAGCATCTTCAAATGTATTTTTTGCATCTTCGGGCCTACCATTGGATGTTGGTCTCTTAGGGGGAAGGAACCCTTCAAAGAATTTGATTCTAATTCATTGGCATCTTCTCCATCAAAGCTAGAATGGACATAGGTGAAGAGGAAAAAATCCTCCTTGGGTAAACATGACATGGTGTTTAGATTTTCCTTGAAGGGGGTCAATGATGGTTTGGAAAATAAAACCCCTAGTATTGGATTTCTCTATGATTACAACAAGTTAACTTTATTATTTTTGGGCGTGTCTAACGGTTATTCTGATAGCTCATTTTGGGGTTGTATGTGTTGCACCCTTTTTGGAAAGAGCATGCATTGATGTACTCACCTTTATTTTAATAAAATCCCTCTTATGTATAAAAAAGCTAAAAGATGTTATTAACTATAAATTTTATATATTTTACATTCAATTAAAACTGTTAGTTTTAAAATAAAAAATATAATTTTAAAATTAAGAATTAGTTATAACATATTTTATAATGGTAGTATGGAAAAAATACTTCAAATATATTTATGAAAATAAAATTATAAAATTAAAATAACTTAACTAATATAGAATGACTCTTAAGTAAGTAAAATAAATATAGATAAATAATATTTTGTCTAAATTTTTTAAACTAACAAAGAATATCACAATAACTAATAAATAAAATAAAATAATTCTTAAGTCATTAAAAAATAAATATTAAATAAATAATAATTAAAAATGTCATATAAAGTTCAAATACTTTAATAAAAATAAAATAAGCAATATAAGAGAAAAAATATAATTTTGAGTAAAATTTATTTAATTTAAAAATATTATATATTATGTATAATGTAATTATAATATGAAAGTCACTTAAATCATACGTATAAGGGTGATCATACCTACATATTCACAAGAAATAAAAAATAAATATAATAATAAATTTAAATATATTTAAAATTATACTTTTTGGGAAGCTTATAATAAATTAATTTGATCCCCTAAAAGTAAATCAAAAGTGGGTTTTTATCAGCATTTTGATAGGTGTAGAGGAGACTTCATTATAGTTATGGTTTAAATCATTATATTAAAAATATGTGACCCAAAGAGTGTAACCCATTATTGTGGCAGCACCCATAAATAAATTTAATATAGAAATTGACTTTTTATAAATTTATAATAATTTAAGTGATTAATTATATTATTGAAATATAAATTCTAATATAATATATTGTATATAGAAATTTATTATAAAAATTACAATAGTTCTTCAAAACTATTTTTTAAGTTAAAAAATAAATAAAAAATTATAAGGAAAATTCAAATTACAAACAAAATTTTATTAATTTTGAATGTAACGGTTATGTCAATGATTAAAATCAAATGGTTTATAATATTTAGAAGACTAGTCAATAGCTTGTTCAAACTTACTAGATATATTCAAATTGCTAAAAAGTAGTCTAAAAGTTTTTTTGTAGATATTGTAATTGTTGAAAAATTGTTTAAAGAGATTTATTTTTCTTATTGAAAGGACTAAATTTTATATTATAAATAAATAAGATCAATCAATTTGAGGTAATTAATAATACTTTTTTATATTTTTCATTTAAGATTTTAAGATAATTATACTAATTTCATTAAAAAGTGCTTGTTTTTAATCTAATATTCATTTTGTAATATTACAATTTCACACAATCAATATGAACAAACTGTAAAACTTATATTAACCATTAAACCAAATAATATTTAAATAAAATTACTCTCCACGAACTTTCAAATTAGAAAAGGATAAATATACATATTATATATATTCATCTAACATAAACAAAGTCATAAAGATTTGATTTAATAAATTATTATATAAAAGAAATATTGTTTGGAAACACTTAAAAGAAATAAACAAGAATGTCTTTCAAACATCATAGAATTGAATTAGAGTATTGTTGAATTAGAATACAACAAACTGCCCTGAGCTTAGTTTGCACTCAGCGGGGATACATACATTTATATGTGGTATAAGGAGAATGTAATAATGAGGAGAATCTGAGATTAAAGTAAAGTGAGAGCGGGGCCAACTAAAATTGTTTTGATGTTCATCCACGTGTTTTCGAATCTTCAAACTACTTTAATATTTGTTTTGAATGCCTCTTTCAGAACTATAATTGAAGTTCATGCATGTGACTTCGATTCCTCCAACTACTTTAATATCTGTTTTGAACGCCTCTTTCAAAAGTATAATTTAATTTGACACCTCCACTTTATAATGTGGTAAATAATGCAATTTGAGGGCGGTGGGGATAAAATTTCACTTTGACCAAGTTTAATCAAACTAAGATGTGAAGTAAAAAGGACAAGGACGGATAAACTTGTCTCCTTACAAAATTTGTTTTTTTTTTAAAGAATAATTATAAAAACAATAAATTTATAGTGGGATATTGTATTTTTCTTCTATTTAATTGAGGTTAATTTAATTAAATATAGATATATTAAAATTCATTTAGATTAAATATTAGAGGGTATATGTAATTTTGAATTTAATATTGCTTTATAAAAGAAAATTTTAAGAGGATTTGTGTATCTCATTACATTCTAAATAAGATATTTGTTTTTGTTTAAGTTAATTTTCCATCTTTATGTCACATTATATTTGTAGATATTTTCTTAGATCACATTGATCTTATCTCACTATTTTTTCTCTTACTCATTAATTCACCAGATTTGCCTCTATCATCCCTATTACTTAAAATAGGAGCATATAAAAATATCTTAAAAAAGAGTTGCTTGAATCAATAAGATTCATGTTCTCATAGATAAAACCTTAGAAATGATATAGTTTACAACCATGAAAAAGATTTGCATATAGCAAGAAATTCCCTAAAATGACTATGCAACCTTTGATTTGTTTTAGTGCAATGAATTAAAGTATTATTCTAATTCTTTTTTCCTTGTAATTCTTCTAGGATGAGTGAGCATGAGAGATGGGAGGATAGGAAATGATTTCAATTCCTATCTCTAAGTATAAGAACATATCAAGAAGCCATACTAATATGTGTTTAGTTAGCTTACAATGACTACTAGAAGATGTGAGTTATCCAAAAATTGAAATTGAATTTATAAATTTTGTGATCACATTCATAGATATGGGGTGAACTCCAAAGCCACAAAAAAAGACCCAAGATATGCCATAGTGATGTTTATGCAAGGGTGAATTCCTTGATTGGTATGGAGAGATATGAAGAAGTGAGTAAGAAGATGATAAATGTATGAAAATATATGCATGTGGAGATATGTAATGGCTAGAGAAATGAGTTCAATATTGCATAAAACATCAAGTATCATGTAAAATAACATCTAGATTATGTTATATTCAAGTATAACATCTATCATGATTGAGCATTATAAACATATGTGGTACATAACATCAAGGAGATATGGTTTCCCCCAACATTTGTATGTGGGAGATGGTGAGGTGGCCCTTAATGGATAAAACACCCATGTAAGCAATAGGACATAATGTTAAAGCATGAGCACAAAAGGAAATAGGTCTCTAGTAGTAACATGGATCTAGGAATGAAATGCTTAACATGGGGTAAGACATGATGCAATTGAAGTCAAAAGATAAAAAAAGGTGACAATGGTGGAAAGTGTCATGTGGGAAGGCTTGAGTCCCTAAATATAAAGGTATGACAAGGTAAGCACACTTCCTATATGCATTAGTATTTTTAGATACTACATGATACATTTTAGACATTATATCTTATATGCAATGAACCGTTATAGAATTGGCAATGGTGCTTGTCTTGCCATTATGGAATTTTAACTTCTAGATTTGTTTATAATAAATATCAAGCGCTCTTCTAAGCAACTCATTCTCTTAGAAGTAGGTGTGAGAAAAGATAATATTTGTAACTATATTTTCACAAATGATAGAACTATAACATAAAAAGAACATTTTTAGACTAAATTGTGGGTGCAATCAAATTCAAAATAGTCTTAAAGTTACATAAAAAAATCACTAGTCTAATACACACATACATAATTCTATATCATTGAATACAATCATTAATCTATTTTAAATCCATGTATTCATTATAAACATTTACAAATCAAACAAAATATAACTAAACAATATTTTTTCTTTACTTTAATAATTCTCAACTTATATTAATTTAAATCTATACTATGAATTTACTTACCTAGATTAATAGGCAAGATCATATGTTGTGACACGTGGCTACCAGCTTGGGTGGAGAAGGATCATATGTGAGTCTGATTCCAGGTGATGGTGAATCTGTTGAATAAGAGGGATTTAGAGGATGTTCGTTGAAGATTCTTAATATTTGGGCTTCTTTGGAGTCGGTTACTTTCAATCATATTCCTAGAGAATGGAATGTTGTTGTGGATTGTTTGGCCAAGTGGGCCTCTGATCAAATGCAAAATTGGAACATTGTGGATAGGGGTCAATTACCCCTCCATTTGTCTCATGAATTGGACAACTTAGTTACTGTGTAAAGCCTTGCACTGTACTTCTTCTAATTTTAATAAATTTTTACTCCTCCTTTAATAATACTAATTTACTAACTTAAATTAATTGTAAAATATAATTATTTTTATATAATATTATAAAATAATATTTAAATAAAATAATTTTATATACTAAAAAAACCATCAATTAAAAATAACCATTCAAAAAACAATTCTTATTATAATTAAAATATCATAATATATAATTGTTAACATTTTTGACTTTTTAAAAATAATTGACAGACAACTGCCAGTATTCGAAGTGGAAGAGGTACGAATTAAATGCTAAAAAAATTTAAATGCTCAGTTACAAAATGTAACATTTGAAATGGAAGAGGCACGAATTAAATGGTAAAGAAAATTAAATGCTCAGTTACAGAATGTAACGCTGCATGGCTGCATGTTTAGCTACATCTGCCAGTATGCGTTTCTATATGCATTTATCAGAGTTTATTTCTGGCAGCTTCAGAAAACCTTATTTGGTGCGACATATATGGCAGCGGCAGTTTGAAGAGCTTGGAACGATAATGTTTTTCTTTGAGAGATTTAGCTTCCATCCTTGGACGTACACACAGAGATTCATGGCCAATGCCTGAGCCATTGTCAGTGCCGTTTTAAGCTCCAGATCTAGCATGGTTAGAAGAGAGACGAGGATCAAGGGGGACAGAAGCAACCACACATGACAAATGATCATGTATGGGAGGGCCGGGCTTAACCAGCACACTCTAAGCGTTGACCGCTTAGGTGGCTGGTGTGGGTCCCTCCTTACCCATCCCCCTAAGCCTTTTCCGTTCCGTTGGCTGTTATCCCGCGCAAGTTTAAATTTAAACAGTTTCTCCCGCCTGTAAGATCTCCATCTACAACTACTCTGATCAGTCTTCATTTGTCGGCGTACTTCCGGCCTGTGCCAAAATGGGAGCTTTGAAACAGGGTATTGGCGTCCATCAAAGCACAATGGAAGGACAATTTTTGTCAAGATATTACAGTTGGAAATGCTCTCATGTATACAAATCGTGGAAGCATAGACAAGGCACGTGAACTGTTTGACCGGATGCCTTAAAGAACTGTGGTCTCATCGAATGCCATGATTGCCGGATTTGCACCAAATGCGTTTGAAAAAAAGGATTGAGAAAATTTCAACCAAATGCCATTCGCCAGACTCCACAATCGTCGCCAGCAACCTTACAGCCTGTGTGAAAATGAGAGCTTTGCAACGGGGCATGGACATCCATTACAGGATAAATGATGGAGAAATTTTGTCAGATGTTGTAGCTGCAACTGCCCTGAGAGATATGTATGCAAAATGTGGAAGCATAGACAAGGGACGTGATCTATTTGACAGAATGACTCCAAGAATAATTTACAGAATGCCTCCAAAAATTACTTACAGAACGACATGATTGTAAGCTATGCAAAAATGTGGAAGCATAGACAAGACACCTAAACTGTTTGACAAGATGCCTCAAACGCACTGTTCTCATGGAACGCCCTGATATCAACAAAATGGGTTTGTTGAAATGCTTTAGAAACTTCCAACCAAATACAAATGACAGGTGTAAAACCAGACTCTACAACCTTTGCTACCATCCTCCCAGTCTATGCCAAAAGGGATCTTTGGAACAAGGTGTGGACATCCATCAAAGCATAAAGTGTAGAGGCATTTTGTAGAGGTAGTTGCAGGTAGACATGTATGAAAGACGTAGTAACTCATCTTAGAACTACTCTTTGTAGTACCATTTTCTTTCTTCCTTCTCATGTTGAAGCTAAATTAATGAAATCACAAATATAATACTACAAAACACTAACATTTGAACTTTAACTTTCTTACTACTTGCATCATTAGTTTTAAGCCATGCTTTGATCCTATATAGGACAATCCAATAGACTTGACAAAAATTAGACTATTTATTTAATTGAACTTCTTAAGTTTTTTCCCACATTATATAAAGGAATGTAGTCTTACAACATCAATAAATCCCTATGAAAATTCATCCAAAAATTCTCTTGGATTAACATACTTGGTTTCTTAGGTTTGATAACAATATTGATATTAGGCATTCATGTTTAGGTCTAAAAAAGTCCTTATTGTATCTTAACATATGGTGACATCTAAGAGATGGGTCTTATGACAACATTTATTTGGTTTGAACCATCAAATTTTAATAGAATTGGTATGGTCCGAACATGTGCCCAACTCCAATTGCTACATTCTCACATTCATTAAATCCTAATCATATTTGGCATACTTTTGATTATGCTTATGTATGTGAAAGCGTTTTATACAACCGCCATTAAATTTTTGGACCTAGACATGAATGCAAGAGTCCTATAAAAAAATAATGGCTTTAGATGTGTGAGCTCAATGGATGCAAGAGTCCTATAAAAAATTACACACACATGACATGCACCCAATTGTTAGGTTTCTTGACTCTGAACATCTTAGGAACATGCATATTATCAATCCTAATTTATTTGAGAGCTTGATTTTGGAACTTAAATGATTTATCTCTAGAGTTCCATAGACGTAAGTCACCTACAAACTTTGACAAATTTCTGCACTCGAGTTTGAACTTACTAACAATTATCTTCCAACCTCATCTATCTATGAACACATGTGTGTTAAGATTCACTCTAGTAGATCAAAGGATACAAATTCAATTGGGGGCATCAATAGTTAGAAAATCCACTAGTACTTGCCACAAATATGGGAACTTCATTAATTCTAACATGCACTGGCTTTTAATTGCAAAATTATTATGGAAGTATGAATAATAGCATACCATGGACATAAGAATCCTTGAAAAGTATAACTTGTTAGAGCGCTCAATTTCAATCTTGACATGTGATTGATTCTATTTAATTGTTTTGATAAATATATGTATTTATAAATTTGATTTTACTCAAGATCTCAGGTTTGAATTTGAGAATTCTTTATTGCTAAAACTCCTAGTGGATGTGAGGCTCCTTGTAATTTTAACTTAGCATAATTTTAATTCTAGTTTTTAACAAGGGCAACATTTAGATTTCCACTTAGATGATAGACATCGTGCTGCATAATTAAATTTGGTCAATCAATGATTTAGATCTCACTTGATAGAGTAAAGAATATGGCTTTATCTTGACTTAGGACTCTTTCCAATGCGAGGTTTACTCTAAGACATCCATGATCAAGAAGTTTCTTAAGGAATTTTTGGTTAGGAGTTATTAAGACTTGGAAAGTAAATTAGGCTTCATAGGATGGTGAAATCTTGCACATTGTTTGTGTAGATTCAGCCATCCTCATAGAATAACATGGTTCATTTCTCCAAATAAAATGCTAAAACTAGATCAAACATGCATGGAGAAAAGGAAATACAACCTATTCTATTCTATGATGGATTGGTGCCCTCCATGAAGATGTGAGAGAGCCCTTTCCCAATCCCTTTCTAAGCCAAATGAGATAGACAATGAGTTGCTATGAGCTCAAGTTGCCTATAGTTTAGATACCTTCAAATTGTGTTGTAGAAATGAGAGAAGATGCATTGCTTTTATAGAAGAAGTTGAGAGAAGAGAGGCCAAGTTTAGCCAATGTGGGACTAAATCCCCTCCAATAGAATAGAGCCACTTGGCATGATGGGATTGGTCAAAGCTTGTGCAAGTTTTGGCCAATGTGCCCATTCAAATTTGAAAAATGTCAATAAATGCATGTTGTTGAGGGTTTTGGGGGGAATAATCTTTGTTCAAAAAAGTCAAAGATGAGAGTTATTGAGAGAAAATAGGCTTTTTAATAAATCAATTAAATTGATTTATTGATGCAAGTGGGTGGGTTAGTTAGGAGTTTAGATTTGACTCTAGTTGAGTCAAAAGCTAGAGAATGGTAATTGTGATTTAGAAGTTAATTAATTTAGATTAATTAACTTAGGGGATTTTAGGGATTTGATATTTGATTTGTTTGATTTATTAAATCAAATAAGAAGAGCCTTAGGAACTTAATTAAATAATTTGATTTATTTAATTAAGCTTGATGAACCTTAGGATTAAATCAATAAATTGTCTTAATTGATTAGCAGAAGAATTGAATGCATGATGTTAGTTAAAGCGGAATGTATAATGTTATTTTTGCATGTCTACAAATATAAAGCAAGCTAGTCTCAAAGGATAGATTTGATAGAGAAATTCTCATGAATGGACTCTAAGACTTAGTATAACTAATTCAAGCTTGAAAACCTCACATGCTTAATTTATTTAGACTTTAGATCATTGAATCTTACAACTTAGAGTCATAAGATAGTGGTTTTTAAGACCGTGTTAGAATTTACCTCAAAGAGTTTTGTTATTATTTCCTGTGATGATTTATCCATGGGGTTTACATTATTATCTCTTAATAAATTTTAACCTTTGTAATGATGGTGGTGGATGGAGATAGATTAACACACATAAACTCAAAAAATGCAATCAAACAAAAAAACAATGATTTTCCCAATGTGTTGTTGCACAAAATGTATTCCATTTCTTGATTCAAATTGATTACATGTGCCTCCTTTTATAAAGGTCTTAGAGAGATATGCTGATCATTCTAGATCTAACTAGATCTTGGGTTGACTTGCCTCACTAACAAATATTTAATGCATTTTCCTTCTTATCATTATCTCTAAAATTATTCTAGAGCATTACATTTAATAATTTCTTCCTTATTTAATAATTATGCCCATAACATTTAATATTTGTGGTGTAGGAGAAATTAATACTCCAACACTCCCCCTTAATTTCTATCACACATGCTTCAACATTTACCATTCTCAAATTTCATCTCTCACTGGTGGTTGCAACCAAGTCTTTTTTGTATTAATTTTTTGGTATCAATATGTGATTTGGGTTCTCATTCCACTTATTTTTTGTATTTTCTTTGCTTGATAGTTTATAGGTTACTATCTTTAGAATTCTTGATTTGAGTGTTTAAGGAGACTATTTACGCTATGTTACTATCATTCACATTAGAAAAGTCTCTAAGTGTTAACCATGAGATTAACCCCTTAAAACTCTCAAGAAACGATTAAATAGTATTGGAAATGTCTTGGAAATTGTTTTGGAGTATCTAAAACCCTTACAAACTCTCCTTGAAACATTTAAACCCTTTATTATCTTTCAAAATAATATTCAATGTTGAGAATTTAAATTTAATGGATGGTAAGAAGGTAATTTAGAATGAAGGTTTGAACAAGGACCATAAGATATATGGCCTACCTTGAATGCACCATTAGATCTTTATTAGATCATTAATTACCTTATATTTTCTCAATACTTTTAGGGCTAAGATTGATAGATTTTAATGTGTTGAAAATCCTCGCCTAGCTATCATGATAGAGCTACAATTGTGAAGTAGGAGCTTAACACCTACTACAAGGTTTGACAATGTGATGCATGATATCAAACTCTGCCTATAGTTGTTGCAAAGAGAAAACTAGAATTTTACTATGTTATTGATGTTTGAATGTGGAAATATTTTTGGAACATCTTTTTTTGTTTGTATCATGAAGGTTTCCACCTTGTTGTTAGTCATGAGTTAAAATGCAACCATGAAAGCTAAGAGGATTATCTCATCAAGGGTAAGAGTGTCATAAATGCTAGTATCAAGACTAAGATCATTTCATGTAGAATTCTAAAATTTCACTCTTACAAGATAGTAATCACGAATTGGCTAGTCTCATATCTTGAAAGAGGCCTTTCATGATAATTTAATGCCACTTAAAAATTCCATACCACACACATATAGAGGAGATAGTCCCAAAATACATACAGTATCACTAACATAACCTTGTCATTAAGTTAAAATATTGCCATGAATAACATATACAATTATCCTTGTTTGGTTTTATTGAGTGAAAAAAATATGGCATGAAAAAATTCTAGAATTTTTGGAACTAAAACAATCAAAGCTTTATGTGTGAAAAAAAAATGGTATGGTGTCTTAGCTTTGTGATAAGTATAGGATTGTATAGGTTAGCCTCTTGAAATTAGGGAGGCTTGTCCTTCCAAGAAATAAAAGCATGATAAACTTGGCTATGAATGAGTTATTGAAACCTAATAACTTACATTCAATGATGGTGTCAAATCAATCCATTGTGATTTGATGGTGTGACAATTTTTTAGTATGTATGGGTTTAATGTACTTTCTCTATGTACTTCTATTTATGTTAAGTTTAGGATATAGCCTCTAGGATGCCGTTTGTTGACTAGGGGCAATTAATGGTAAGTATTACCAATATGTTATATATTTTTATTTATGTTGATTAGGTGGGCAACCGTACTATATGAAAAGGTTATATAATTAGAATTAAGATATTATACTACCATGGGTTTAATCTTTGCCTAATTATAACTTATGCATTTTTAAATAAACCTTGAATGAAATGAATAGACTTTGATTCCTTAATATTTTATATTGGTTTACATATATGTTTATGGGCAGATGTCAACTCATGTGATTCAATGTGTTTCTTATGTGTTGATAAATTGTTTGTTAGGATTAATGTGTCTCAACTTTGCGATTCCTAGAATTTGATTTATTGATTTATTAACTATTTTATGCTTAAGTTTATTTTCCTACTATGTCATGTCACTTTGTGAGACCTACTGGTTGAGGTGGCACCCTACATGGAGGTGACTAGGATGACATGAAAGGTAATTATGTGGAGATAGGTATCCCACTTGGTGGACCCATATTTGAAGCTAAAATGATGGCATATGTCATCTTGTAAGACTTCTTATGACAGATTATGATATATTTATTGATCGGTTTATTTAATGATAGATTATGACGATGTAAGAGTCAAGTATGAAAAATTAATGATAGGTTGGCCCCATGTGATTTAGGTGCCTATGTGTGCAAGGGGTTTGCATACATGCAAGGTACATTGCATGTTCAAAGGGGTTGTGCATGTTAAGAAGGCATTGTAATTGAAGAAGACTATGATAGGTGGATCCTGTCTATGACCCAATGTATTACATGCAAGGGTATTGCATGTATGTAGGCACCATACATGTGTCAAGAAGGGTTGTTTTAGCATTGGATTTATTTTCATCAAATGCATTGTAAATTATATATGGGGTACTTGTGCCTTTATATGTAGAGGATGAAATTATTTACAAGTATCGTTATGTTGTCGAATTGTTTTCAGAATCTTGTCATTGATTGAAGAATCATGTTTACCAACTAGCTATGGAGATTGTATTGTAACCATATTCAATTGTTGATAATACAAAGGATTGTGATTTTGGATAATGGGTTTTTTCTCCTAATTTTTTTTTCCACATGTATATCTAGTGTTATAGTATATTATTTTATTGCATGTTTATTTTGTTATATATATTTTCATCTAATAACTATAATTGTTAAGGGTTTGTAAGAATTTTTTTGTAGTATTTCCCCCACTTAGAATGGTGTAAGAAGTTGCTTCCACTTACTTGACTTCCTTTCATTGAACCTAGAGCAATACAAAAAATTGAACAATTTAATAGATACCTTTGGTGTAATGTAACTAGATTAACTAGCCAGGGTCATAAACCCTTCAAATAGTATGTTTTAGATCAACAGCTAGGGTTAAGTGAAGGACTCTACAAGGGCATAGGTAGAGGATAATTTTTCTCTTATACTAGCTTATCCCACTCATTGTAAGTTGGTCACTAGAATTATAAAACCTATGGCCCAATTATCAATAATAATTTCATTGCTCTAGCTTGGAAGGAGTTAGTGAGTATGCTCTACCAAAATAAGTGTATCATTGTATCATGTAGGGTTAGCTAACTTTCAACACTAACATGAAGGTGATAGATTTCAAGACCTAGGTCCAATTTTGAGTGGTGGCATAGAGTTATCCTCATGATGATGGATGGAAAAGCAATGAAGTCGACACTTCTAATATAGATGAAAGATCTTTAATCAATTAAATTAATAGATAAAAGATGTTTGATCATTTAAATTAATACTTGTAAAAAGGAAAATTAATAGTAACCAAAATATAGTTGTTACACTTATTTAACCATGAGAAAGGAGCAATGCCAATAAAAACTTGGTACATATTTGAATAACCTATGAGATGGCTTGAGGCCTCCTTCACTACCAATAAACATCTACTAAGGGTAAATCCACTAGCCATCAAAACCTTTAATATTTTCATTGATAAAATATGGGATTCCAACGATAATATTTTTATATACCTGGGATAAAATAAATCACAAACAACATGAATGTTATCATGATATGTCTAGAAATAAAAAACATAAAAAATGCAAGTATAGGCTATGTGAACGAGTACTCTTAGATCTACATCAATAGACTAAAGCTTATAGAAGAATGGATAATGTTAGTTAGATGTGAAACCATGTAAAAAATTCCTCAATTTTGAGCCATCCTTAATTATCTTTGGAGATTGGAGACTCTTAACTCCCCACTTTAGTGCCTTGCCATACCCCAATATAATAGAAAGGAGAGGAATCAATAAATATTTTAAGAAACAAGAAAGTCCTTCCAATATAATCATTAAATAATTTAAGAAATTAGCCTCTATAACAAATCTGAGAGCTCTTTAAAGGGGCGAGTCTAACTTTCAAACGTGGCCATGGGCCCCACTGCAACTTCAAATGCAAATTTAGCCTATTTCCTATTTGTCAATAACACGACTAACCATGACATTCGATGCTTGCAATTACTTCCCATTGACTGCTTTTGTAGCTTTATTTTTAGTTTTTAGGGTAAACATCTATGAGCATGAAACTTCAATTTACATATTTTTTAGTCCCTCTCTTGCCTAGCTCGAATGCATAACAAAATTAAATGTAGATTTTATTTCCATATATATAAATATAAATTCAATTATTATTCTAAATTATGATATATTTATGAGTAAAAAGAAAAGAGAAGAGTGAAAATATAAATTCAATTAACATAATAAATTATGACTTATTTATGAATTGAAATTATGAAAATGTAAAATAATCTTGTTGTTTGAACATTCACCATTTCATCTCACTTGAATTGATTTTTTTTCTTACTTTTATATTCATTGTGTAGCCAATTCATATCACTTAAATATTTTTTTATGAATTGATTTTTTTTTTTCACTTTTATATTCATTTTGTAGCCAATTCATATCACTTAAATATTTTTTTACTAAAAGTAAAATAAATACACAGAATCAAACATGTATATGTCCACAATTTTTTTTTTTAAATGTTATAAAAATCATGAAAAACCATGAAATTAAATGTAAATATTATTGCTTTAAACATTTCCTAACTTCAATCCACAGATGTCTCCACAGTTTTATTTAACTTCATAAAACAAAAACACAGTTTACACTTACGACCCCCAAAATTATCATTGATCAAAACAACTTATAAAATGAAAACACACCACTAAGAGTGCTCAGTTACAAATTTTATTCTGAAAATCACATTTATTACCTGAACTTAGTATATGTTACTGGCAGAAACCAAATGAACGTAACAGATCAGAGTGTCAGCAGACAGAAAGTGGAAAGGCCCCTATGATAAAGACAGAAAAAATACGAAGACCATATTCCAGTGGGGTAGAGATGTTTCAGCAAGTAAAGAAGAGAAAAGAGTGTGAGAGAGGAAATGAAGGCGGAGAGCGTGGAAGGAATCCACCAAATCCAGACCTTTGCTTCTGTTTTCATTGCGAGAAATGAATGCATTTGAGAAGCGCAGATTGCATAATGCCGTCTAATCCCAATATCACGCATGCAAGTTTCCAATGTTCAATGACAGAAGCCTCCTCCTGTCTCTCATTCTCTTTAGCTAAACCACGAATTCATAGAATAAATAGAAACAAGAAACATTGAAATTGTAATATGCATAGTGCAAGCAACAGTTATGGAAAAGTTACATACCAGCGCACCATTGTACTCCCATTTCTCCTTGAATGTGCTATGCGAAATATGTGTGCAAATGAAATTTTTTTGATCGGAAACCTGTTATTGTCGATAGGGATAATATGGGCGGGAGAAAACGGTTTAAAAAAATTAACTTTAGGCGGGATTAATAACAAACGGAAATGGACAATCACAAACAGACGGAACGGATTAAAGGGGCCCACGCCAGCTAGCCGAGCAGTCAACGCTTAGGGTGTGCTGGTTAAGCCAGCCCGTATGGGAGAAATTGATTCAGGTATAAAGTTTTTCAAACTATTTTGCATGCAGGATCTTTTGTCCATGCCCATTCCAAGGCTCCCATTTCGACTCAAATAGGGAGGATGAACAATCTGGAGTTTTCCTTTATACTAGCCATACACATTTGTGTTACAGTTTTAAAATCCCTTTCAATAAATTATTTTTGTGCATGTACTATAACAGAAAGTTGGCCTTTGTTATATTGTGCTGCACAAGGAAAAAATATAAACCTTCAATGAACTTAGCTGCCAATATGCACGACCTGTAACTCTTCATGCACTTCCCTTTAATGAGGTTTTTAGTGGTAGAAGATTTTAGAGAAAGGTTGGACTGCTGATAAGAAATTGATATATGGGATTTCTTATGTGGTGCTGACTCAATTTGAATTTTTGATTCATCCAAAGGGTACAGATATAGCAAGGAATTCTCTGGCCGAAAGCAAAAAGGTAACATGAACCAATTACAAGTAATTTGATCAACTTAATTCATGTATCAATTTGTATAACGATTCACATAGTATTGATGCACAATACTTTTATATCATATTTTTAGAAGGATTGTGGTTATAATTTCCATGTTGATTAATTTCCACAATCAGTTATATCTAGCATGATTTCCTCTAACTATAGGCTGTAATATGGGTCGGTAATGTTTGTAATTTCTGTAAAAGTTTAGCAACAGTAATTGCTTAGTATATCAATTTTAATTTCCTGATTCATGACAGCTCGAATAAATTGTTAAATTTCTCTATTGAAATTATTAAAATTCCGGATCTTTTAGAATTAGAATGATTCTGACTCTACAGTGGTGTTTCTTTTCTTTACAACATTTTTGGGAAGGTCATTGCTTATTAGCAGTATCAATGGAAAATATTGCAAGGTTCAGTATTATCGCCATGCTCCATGCTAGGTATACTCAGGTTATGTTTGCATTATCAACCTTTGTATTGTATCCACAGTCTCAACTGTACAAACCACCTTCGTATTGTAAATCATAGACTTGGTATAGCTCTCGGCTTCAGAATATGTATAGATATTATTTATTCCCTTCTGTAGCATTTCAAATATATGGAGTTATGCGTTATTTTGTCTCCTGCACATTTCAAGCTTTAGGCGTCTAATCTTCTACGCATGATGAACGCATATTATGTTGTTTCATTTGTTATTATTAATTGTTATTTTTTCTTAAGCATAATCTGCACAACAAATGTTTGTAGGTAGCATGTATAGATTAGCTAAAAAAAAGCATGCTGAATTATAGTCCTTTTCATAACGGGCGGTTGATTCAAATCTTGACCGTTACAATGCAAAAAGGTAAAATTAGGTATGCAACAAGACACGATGATTATCGATTAGTAACGCAATGAAATCTGTGTTTTTTTACTAGAATTTTTTTTGTGTGGTTGAGATGGTAAAATTAGGTAACATCTATTTCTTGGACACTCCATGGTTTGTGGCATCAGAGCTTGCTGATAAAGATACAAAGATGAAGACAACAAATGGAAAAGTGGTGGTGTTTGAATTCATAAGGAATTATTTTGGGATGAGACATGACTCAGAGAATTGTAGCATTGGTGATTGTTTGCATCCCTATTGGCTTTGTTGCCTTGTTTGATAGGGCCATAAAAAATACTCAATTTTCATTTCATGCAACCATTCTTTTTGGTTTGGTTTGATTATTCAAAAATCTAATTTGTAAAGAAGGTCATTCAATAGATAGATTTATTTAAATTATATTTTTCAATTGAAATAATTATTAATATATAAATCGAGAGCTTTTGTATGTAAAATATTTAATAATATTTTAAAATTAGAACTTAATTTAATTTCACAATATGAAATAGTTTGGGATATAACAATAATTAGAATCTAACCCAAATCTAGCTTATAACGATAACTCTACTCCCTTTTGAGATGATGGTGATAATTTTAAATTATTGTTCAACATTTATCAAACAAGTGATGATTTTAAATTATTGTTCAACATTTATCAAAAAGGAATGTAATATGTATGTTTGTTTTATTTCATTCCAAATATATTTTTCCTCTTCTAAAAGGGAAAATAAATTCAAATGTAAATGCTAGCAGGAATAACACATATACAAAATGAGAGACTTTAAATATTTCATTCCAAATATACTTTTTCTCTTCTAAAAGGGAAAATAAATTCAAATGTAAATGCCAACAGGAATGACACATATACAAAATGAGAGACTTTTTAAATATTTTAAGCAGCAATTGCCTAGGAAACAGGGGAAGTAATTTTCAATCACAAAAAAAAAAGAAAGGACAATTATATTTTTCAATTGATTTGATCAAATAAAAAAATAAAAATCAAAGAGATATGATTAAAAAAGAAAATAAAAAATTGTATATAAAGATTTTCAATACAAAATCAAAGAGATTTTATCAAATACAAAAATCAAAATGAAAGACATTTGAATTGAGAAAAAAAAATCAAAATCAAAGAGATTTCATGAAACAAAAAAATCAAAATCAAAGAGATTTGATACAACAAAAAAATCAAAATCAAAGAGTTTGATTAAACAAAAAGATCAAAATCAACCAAATTTCATGAAATGGAAAAATCAAAACAAAGAGATTTTATGAAACAAAAATATCAAATCAAAGAGATTTCATGAAACAAAAAAATCAAAACAAAGAGATTTGATGAAATAAAAAAATCAAATCAAATCAAAGAGATTTGTTGAAACAAAAAAAATCAAAACAAAGAGATTTGATGAAATAAAAAAATCAAATCAAAGAGATTTGTTGAAACAAAAAAATCAAAATAAAAGAAATTCAATCACAAAAAGAAATCAATAAACTAAAAAATCAAATAAATAAATCAAAGATTAAAAATTAATTAACTAAAAGTTCAAATAATTAAATCAAAGACAAAAATAAATAAATTTAAAAATCAAAGAGATTTGATTAAAAAAAAAACAAAAACTAAAGATAAATTAATTTAAAAAGAAAATAAGATATTTCATCACAAAGATTTGATTAAAATATCAAAAAAATGAATCAAAGATAAAAATATAAATAAAAATAAATAAAAATCACAAAGATAAATCATAAATATTTGAGAATCTTTACCATAGATAAATTAAAAGATGAAATAAATAAATGAAAGATAAAAATAAATAAAAAATTATTACAAAGATTCAAATAAATTAAAAAATATCAAATAGATAAATCAAAAATAAAAATAAATTAAAAAATTAAATAAATAAATAATAAGATTTAATCACAAAGATAAGTTAATCAAAAGTTGAAACAAAGATTTCAAAATATAAATCAATAAGAAATACTAAATAAAATAAACCTCACAAACATTGGAATACATGAGGTTAAATTAGGGTTTTGGATAGGGTTTAATTACGCATAGGGTTCAATTAAGATAATATTTTGGACTAGGATTAGGGTTAGGGTTCAATTATAGTTACAATTCAATGCAAGTTTACGTTTTATGTTATGGTTCAAATAGGGTTACAATTTAATTATGGTTATGATTCAATTAGAGTTAGAGTTCAATTAGGATTATAGTTAGGGTCAAGTATAGGGTTCAATTAGAGTTACTATTAGGGTTAGGGTTAGGGTACAATTTGGGTTAGGGTTTCCATTAAGGTTGAATTGGGGTTAAGATTAAATTAGGGTGAAGGTTATTGTTCAATTAGCATTAATTTTCACTTAAGGTTATGATTATAGTTAGGGTTTAGGTTAGTGTTCTATAATAAAGGTTGGGGTTAGGGTTACAGTTGGAGTTCAAATAGAGTTACGATGAAGGTTAAGTTTATGATTAAATTAGGGTTTGGATTAGGACTACCATGCAATTAGGGTTTAATTATTAAGGATGAATTAGAGTTAGTATTAGGGTTTGGGTGTAATTAGGGTTTATTTAAGGTTGAATTAGGGTTACAACTAGGATTCAATTAGGGTTATGACTAGGATTAAAAAGTGTTATTGTCCAATTAGAGTTTAACTATGGTAATTGTTATTAAGGTTCAATCAGGATTAGGGATCAATTAGGTTTAAGATTCAATTAGAGTTCGGATTATAGTTAGGATTCAATCAACATAAGGGTTAGTGTTAGGGTTAGGATTAAAATAGTGTTCAAAGTTAGGGTTATAATTCAATTAGGATTAGGGGTAGGGTTAAGGTTAGTGTAATTAGGAATATTTTTAGAGTCTAATTATGGTTAGAATTTAATTAGGGTTAAGGTTAGTGTTTGATAAGTGTTCATTTTGTGTTAGGGTTTACTAAGGACCAAATTATGATTAGGGTTCAATAAGGTTCAATAAAAGTTAGGGTATAATAAGGGAAAGAATTCAATTAGATTTAAAATATAAATCAATAATAAATACTAAATAAAATAAACCTCACAAATATTTAAATACATGAGGTTAAATTAAGGTTTTGGATAGGGTTTAATTACACTTAGGCTTCAATTAGGATAATATTTTAGACTAGGATTACAATTAGGGTTCAATTATAGTTACAATTCAATAGATGTTTAGGTTTAAGGTTATAGTCCAAATAAGGTTACAATTTAATTATGGTTATGATTCAATTAGGGTTTGGGTGCAATTAGGGTTTATTTAAGGTTGAATTAGGGTTACAAATAGGATTCAATTAGGATTATGACTAGGGCTAACCCTAACCCTCAAGCTAACATTAATCCTAACCATAATCTAAACCCTAAACCTAAAAATAATTCTATATCTAACTATAACCCTAAGGTTAACCTTAAACCTAACTCTAACCGTAATCCTAACCTTAACCTATCTCTAATTATAATATAAAACCTAATCTTATCCCTAAGTGTAATCGTAACATTAACCATAATTGTAATCTTAAACCTAATGTTAATCTTAACCTAAATTCTAACCCTAACCCTAAAGCTAATCTTTTACCTAAATTAAATACATATATGAAATTTGATTTTGATCTATATAATTGAAAAAATTGAATGCCTTGATAAATCTCCATGTACTTTATATAAATTGAAATTTAACATTTATATTTATATTTTAAAGAAATTATTTAATAAATGTTTGCAAATCAATCTTAACCTAACCCTAATCCTAACTATATCTCTTTACCCTAACCCTAACTGTATATCTAGCCCTAACCCTAATCTTAACCCTAAGCATAGCCCTCAACATAATCATAATCATGATGTAAATCGTAGCCCTAACCATAATCCTAACCCTATCTTAAATCTAATTGTAACCCTAATCTTGATCCTAACTCTAATCCTAATTTTAAGCTAATCTTCATGTTAACCCTAATCCTGATTTTGATGCTAACCCTAACCCTAATCTTGATGCTAACCCTAACCCGAACCCTAATCCTAATAACTTCAACCCTAACCCTAATTATATCTCTTAACCCTAAACTTGACCCTAAACCTAAATGTAACCCTAATCCTAATGCTAATCCTAACCTTAATCCTAAACTATTCTTCATGCTAACCCTAACCCTAATTTTGATGCAATCCCTAACCCTCATCCTAATGTTAACCATATTTCTAACCCTAACTGTATCTCTTAACCCTTAGCATAAGCTTAACTATATCTCTAGCCCTAATCCTAATCTAAACCTTAAACCTTACTATATCTCTTAACCCCAACCTAACCATAATCCTAACCCTAAACTTGATCGAGAACATAACTATAACCTTAACCCCAACTATTACCCCAACCCTAACTATATCTATTAACCCTAAATGTGACTGCAAACCTAAATGTAACCCTAATCCTATTGTTAACCCTAACCCTCATCATAATGTTAACCATATTTCTAACCCTAACTATATCTCTTAACCCTAACCCTAACCCTAACTATATCTCCAACCCTAATCCTAACCTGAACCCTAAGCCTAACTATATCTCTTAACCCCAACCTAACCACAATCCTAACCCTAAAATTGATCCAAAACATAACTATAACCCTAATCATGATAACCTTAACCCCAATTATTACCCCAACCCTAACTATATCTATTAACCCTCTACTTGAGCCTAAACCTAATTGTAACCCTAATCCTCATGCTAACCCAAACCCTAATCCTAATCTAATCTTGATGATAACCCTAACCCTAATTTTGATGCAAACCCTATCTCTCATCCTAATATTAACCTTAACCCCAATCCTAACTATATATTAACTCTAACCCTAACCCTAACTATATCTCTAGACCACCCTTACCTTAACTATATCTCTTAGCCTTAACCCTAACCCTAATCCTAACTAAATATTGATGATATAATATTTTATTATTATTATATTATAAATATACTAAAAATATATTTATATATTCTATCTTAAAACATTAAAATATTAAATTATATATATTATTTTTAAAAATTGAATTACAAATATTATACTATCATATTATAATATATTAATTATTATAATAATTTAATATAAAATATACTAGTATACATATATTAAATTAATAATCGATGTAAAAAACGTTGAAAGTTATCATTATCGAGGTGAGTATTTACTTGAGGAAAAATGCTTACATCTTCATTAACATTATTAAATAAAGATTACATGTTATAAAATTATTAATTTTAAATTTTTTATAATTAATATTTTTTCTTTACTTAACATTGTCCTTCTTAAATTTGAAATATATATATATTTAAAAAAAACATTGATCTTTTTCAAAAATATAAAATGCAATTAACTCTTTTTTTAGTTTTCAATGTATTAAAACTAAAAAAAACAACTCTTAAATTATTAATTCTTAAGTAATTTAAAATAATATTAATTCTAAAGTGAAATATTAAATGATTTCATTATTTCTTTTCAAAATAAAGATAATTCTGTCATTTTCAATGAAGCTTCAAAAAGTTTACAAAATATTCCTTCGTTGATTTCATTGTATAACGCAGCGTAACTAGTATACATATATTAATTAATAATATATATATAAAACACTGAAAGTTATCATTACTTAACATTGTTTTTCTCACATTTTACAAATAAAAATAACTCTTTAATATTTATATAAAAATTACATAAAAAATAAATAAACTCTAAACATACAAATAAAATAAACAATAGAATAAATATTAATATAATATAATTACACCGAAGGCGTGTCCTATTTGAGAATAGAGGGCTAAGTTTGTTAATCAACGATATGCACTCCTCAAGAGGGAGGGAATAAGTTATCATTACTTAACATTGTTTTTCTCACATTTTAAAAATAAAAATAACTCTTTAATATATATATAAAAATTACATAAAAAATAAATAAACTCTAAACATACAAATAAAATAAACAATAGAATAAATATTAATATAATATAATTACACTGAAGGCGTGTCCTATTTGAGAATAGAGGGCTAAGTTTGTCAATCAACGATGTGCACTCCTCAAGAGGGAGGGAATACGATTGAACCGTGCATAGCCGTCGATATGAATAACTGTGAAAAACATAGAAATTTGGTTATAACAGAATGAATATTAAAAAAATTAACAAAATTAAAATATTATAATTAACAAAATTGTAGGATTTGTGACATGAAAATAGGAATGCATTTAGTTTAACTGTCAAAATGTACCTATAATATATTTTGGAAAAAACTATGTTGATTTTTAATTATAAATAAGTATAATATCAATAGAATAAATCATCGCATAATATATAATATAGATACTGTATAACATAGAAATTTGGTTATAACAGAATGAATATTAAAAAAGTTAACAAAATTAAAATATTATAATTAACAAAATTGTAGGATTTGTGACATGAAAATAGGAATGCATTTAGTTTAACTGTCAAAATGTACCTATAATATATTTTGGAAAAAACTATGTTGATTTTTAATTATAAATAAGTATAATATCAATAGAATAAATCATCCCATAATATATAATATAGATACTGTATAATATCAATAATCAATAATTATATTAATTTTTATTGTTACAATTTTGAAGAAATAAAAATCCATTAGAAAAGACTATTCCAACTAAATAAAACAGTTATTGATAACGGTTGCTTCTTACATATTGGATATCAATGCAGTTGCCAGGAGCTATTGATGTAAGTTTTTTGATTCTTTATCGGTTGCATTTGTTGGATATGCAATAACAAATACCCATGAAATCAAGTAGCCATTGTGAGCACTATTGGAACAAGTAAACTACAACTAATTTATATGCGAAATAGACTGTATTTTTTAAATTGTTTAAATAATTAGCGCGTGTAAAGCTGTTTGGAAGGTTTTCAATGGCATCCCCTAATTTATTGTTGAACTGTTAAGATTATATTTCTATCTTTTAGGAATTTGGCTGGTGTGAATTATGTTGTTTTTTCATTGTGTAAAATTTTATTATGAAAGGGTTTTATATTATTTATAATTTTTTTTGTTATTATGTTGAAACACTGAAAGCAAGTTGAGTCTGTTTCAATAAAAACTCCACAAATTTAATTCTATAACTAGATAAACATCCAACACTTTTGGAATTGGGTAGCTATAATAAAGGCGTGGATTATTTTACTTTTGTTTGGGGACATTACTGCAGTTATTGAAAAATGTAAAGGTTGAAAAATATTTTTTCTTTTGTGAATTTAGAAGATCCAACTCTATAAAAGATAAACACATAGAATTTGGTTATATGTCTAATCAATTGTCATGATCTTGCATTGGTGCTTATAGGTTAATATAAAATATGTTTCGTCTTCTATTTAGTTTCATGTATTGGATAATCATATGCAACATATAGTTATATCTTTAATTTTTATCAAAACTATTATGTATCATTAAAAATTAGTTTATTGTATTTTTATGTAAAAATTATAATATGTCCTCTGATCTAATAGATGCCAATTTTGAAATGAATTTGGAAATCCAACATTTTTGGAATTGGGTAGCTATAATAAAGGCGTGGATTATTTTACTTTTGTTTGGGGACATTACTGCAGTTATTGAAAAATGTAAAGGTTGAAAAATATTTTTTCTTTTGTGAATTTAGAAGATCCAACTCTATAAAAGATAAACACATAGAATTTGGTTATATGTCTAATCAATTGTCATGATCTTGCATTGGTGCTTATAGGTTAATATAAAATATGTTTCGTCTTCTATTTAGTTTCATGTATTGGATAATCATGCAACATATAGTTATATCTTTAATTTTTATCAAAACTATTATGTATCATTAAAAATTAGTTTATTGTATTTTTATGTAAAAATTATAATATGTCCTCTGATCTAATAGATGCCAATTTTGAAATGAATTTGGAAATCTTGTTGGGTTGCCATTTTAAATATTTATTATTGCAAATCAGTTTTGGTTGTCATTGTCAAGATTTATTATTGCAAAACATCTTATATAACATCTTCACTTATATGTTAAAATATATTAATTGTTTCTTGGGTATTTGAACAGTAGATTACATATAATTAGCTAAAGAATTAGTAGAACATTCATTTGAACATTCATCCATATTTTATTTTGAATGCAACGTGATAAGTTTATAAATTTAGAAATGTAATAAAAGAACTTACTAAATTTTATAAAAGTAATTTTTGAAATTAATAGACTTCAAATTAAAAAATATTCAATATTTTTTTAAAATAGGATATCCCTTTTTATATAGACTTGTTTAAGCAATCTTTTTCAATCAAAAATAATATTTATCATGATACAATATTGAAAAATATGTGAGGTTTGTAAAATTTAGATAATTAAGTATGGATAAACTTTGTTAAATGTACTATTATATATAATTTTATACATTAATATACTAAAATTAAAAGCAAAAATATTCTTTGATATCATTATACAATATTTTTTCACACTAGAATAATAATTAAATTATAAAAGAATGAACAATAATTATTTTTAAAAATAAATCTAAATTAAGAAATTAGAAAATTAAATGAAAAAAATCTTAAATTTACAATTACATAAAAATATGTTTCTAAATTATTATATTTAAATCATAAAAAATATTCAATTTTTCTTTTTAAATTGAAAAATATTTCAAAAAGAAAAAAAATTCATATTCTATTTTTATTCAAAATCAATATATATTTATAAAGAAATATTATAAATTTGAGGTTTCACTAAATATTTTATTGTACAAAATAATAGCAACTTAAATATGCATCCTAATAGAAAGACTTTTCATAATAAGTGCACATTTAAAATCATGTTAAAAATTTGCAAAATTAAATACGAAGAAAATATAATAAATTTATGATAGGAAATAAAAATAAGTTCTTAAAATAATTGATATAATATTATTATTATGGTTAGGGTTAGATTACAATTTAATTAGGGTTAAGATTATAATTTTGTCAAGGTTAAGTTTCAATTAGAGTTAAAGTTCAATTACGTTGATGGTTCAATTATGGTTAAGGTTAGATTTAGATTAGTTAAGGTAAGAGTTCTTATAGTTTTATAATTATTTATATGTTTAATTAGGATTAGAATTACAATTTGCAAGGTTATGGTTCAATTAGGGTTAGATTTCTATGATTAATTAAGGTTAGGGTTCTTATAGGTTTATAATTATTGTTATGTTTAATTACGATTAGAATTACAATTTGCAAGGCTAGGTTTAGACTAGTATGAGGGTTTTAGGATGAATTAAGGTTAGGGTTTGTATAGTGTTACAATTACTATTACAATTCAATAAGGATTAGGGTTAGGTTTGACATCATGATTCATTTGGGGTTAGGGATGGGGTTAGCCTTCAATTATGATTATATTTTGGTTAGGGTTATGGTTCAATTAGTAATAGATTAAATATATTATTATAATATTTTTAATATAATAATTTATAGGGAGTGGACCATGGTTAGAATTACGATTAGGGTAGGATTAAGGTTAGAATAATGTTTTAATCTAATTAGGGTTGCATTCAATTTTAATAAATTATGGGCTGACCCAAAATGTAGAATAATGGTTATAATCACTTTAATTTTAACCCTAATATGAATATAATAACGAGGTCAAGTTTAATATAATAATCACAAGAATTAGAGTTGAATTTATGATTACAATTATAGGTGCATTAGAAGAGGATTGGAAGGATATAGATTGCACATTGACCCTCTTGAAAGGAAGGGAGGTGAAAAGAGAATAAAAAAGCAAGGGTAGGGGAGAAGGAGTTAAAATGAGCAAAAAAAAGGATTAAATCACAAAAGAGATTAGATGGAAAAATAAGACTAATAATATATAGAGAATGAAAAAATAAAGTGTAGGTTTTAACTTAATTGAAAAAAAATGTACAATACCCTTTATAATTTAATGATATATTTTAATTATACTAATACATTATATTAATGTGATTAAAGCTTGATGTAAAAACAAACATAGTTAAATGGAAAACTACTTTTACACTTGAGTTCAATGTTAAAAATAAAATATTATTAACATTTAACACTTTGATTAATTAGATCAATTAAATAAATTTATATATTTATTCAACATATTTTTGAATACATATGTTTTAGTATATTTAATGATCCATTTAAACACAAAATATATAATTAGGTCAAGATAGTTACCAACTTATTGTTCAAAAATAATTAATGTTATTTTTTTCCATTTGAAAACATGGTGATTACATATATTTTTGGTGGGTTAACAAGTAAAATTAGAAAAATGAAAATAGTTGTAAATAAAAGTCAATTAATATTATAATTAGGTTATTTTATCACTCTTAGGTTATTTTATTTACTTAAGAGTTATTTAGTTTTTACTATTTAAGGATTATTACTTAAGAGTTATTTTAATTTTTACTATTTAAGGATTATTTTATTTTATTTATAATATAGGTGGCTAAAGAAATTTTTTGTTCACAATGCCATTAATATTGGGGAATATAATATGATTTAAATATTTTCACCAAAAGAGCAAAGATTGTTTTAACCGATTTCAAAAAGACAAAAGAAATAAAATAAAATTCAACTATATTTTTTCTTTAATATTATCTAATCATCATTTTTAACTTAATAAATATATTATTGTTCAACCATAGTGATTGAACATTACTTCGCCTAAACGTTAGTTGCATTAATATGAGTAAGTGCCATATAGGTATCAATGTGACAATCGCTAAGGTGTAAGGTGATACTAGCTAAGTATTTGATTTTATGTTATCTAAAATTAACTCAGGATTACCCATAATGTTATTATCCTTTTTCAACCTCATTTTTCAATAGTATTGAGGATGATTTTATTGCCATCAACACTCCTATAGTAAACTTATAGTTTATAGAAAATTATTTCTTAATACAATATTGTTATTAATACTTGAGACCCTAAAATATATATACTTTTCTTAGTAAATCTTCAATAATTTTAAATATTATTATTGTTTATACATCTAAGAAATCAATTATTTTCCATTGCCCAAAATCTTGACCTTCTTCCTTTATGTTGTTTTTTTCCCTTTTTTATCAATTAACCACAATTTTAAAAATATTAAATAATTTCATTCTTCTTAATGGTATAAGATCATGATTATTCCAAATAAGGAGCATCAAATGCAGTAGAAATAATTAACATTAACCTAGGAAGACATTAAAATAATTATTATTCATTGCATCCGTTCAAGTATTGAAAGAAATTTAAGTACTTGAAAGAAATTTAAGAAAGGTTGATAGTGTCATTATTGGTAATTAAAGATTTCTTTTAATATTTGTATTAACATTTGTTGATGTTGAGGTGACCCATTATTTTAAAGTCTTATTGTGTTAGTATTAATTTTATCTCCATACTATTATTACTCATTACTATTATTATTTTACTATTTTATTAACAATGTTAATATGAATATTTTTATTAAGGTGAGCATTCTCTCTATCATTATTAATTTCTCTGGATATTTTTTAAATATAGGTATGTTAGTACCTAATCCAATCATTTATTAATATAATAATAATGTAACATAATGCAAACTTGATATATTAATAAAATAATAATAATATAATAGTAAATGTATAAAAAATATATATATATATATATATATAATAAACACTAAATTAATAGTAATAATATAATATTATAAAAATAGTAATAAAAATATTAATAATAATATATCAACAAAATCATTTCTTAAATGACCAATCAATTTGATCAATACATAAATGTATGCAAAAAAAATTAAAAGATTTTTTCCATAATTAAATTTTCATACCTCTTCGGTGTACCCATTGCACACCAAGGTGCCATTGCTAGTAAATAAAATAATTTTAAAATATAAAAAATTACTCTTTAATTAAATAAAATATCTCCAAACTATATCTGTTATAAATATATTTAAAGCAATACATGACTTCCTCTTATTTTATTGATGCTATATAATAAAACCTATTTTAAAAATACTTCTTTCACTAAAATAAAAATATCAACTCTACACATAAATTACTGGCACCTGTGTGCCATTTTCAATGAAGCTTCAAAAAGTTTACAAATATTCCTTCGTTGCTTTCATTGTATAACACTTTCAACGTAATAAATATTAAAATAATCTATTTAAGATATTACATGTTGCCTACTAGCATATATATATTTAATAATATATATTAAATACGCCACGAGATAATCCTTTTGGAGGTACCTATTCAACTTTTATGTGAAAATTTGATTAAAATAGGCCCTTTGAGAAGGATATCTATAGAATATTTGATATATATATATATATATACACGCTAGTATAATAAAATAATATTTAAATAAAATAATTTTATATAATACAAAATAACCATCAATTAAATGTACCATTCAAAAAATAATTCTTATTATAATTAAAATAATATTTTCCACCTTTGTTCAATAAAAAAAATGTAACATCTTATTCGCTTTATACCTCTTGTTAAATAAGTGGTGAAGTCAAATCGGTAAAATGCACAACAATAAAACCGTGTCCACATGCTACTTCTCTTATTTTATTTATGCATTTTTTAGGACAAGTAAATTTAAAAATAATGGTTAGTTAAACAATAATGGGCTGATAAGTAGGAGGTTTCTTCCACAGCGTGTCAAATTATGATATTGCTATCAGGATTCAACTGTGTAGTTTTCGAGTCAAACTCATTGACCCATGATTCATGAGTGGTGGTTCAATGAGTTTGACTCAAAAACTACACGGCTGAATCCTGATAGAAATATCATAATAATGGGCTTTCACTTTTTCTTTAAGCGTTTTTCAAGACAAGTAAATTTAAAAATTTAACCGTTACTTCAATTTTATTCTTTGCTTTACACTACGTTGTAAAGAATAAAGAAGGGATTAAACACATTTTACACGTTTAAAAAGTAATTTAATTATTATTATTATTTTAAATAAAAATATATATAATTTAAAAGTAAAAATTAAACTTAATAGAGAATGATGTTTCTTACTTTTATTTGTGATGAATATTTTATTGTAATGTATATTTTGTTATTCATGTCAAAAAAAATATTATGAAATTTATCATGAATTGTGGTTTGTTAGGGGTAAAAGTACATGAGTGAAATCCCACCTCTCATGAAATTTTGATCTTCAAAAACATGTTTGGTTATGTATATTTGATCTAGTTGGTGCTTAAAAAGCATTGATAGTGCCTACTAATAAATGCGAGAATCCATGAAGTGTTATGATGACAGTCCACCACTAAGTATCAATTCAATTGTCTTTTCAAACAAGATTGAAGATAAGCCACATAGAATCAAAATGCATTCTAAGCATTTACATGTATGTTTATAGATGTTCATAAACAAATAGCTCTAGATGCAAATGACTCAACCTATTGAAAATGGTATCTCTAATAATGTTTTCATTAGTTGTGTTCATGCTACTATATTTTAGAATAAAACTAAAGAGTAAATGATAATGACGATCATTTGACCCAACAAGATTTTGCATAAGAGCTTGCTAGCATAACTAATGTTGATAATCATATCCAACAAACACATATGACCATAATTTTTTAATCAACAAGTTATTTGGGTTAGAGATCTTGCAAATCTTTGATGCTAAGATTGTTTCCTTAGCTCTTTGTCTAATGCATCTATAAGCCATAATTCATACATGACAATGAGTTCATCTACCCTTATACTATTATCTTTTAACTTGTTCCCCAATTTGAATTAAACACAATGAAAATAGAAAAAATAAAACAATAATTAAAACTCCTATTCTAAAACCATGCAAACCTCGAAAAACATGTTTAAGTAAATAAAGACATAGAACAATAACTATAATGAAGTGGGGGAACCAATCAATTAAAGGTCACTTCGATGGGGTCATATTAATCAAGAGGTTAGAAATTGAAGATACATAGAGGAAAATAACTATAATGGAGTGAGGGCCCCTACTATCTATAGGGCCTACTATGGGAGAGGACTTCACAAAAGTGAAATGTTTAGTAAAAATATAATGATTATGAGATTGAGATTACTCATATGCAAAAGGCTACTAAAATATTAATGGTAGTACCAAACTTCATATGGTAGTATTATAGATGATAGATGTTTACACTTGATCTTAATTCTATTTGTTTTAGATTTATATGTTCATCATAAATGTTTAGAAATGAACAATAAAATATAATTAAATAATATTATAACTTTCTTTACATTTACAATCCCCAACTCATTCAACTTAATAACCAAAATTAATTATTAAAATATGATTATTTCCTATGTTGTTAATATAAAAACAATTATTTAAAAAAAGATAGTTTTATATAATTATTTAACAGCTATCAATTGAAAAGTAACTATACTTAAAAATTATGTTTTAGTAGAAACATCATAGTTAAATATAACATTTTGTTTTCTTCATACCTCTCGATGAAATAAGTTGTCAAGTCAATTTGGTAAAATGGCATAGCGTTAAGGAAAAACTAATAAAGTGTAAGATGGTTATAATAATGTGGCTTTTAAGGACAAGAATAAAATCATGCCGGCATATTATAGGTACCATCACGAAGTTTCACAGTTTCTTTAGTTAAATGAGAATTCTCTTTTACTTTTTCTTTATACGTTAAGATGGCCATTTAAACGATAATGCGGGCTTTTACTTTTTCTTTAGGCTTTTTTCAAGACAAGATAATTAAGTTCAAAAGTTAAAAACAGAGCATACGTATCATTTACTTTGATTTTATGTCCATCGTAATAATTGCGAGGGGAATAAATACATTTTGTACGTGTATAAATTAATTATTTTAATTTTAAAGTTTAAATCTTAAATAAATATTAAATTGATAGAGAATGAAAAATGTTTTATAAATGAGGAATTTTTTTATTGTGATGTGTATTTTGTGATTATTTTTAAAAAGAAAAATAATTCTCGGAGGCTTCAAACAAATTTGAAAACGTGAATTGTGTTTTATTAGGGGTCAAAATAACATGAGTGAATCTACCTCGAATTGAGCTTTGATCCTATAATGAGAAGCTTGAACTCTTATCCTCATTCTTCAAAAACATGTTTGCTTTTGCATATTTGACCTAGTTGGTGCTTTAAAAAAAATAATAAGAGCTACTATCAAGTAGGGGAACTCATGACTTGTCATGATTGTACTCTAACCCTATGTGTTCATTCAATAGCCTATTTGAACAAGAATGAAGACAAGCCACATAGAATTAAAATGCATGAAGTTATTTTCATTGATATGTATAGATGTTGATAAACTAATAACTCTAGATACACATGGCTACATCCATTGAAAATGTTATCTGTAATGAAGTTCCAACTAGTTATGTTCATGCTATGATAATTAAAAATACAAATAAAGAATAAATGATAATGATGAGCATTTGGCCTAACAATATTTTACATAAGACTTAGAATTGCTAAAGGAATCTGGATTTAAAGTTGTAGAGCATTCATGAATGTGATGATAAGGTCAAGCAATTGAAGATGAAAAATTACAAAGCCAAATCTGAAACCCTAAGGATGTCAAAAGATGAAGATATTAAAGCCTACGTGATCAGAGTAGATGAAGTGTTTAATGCCGTCAATGGTCTTTGTGGAAAGCTTGAATAAAGTGAACTTATGAAAAATGTATTGAGAAATCTTCCTAAATCTTATAGTGTTAAAGCTTCTTCTATTGATGAAGCTCATAATTTGGATCAATATTCTAAAGAAAAAATGTTTGATGCTTTAACTACTTTTGAGTTAAGAGAGTTTAATAAAGATGATCCAAAGAAAGAAACTATTTTTAAAGTCAACAAAAAGGAGAAAAATGATGAGTATGATTCAGATGATCTTGATGAGGTGGAAGAAAATTTTGTTACGAGATTGAAAAAGGGTATTGGAAAATACAGAGGTAAGTTACCTTTCAAATGTTTTAATTGTGGAAAGATGGGTCATTATGCTTCTAAAAATCTAATAGAAGTTTCAAATGAAAAACATAAAGATCATAAAGGAAAATCTACAAGAAGAGTTACTATGTTAAAAAAACAATGGTGTATCTGATGATGAGGAATGAGACTATCCTAATGATGAAAGCGATGAATTCTTTTGCATGGCTTTAAAAGTTAGAACTAATTCTACTTATCCTGAAAGATGTGTGAAGGAAATTTCTTCAAAAACAAGTCACAATATTGAAGTAGCTATGCTAACTTATTTTTCATGCAAGCAAGTAGAGAAGCTACTGGATAATTGATAGTGGATGCTCAGATCATATGAAAGGTTATAAGAGTGCAAGTTTTTTAATCTTGAAAAGTATGATGCCACGTGGTCTTGTTAAGTTTAGTGATGATACATCTACTAAGATCTATGTAAAAGTTCCAATTAGTTTTTATGGAAAGCATAAAAAAGATAATGTTCTCTATGTTAAGGGTCTCTGACATAATCTTCTCAGTGTAGGGAAAATTTCTAGTAGAGGATACAACTTGGCATTTCAGGATGATGGTTGTGAGATCAAAATAGAAATCTCTAGAACTTTGGTTGTTTTTGGAACAAGAATGAAAGGTAATGTTTATTGGCTCAAAGGTGGTGGTGTTAAGTGGTTTATGTCTCAAATCAAGGAAATTTGTCTATGGGATAGAAGAATGGGTCACATTAATTTTGATAGCCTACTAAAGAACATTTTTGTTTTCTCAACTCCTACAATTTCTACAAATGTTGTGAGATATATTCCATGAATTACAAAGCCTATCAATGCAATATGCAATGAGTGTCAGATTGGAAAGCAGGCAAAGAAGAGGTTCAAAACTAAAGAATATTCTACCACAGGACCTCTAGAGTTAGTGCATAGAAAGCTATGTGGACCTACCAGAATAAGAAGCTCTCAAGATGATAGGTATTTTATGTTAGTTGATGATTACTGTAGAATGAATTTGATAACATCTCTCAAATGAAAATAAGAAGCTCTAGATAATTTTAAAGCATTTAAGTCTATAGTTGAGAATAGAATGGATTTGAAAATCAAGTGTGGAAAGGAAGAATGGAATAGTTCAAGATTCAGTAGAAATAACCATGATGAAAGAAGCAAATCTGCCAAATGTCTATTGGAGATAAGCTATTCATACTATAGTGTACATTCTTAACAGAGGACAAGCAAATGTGAATAGCTCAAATACTCCCTATGAACTATGGTATGGAAAACCTCCTATTGTGAAATATTTCATAATTTTTGGAAGCAAGTGTTATTCAGAAGAGATGAAGAAAACTTAGGAAAGTTTGATGCAAGATTAGATGAAGGAATCTTCCTTGGATATTCTATCAAGAGTAAGGCATGAAAATGTTATAATGGAAGGTTGAAGAAGATAGTTGAAAGTGCTTGAGTGTCAAATTGGATGAAGAACCACATCAAGGTTCAGTGCTGATAGAAGGATATGAATTTGATGAATCCCCTTGTAGTGAAGAATAAAAAGAAGTGGAAGTAAAATAAACGACAGTTAAAGAGGACAAAGCTTCAGAAAAGAATCCTAAGACTCCTAAGTATGTGTAGATAAATCATTATGAAGATAAAATCATTGGAGATAAGAGAAAAGGTTTGTTGATAAGGAGAAAATCTTCTATGGTAGAGGAATAGGTAAAATTTTGTTTAATTTTAGAGGTAGAACCTAAAATAGTAACTAAAGCATGCAAGGATGAGAGTTGGCTGAAGGCTATGGAAGAAGAATTGAGATAAATTGAAAAGAATCAGACTTGGGAATTGGTCCCAAGACTAGCAGACAAGAATTTGATAAGAACTAAATGACTTTTCAAGATAAAGCTTAATGATGATGGAAAGGTTGTTAGAAACAATGTTAGAATTGTGTGTAAGGGCTACTCACAAGTGGAAGGAATATATTTTAAAGATAATTTTTCTTCGGTGGCAAGAATTGAAGCTATTAGAATGTTTTTTTTTCTTTTGAAGTACATAATAAACTTCAAGGTGTATTAGATGGATGTCAAATCTACATTCTTGAATTGTGAGTTATAAGAAGAGGTTTGCATTTCAAACAACCAAAATGTTTTCAATTGTTAGAAGATATTGATATGATCTACAAGTTGAAGAAAGAATTGTATGGAATCAAACAAGCTCTTGGAGCTTGGTATGTAAGAATGGATAGATACTTGTTCCAACAATGATTCCAAAAGGGTACTATAAATAACAATCTTTACTTTAAGGTTGAGGGAGACAAAATTTTGATTAGGGTTGTGTATGTTGATGACAAAATATTTGGAGGAAATAGAGGAATGTGTAAGAAGTTTGTAGAGGAGATGGAAAATGATTTTAAGATTTCTATGTTTGGGGAGATGAATTTTTCCTTGGGCTACAAATTAGTTAATAAAAAAAAGATATATTTATTTTACAATCAAAGTATGTTAAGGAAATGTTGAAGAAGCTTGGAATGGAGGACTCTAAACTAGTGTGTACTCCCATGGTTATAGGTTACAAGTTGTGAAAAATGATGAATCTCCTAAGACATATCAGAGCATGTATAGATCAATGATTAGTGGAATGCTATATCTAACTTCTACTAGACTAGATATCATGTACATGCAGTTTCTCTCATGGAAAGATTTCAAGAAGATCCTAAAGAGTCTCATCTGACAACTATAAAAAGGATACTCAGATATTTGAAGGGAACTTTGAACTTTGGTCTAGGGTATCCCAAGGATACTAATTTATCTTCGAGTGCTTATATAGATGTAGATTGGGTAAGTTTTACAAATGAAAGAAGAAATATAAGTGGAGGTGTTTTATTTCTTGGAAGTAGATTGGTTTCCTGGTTGAGTAAGAAGAAATATTTTGTATTATCATCTAATGTAGAGGTAGAGTATATTTTGCAGCATTATGCCACACATAGGTACTGTGGATGAATTAGACATTGAAGGATGTTAGAGTATCATATGATGAACCTACTTCTATCTTATGTGATAATACAGGTTGTTGAAAAAGACAACTAAGAGGGGGGGTGAATCAATTGTACAAATTTTAACCTTTAGGACTTTCACCAGAGGTTAGATCAATAACCATTCATAAATCATTTATTTTTCTAATGTGATTAATCATTAAGTGTAGAAGCAAAAAATTAAAGAAGTAAAACCATACACACAATAACACTAGATTTACATGGAAAACCCAATGAGGGAAAAACCACAGTGAGGATTAGCTCATAATATAAAGAATTCCAAAACTGAATACAAAGGCTCATTGTCGAAAAGGCTCATTGCCAAAACAATACTTACTTGTCCAAAAAAGGACTCACTGCCATAGAATTAAAAAGAAGATAGAAGAGGATTGTTATAGAGAGAAAAATATCTCAATGCAATCGATATTTCAACCACAATTTTCTCACACACTTGCAAAAATTATTGAATGATAGAGTACACCTTCAACTCATTGCCTCTAGGAACTTGCCACTTGAATTTCATATTGATCTACACAAACTCGCATCACACACACTATTCTGAATCTATCTCACATCGTTCTTTCATCTATATTTTCTCTGTATTGTCTCTCACAAACATTCCAACTTATATTTATACCATCTTCAACCTTGAAACACACCCAAGGTCGACAACACAACATTTGTATTTAAAAATTCAAATTAGGTTGGCGCCAAAAAATTCTACGCTGGAATTAGAATAAAGGTGACCCAAACACACACTTAATGAGAACCTAAATAAGTTACAACATGCTTTGCAAGCTTCACAAGTAGTTTTAATACAAGGTCAACCAACACCTATGCAAAATAGATAAACAAATTAAGCACAAAGATCCTTAACACAATCCAATCTCTCTGGATAGAAAACTTCACTTGTACATGATAATGTAAGCTTATTCTCATAGCTAAAAGTCTTGAAACCAAAATTCAGAGAGGTCATAAGCAACTAGATTTCACCCAGACCACAACCAGTCATACTGAAAATCATAGTACACATATTGGTGAAAATATCTCACACTATACAATGATCTAGAAGCTCAAATTTTGGATATAGAAATTACCAAAAATCATAAATAATATGTTGGAATCACACAAGCATAGAAGCAATACAAAGGACAACCTGGAGCATACATTGAATACCTCCAAACCTTCTTTATTACAATTTTATCAATATCCTAAATATATACAACCAAAGAAGGAATTCCATAACATCAATGACAACAATAACCAATTGACATGAATGACAACACCTTCATAATTGCAACAATCCCCCCTTTTAACATTGATAGCAAAACAATATGCAAAAAAACATCAAAGACAACATAACAAATTTGAACAAACTTTATCATGATTTCACTTTCTCTCCCATTGAGTAGATAAACCTTTTTCACATGATACTTTCCCACCCTTTGACTTCAATGGCAAAGGCAAAAGATATTTTACATTGTTCTCCTTCTTTGTCATCAAGAACATTACTAGTACTGAATACTCCCCTTAGGAGTACACCCAAACAACTAAACAATAACAACACAAGACACTACCTACTCCCCTTGAGAGGTAGCCACCAAACATTAGTCCAAAAAGAATATATATCCATAGATCAACTGTATTGATGCATCTCCATATGCATCTAGTTCAAAAAAGGAGGGGAAATGACCCCTAACTTCTCCCAGAGATACTCAAAAGTATCTTTAGGAAGAGCCTTAGTAAATATGTGAGCAATCTAATCCATTGTAGGTATATTCTCAAGCTTTACTTCATTCTCCATGACCTTTTCTCTCAATAAGTGATACTTGATAGATATATGCCTTGTTCTTGAGTAAATCATTGGGTTCTTTGAAATGTTAATTGCACTTGTATTATCACAAAAAATAGAGATGGGATCATCATGTATTACTCTGATATCCTTCAATGTCTTTTTCATCCACAAAAATTGTGTGCAATATGATGTTGCATCAATATACTCAACCTCTGTAGTGGATAAGGAAACTAAATCTTTCCTTTTACTTAACCATGACACCAATATGCAGCCAACAAATAATGCACCACCACTTGTACATTTTCTATCATCAACACAACCTACCCAATCTGCTTATGTATAAGCACTTAGTGTAAAATTAGTATCCTTAGGATATCATAAACCATAATCTAGAGTTTCATTCAAATATTTGAATGTCCTCTTGACAACAACATGTGTTTCTTTAAGATCTTCTTGAAATCTAGCCACAAAATAAATTGCATGCATGATGTATAGTTTGGTAGCAGTTAAATACAACAGTCCAATCATAGATCTGTATTTTCTCTGATCAGCCTTAGGTGAATCATCATCTTTAATCAATTTTCAGCTAGTCACCATAGGAGTGGATACTAGTTTAGAACCTTCCATCCTAAAATTCATAACATTTATTTTACATACATTGATTGTGAAATAAAAATCCCTTTTTATATTTGATTGATTTGCAGCCCAAGAAATAAATTCATCTCACCAAACATAGACATATCAAAATCTCTTTACATTTCTTCAACAAATATTTTGTGCATTGTTTCATTTCCTCCAAATATAATATCATCAACATATACAACTACTATCAAGGTCTTATCATTTTGAATTTTGAAATAAAAATTGCTATCTGTAGTAACTTTACTGAATCCTTTCTGAATCAAATATCTTTCCAACCTTGCATACCAAGTTCTATGAGCTTACTTCAAACCATATAAAGCCTTCTTTAATCTACAGACCATGTCAAGTTTTTTTAACAACTAAAATCCTTTTGGTTGTTCCATGTACACTTCTTCTTCTAAGTTGCCACCATTCATAAATGTAGACTTCACATACATTTGATAAACTATAAAATCCTTATGAGTAGCGAATAACAAAAACATTTTGATAGCTTCCATCCTAGCCACCAAAGAAATAGTCTCCTTAAAATCTATGCCTTCTACTTGTGAGTAACCCTTACACACAAGCCTTGCTTTATTTCTGAACACTTCTATATTCTCATTCAACTTGTTTCTGAATACCCATTTTGATCCAATTATGTTTTTATCTTCCGATCTAGGAACCAATTCCCAAGTTTGATTCTTCTCAATCTGCATAAGTTCTTCTTCCATTGCTCTCATCAAATTCTCATCTTTACATGCTTCACTTACTATCCTAGGTTACACTGTAGAAAGTAAACACAAATTTATTTTAGTAGCAACTGTGGCTTTGTTTCTTTTCAATACTCCTTTTCTTTTATCTCTAATGATTTTTTCTTCAAAATTATTCTTTTGCACATATTTAGGTGCATTTGGGGATACCACCAAAAAAATTTCTTCTTCATTCTATTTTTCTTTTTCTTCAACAACTTCTTCTATCTCTTTTTTGCATTCTAGTTCATTTGATACATATCCATCAACTTCAATTGAATTCTTCAATGCTTCATCAACCTTGATATTTGTGGTTTCTACAATCTTTCTCGGCATTTTATCGTAGCATCTGTAAGCTTTGCTTCTAAGTGAGTATCCAAGGAAGATACCCTCATCACATCTTGCATCAAACTTTCCTAATTTTTTTTTATCTATTTTGATATAAAATTTTCTTCCAAATACTTCAAAGTACTTTAAAATAGGAATATTTCCATAGTACAACTCATAGGGAGTCTTAGTGTTGTTAGCTTTTTCTTGAACTCAGTTGAACACATAAATAACAATGCTAATTTCTTCTCTGCAGTAAACTTACAATATACCTACCTTAGTTATCATTGATCTAGTAGCTTCTTGAACTATCATGTTCTTTCTTTCAACCACTCAAATTTTCTAAGGAGTTATAGGAGAAAACAATTTCCTTTTCATTCCATGAACTTCAAAAAAAATGTTAAACTCGTTGGAGGTGAATTCTCCACCTTTGTCAAACCTTAATCATTTGATTTTCATATCCATTTCATTTTCAACCATAGCTTTGAATGCTTTTAATTTGTCTAATGCATTAGATTTCTCTCTAAGAAATTTATTCCATGTCATTCTAGAGTAATCATCTATCAAAAGCATAAAATGCATGTCACCTTGTATACTTCTCACCCTTGTAGGACCACAAAGATCTGTGTGAATAAAATCTAGTAGTCTGGTAATAGATTGTTCCTTTGACCTAAAGTTGTTTCTAGCTTGCTTTCCAAACTGGCAGTCCTTGCAAATAATGTTAACATGCTTTTTAATTCTTGGTAAATATCTCATAGATTGTATTGCATTGATTCTCACCATGTCAAAATTCATGTGACACATCCTCTGGTGCCATAACCAACTGCCATTAATTTGATAAATGAAGCAATTCCATCAACACCCTTAAATTAATAAATATTCCCTTTAGACTTCTTTCCAACATCAATCACGATTCCATATCCTTTCCTTATTTCACCTTTCTCATCCTTGAACACAATATTATATCCTTTACTACATAGTCCAACACTCAAGAGATTATGCCTTAAAAACCCTTAGCATAGAAACCATCATCAGTATTATGCTTGCCATCAAAACGGATTGAATCTATCCCCAAAATATTAGCACTAGTATCATCTCCAAACTTTACCAAGCCTCCATATTTTTCAAGTTTAAAAAACTTACTTTTTAACTAGTCATGTGAAGGGAACAACCACTATCAACAACCAAGTAGTTATTTTCATGTTTAGCAAGAAGAACAAAGATCACAGTATCTTCAACTTTCTTTTGAGCACTTTCCTTCACATATCTTTTAGTATTAGTAGAAGTAGATTCATCTTTTATAGCCAATAAAAAGCATTCATTATCATCAAAATATCCATAGTTAGACTTAACATCAAAAATACCAACATCTTAATTTATATAATGAGCTCTCTTGATCATATTTCAGTTTTTTTCTTTGCCTTCTCTATGTTTATTCCTTTCAGCTCTTTTTGGGCATCTTGAAGCATAATGACCTATTCGTCCACAACTAAAACATTTGAAGGGTAACTTACCTTGATACTGACCTGAGACATTTTTCGTTCTTCTTACAAAGTTAGCTTCCACTTCATCGAAGTTTTCTTCATCCAGATCTTCAACATTTCTAACCCTGAAATAATTTTTTATTGTTGATCCATTTCTCAATCTAGACTTTCTCATTTCAAATGAGGTTAGATTACCCAACAAATGATCTTCAATATAGTTCTTATAATCTACAAATTACTTAATAGCATATAAATTCTCACTATATGCATTAGGGAGAGTTATGAGAATCTTATTTACTATCCTAGATTCATCCACTTGAGCACCAAGTCCTCGCATTCCACCTACTAGCTCATCCACTCTTTATAAATAGGATTTAATGTTTTCATCTTTAAAAATTCACAGAATTTTGAATTGTGCCTCCAAGTTTTGCAACTTTTCTTCTTTTACCTTTTCATCTCCTTCATGGATCATTTCCAATGCATCCCATAACTCTTTAGTAGTCTTTAGATTTACAAATTTAAGTAATTCAGAATGTTCAAAAGATTATTCTTTAGAATGATTTTTTCTTTATTGTTTGCTTCATGCACCTTGGTCTCATCAGAAGTACTTGGACCATTAAAAGGAAAAGTGTATGGAGTCTTATAAGGTTTCTCAACATCATATCCATAGTATTCCAGATATCCTTCCATATTTTCCTTCTAGAAAGTGTAGTTAGTGCCATCGAACCTAGGGCACTTAATAACTATCTTATTTTCCATCCCAGACCTTCCTTAAGTGGTTAACCTCTTCTCTAAGGAACCAAAATCTAATACCAATTATTGAACAAGACAACTGAGAGGGGGGTGAATTAGTTGTAGCAATTTTAACCTATCAAACTTTCACTAGAGGTTAGATCAATAACCATTCAATCCTTTATTTTTCTAATGTGATGAATCATTAAGTGTGGAAGAAAAAACTAAAAGAGTTAAAAACATATACACAATAAATCCAAATTTATATAGAAAACCCAATGAGGGAAAAATCATAATGAGGATTAGCTCACAATATAAATAATTCCAAAACCGACTACAAAGGCTCAATACCGAAAAGGATCACTGCCAAAATAGGACTTATCCAAAGCAGGACTCACTATCCAATGAGAGATCACTACCCAGAGGGATCACTATTGAAGAAGAAAGCTAAGAGGGGGGTGGTGAATCATTTGTAATGAAATTTAACTTTTAAAAATTTTCACTAGAAATTAAATCAATCAAAAATCCTTTATTTTGCTAATTTGATTAATCATTAAGTGCAAAGGAAGAAACTGAAAAAAATCACACATACACAATAAAAATAGATTTACGTGGAAAAACCAATATGGAAAAAATCATGGTGAGGATTAGCTCACAATATAGATAATATCAAAACTGATTACAAAGGCTCACTACCAAAGAAGGCTTATTGTCAAAATAGGACTCACTGTCTGAATTGGGACTCACTATCCAAACAAGGGTTAACCACTCAGAGTGCTCATTGTGAAACAAATACAAAGAAGATATAGAAGAGATGTGTTATAGAGAGAAGAAAATTTCAATGCAATAGAGATTTCCACCAAAAAATTCTCAAACACTTATAGACATGCTTGAATGATAGAGTACACCTTCATCTCACTACTTTTGGAAACTCAAAAATCAAAATTTACATTGATTTACACTAGCTCACATTACACTAACTCACATCTATCTCACATATATATTTTTCTATTTCTTTGCACTTATCTTTTCCTAATATCTCATCCTGTATGTATACCATCTTCAACTTTGAAACATATCCAAAGTCAACCATACACCATTTTCATTTACATATTCAGATTAGGTCACCGCCAAAATATTCTAGGGTGGAATTAAAATGAGGGCGACCTAATCACATGCTTCAATGTGATTCCACAAGATTCAAAAGTAGTGTTAAATGCAAGGTTGACCAAACTAGTGTTAAACAAAAAAAATCATTTAATCACACACAACCTTAGCATGATCCAATCCTTCTAGATAACAAAATTATCTTCAACATGATCATATCACCTTAACTCTATAATTGGAAGTCATAAGACTGAAACAAGAATAAATATGGAGAAACTTAATTTCTCTCATACCTCAGCCAGATACCTTGAAAATCATACTTCACAACTAGTGAACATATAACTCACATTGTACAATGATCCAAAAGCCGAAATCCTAGATATAGAAACTTCCAAAAACCTTGATCAATATATTTGAACCACATGAACATAGGAGAACATCTTAGAGAAAAACTTAGAGAAACACATGAAAACCCACAACCTTTCTTCATTACAATTTTCTCAATATCCTTGACATATATAGCCAATAACCTGTATCCATGACAACAATAGCTAGTTAATAACTAGTTGACTAGTTGACATCAATGACAACACCATTATCAAACTCCATTCATACTTTCAAAATCCCCCTCTTTTTCATTGATGCAAACACATGATGTGAGAAACCATCAAAGACAACACACTTCCTCATGATTCTACTTTCTACCCCTTAGTAGATACTCTTTTCACATGTTTCTCTCTTCTTATTTTTCACTTCTCTCCCCCTTTGACATCAATGGAAAATGCATATGTTGTTTTACATTTATTTCCCCTTTGACATCAAGAACAAAATACTCTTTCAATGACAACACATAACACTACCTACTCCCCTTGAGAGGTATCCATCAAAACATGAGTCCAAAAGAAAGATAGATCCATAGATCCACTAGAATAATGTATATCCATATGCATCTAGTTTAGAAAGGGAGGGGAAATAACCCCTAACTTCTCCCAAAGATACCCAAAAGTATCTTTAGGAAGAGTCTTCAAAAATTTGTCAGCCACTTGATCCTTTGTCGACACATACTCAAGTTTTACTTCATTCTTGACAACCTTCTCTCTCAAAAAGTGATACTTGATAGATATATTATTTTTCGTTGAGTGCATCACTGGATTCTTTGAAATGTTAATTGCACTTGTATTATCACAAAAGATAGAAATAGGATCATCATACATTACTCTGAAATCTTTCAATGTTTGTCTCATCCACAAAACTTGTGGTACAACAAGATAGAACAACAATATACTCGACTTAAATAGTAGATAAAGGAAAAAAATCTTGCCTTTCACTCAACCAAGGCACCAATTTGAAACCAAGAAAGAAGTCACCACCACTTGTACTCTTTCTTTCATCTACACAACCAACCCAATCTGCATCTGTGTAAACACTTAGTGTAAAATCAGTATCCCTAGGATACCATAACCCATAATCTGAAGTTCCATTCAAATATCTAAATATCCTCTTAACACCAACAAAATGTGTTTCTTTAGGGTATTCTTGAAATATAGCCACAAGATAGACTACATGCATGATATCTGGTCTAGTAGTAGTCAAATAAAACAAATCTTCAATCATAGATCTGTACATGCTCTGATTAGTTGTAGGTGAATCATCATCTTTACCCAATTTGCAACTAGCCACCATAGGAGTGTATACCAATTTGGAACCATCCATCCCAAACTTCTTCAACATTTATTTTGCATAATTTGGCTGTGAAATAAAGATCCCTTTCTCTATTTGATTAATTTTTAGCCCAAGAAAGAAATTCATCTCACCAAACATAAACATCTCAAATTATTTTTGCATCTCTTTAGCAAACATCTTGTACATTGTTTAATTTCCTCCAAAGGTAATTTCATCAACATATACAACCACCATCAAAATTTTATCATCCTCAATTTTAAAATAAAGATTGTACTATCTACCATACCTTTGTTGAAACCTTGCTGAGTCAAATATTTATCTAACCTTGCATACCAAGCTCTAGGAGCTTGCTTCAATCCATATAAATCTTTCTTCAATCTACAAACCATATCCGGATGATCTAACAACTAGAATCCTTTTAGTTGTTCCATGTAGACCTCATCTTCTAACTCACCATTCAAGAATGTAGACTTAACATCCATCTACTAGACCTTGAAATATTTATGAGCAACAAATTCTAAAAAAATTCTAATAGCTTTCATTCTTGCCACCCGAGCAAAAGTCTCCTAAAAATCTATACCTTCTACTTGTGAGTAAGCCTTACACACAAGCCTTGCTTTATTTCTAACTACTCCATTCTCATTCAACTTGTTTCTAAATACCCATTTTGATCCAATTATATTTTTTTTCTACTGGTCTAGGCACAAATTCCCAAGTTTGATTCTTCTCAATTTGCATAAGTTCCTGGGTATGTGCAGGATCATGATGGGCCAAAAAGTGGCAATATGATGGGTATGTGGCTAACAATTTTTTTTTTACCCAAAATTTATGAAACAAAAATGGTTTTTAAAGGAGATTCTCAACTTTATAGCAATATAACTTATGATTTACTTTGAATTTAATAAATAATTATTATTCATTTTCTGTTGAATTATGACTAAAGTCTTGATTTTTAGGCTGGTTGAAAAACATCTATAGCTTTCAAATGATATCATATTTCTTAAATCCAAAAAATGCATCACATTCTATGCTTTGCATACTATAAGATTAAAAAAGAAAAAAATGAATTTCATGAAGTTTTGACCAAGTTAAGGTGGTCAAACATACAAGTCTTTATATTTTTTAAAAGTTGTCATTAAAAAATTATAATTAATTATTTACTTGGAAAAAAAATTACAAAAAAATATGCATCACATCGGGACATGAGTCCTCTACTTATATCTAAAATCTTATAAAACAATATTATCATTTTAATATGGTTAGGGTTGTCAGACAGGCACCTACTTCTTATTTTTTCTTTGAAATTTAAGTACTACTATATTGAAATTTTAAATTTTCACCAAATAGATTTTATTTTTTTGTAAATAAACCTAGTAATTTAGAAGCTATATTCAATTTTCTACAAATTCTATTGTTACATATTTTTGAAATCATATAGATAGCTTATTCAAATTTTTATGTTAAGTTGCCTAACTTTGATTTTTCTGAATTTTTTGCCACTTAAGGGCCTATTTTTGCCATGATGATCTTGCACATACCCTCCTCTTTCATAGCTTCCATCCAATACTCATCTTTACATGCTTCACTTACGATCTTTGGCTCAAACTCAAAAAGTAAACATAGATTTATCTCACCAACAATAGTAGCTCTGCTTCTTTTCAATATTCCTTTCCTTATGTCTCCAATGATTTATTTTTCTAAATGATTCTTCTACACATATCTAGGTATCTTAGGGGACACCACTAGAGCTTCTTCTTCTTCATTTTTTATTCTCATTTTCTTCCATAGCTTCTTCAAATATTACAAAATCAAGTTCATTAGATACATATCCATCAACTTCAATTGAATTCTTCATTGCTTCATCAACCTAGACATTTGCGATTTCTACAATCTTTCTCAATATTTTATTGAAATATCTGTAACCTTTTCTCTTATTAGAATATCCAAGGAAAACACCTTCATCATAACTATAGCATCAAAATTCCCTAAGAGTATGTGTAGGATGATGATGGGACAAAAAGTGGTGACATGTAAGTGATATGATGGCCCATGTGGTTGATGATTTTTTTTTACACAAAATTGATGAAATGAAAAGGGTTTTTAAAGTAGATTCTTTGATTTCCACCAATATAAATTATTATATAATTTGAATTTAATAAATAATTATTATTCATTTTCTATTTGAATTATGACTAAATTTATGATTGATAGGCTGGTTGAAAAACATATGTAGCTTTCAAATGACATCACATTTTCTGAATCTAAAACATGCATCACATTCTATGCTTCACATAATATAGGATTAAAAAAAAAATCATGAATTTTTTACCAAGTTAAGGTGGTCAAACATACAAGTTTTTTATATTTTTTAAAAGTTGTAATAAAAAATTCATAATTAATTATTTACTTGGAAGAAAATTACAAAAAAATATGCATCACATCGGGACATGAGTCCTCTACTTATATCTAAAATATTCTAATTTTTTTTTATTATTTTATTGTGGTTATGGTGATCAGATAGACTACTCCATTGAAATTTCAAATTTTCACAAATAGATTTAAAAAAATAAATAAACCTAGTAGTTTAGAAATTACATTCAATTTTCTACAAATTTTGTTCTTACATATTTTTGAAATAATATAGACAACTTATTCAATTTTTTGTGTCAAGTTGCCTAACTTTGATTTTTTGAATTTTCATCCCCACTTAAGGTCCTTTATTTTCCATGATGATCCAACACATACCCCTAAATTTTATTCATCATGTCTAATATAGAATTTTTTTCAAAATACCTTGAAATAATTAGCAATAAGAATTCTTCCATACAATAGCTCATAGGAGGTCTTAGTCCTATTGGCTCTTTCTTGAACTCAATTGAACACATAGACAATAGTGTGAATAGCTTCTCTCCAGTAAACTTTCGATAAACCGGCTTTAGTAATCTTTGATCTAGCAACTTCTTGAATTGTGTTCTTTCTTTCAACAACTCCATTCTACTGAGGAGTTCTTGGAGTAGATAACTATCTTTTTATTCCATGAACTTCACAAAATGTATTAAACTCATGGGAGGTGAATTCACCACCTCTATCAGACCTCAAGCATTTTATTCTTAAATTCACTTCATTCTCTACCATAGATTTGAATGTCTTGAATCTATCTAATGCATCAAATTTCTCTTTAATTATTTTTATGCATCAAATAGATTATAATTGCTTGCAATTTTGGGAAATGATTTTTCAATGTTGGAAGCTTGTAAGTTCAGAATCTCATGTGTTCAGGTGCTTGTACGATGATTTGACATTATTTTGTTGTTACATTTTTCTATTAGGTCTATCTTTGGCCAACCTAATAAACAATTGATGCTATAATGAATTAATTTTGTACTACAAGTGTATGTGGATATGTGCACGATCATGATGGGCAAAAAAGTGGAGATATCTAAGTGATATGATGGCCCATGTGGCTGATGACTTTTTTTTAACCCAAAATTGATGAAATGAAAAGGGTTTTTAAAGGATATTCTCAGACTTCCACCAGTATAAATTATGTTTTACTTTTGAATTTAATAAATAATTATTATTCATTTTCTATTTGAATTACTACTAAAGTCCTGATTGATAGGCTTATTGAAAAAAATCTATAGCTTTCAAATGGTATCACATTTTTTGAATCCAAAACATGTGTCACATTCTATGCTTCACATACTATAGGATTAAAAAAAAAGAATTGAATTTCATGAATTTTTTACCAAGTTAAGGTGGTTAGACATACGAGTTTTTATATTTTATTAAAGTTGTAATAAAAAATTCATAATTAATTATTTACTTGAGAAACAACTACAAAAAAATATGCATCACATTGGGACATGACTCCCCTCCTTATATCTAAAATATTATCATTTTATTGTGGTTAGGGTGGTCAGATAGACACCTACTTCTTATTTTTTCCCTGAAATTTAAGTACTACTGCATTGAAATTTCAAATTTTCACCAAATAAATTAAAAAAAAAAACCCTAGTAGTTTAGAAACTAAATTCAATTTTCTACAGATTCTGTTCTTACATATTTTTGAAATAATATAGATAACTAATTCAAATTTTTATGTCAAGTTCCCTAACTGTGATTTTTTTAATTTTATTGCAACTTAAGGACTTGTTTTTCCATGACGATCCTGCACATAACCATGTGCGACCTATCTTAGGTCAATGCCAACATATTGCAGCATGTTACATGCTTGAATTTTTTAGGAGAAGTTTTGTACAAACCTGAAGCCAACAATTAATCTTCTTGGTGAATAAGGGATGCATCTAATTAGGTTTAAATAATTGATGCTTGCATATGAGTTATATATATATATATATTGGATGGTTATATAGATTGAAAGAAGTAGACATGAGTGTGAAGATGAATCAAGGTGAATATGTATCTGATGGTATGTGAGCTTACTGAGCATCAAATGAGTTGAATTAACACTTGTTAGGTGTAACTTTATTAGTTCACATTCTCACTCTAAGAAATTTCTACATTGTATCTTTGTATGCAACGAGCCTCTCATTTTGGATAGTGAATCCTAGCAGTGAGCCACCCTTTGTAATATTTTATAACTAGTTATACTATATTGTGAGCTAATCCTCACCGTGGTTTTTCCCATTTTGGATTTTCCACATAAAATTATTGGTGTTCATGAGTTGTGTGCTTTTATGATCTATTAATGCTCTTGCTCATTTTAACTATTATATGCATTGGAGTATTTAGATGGTATATATTCAATAATTTTAAGAAGATACTGATTCACCACCCCTCTCAGTATCTTGGGTGTTGAACAATTAGTATAAAAGCTTGGTTCCTCTATAAATGCCTAACAACTTGAGGAAGATCTTGAAGATGGGACAAATGGATGATAAATAATAACTCTGGACAACTCTTGATGTTCTCGAAAAAGCTGAAAATGAAATAGATATTTGAAAGAAAAAATTGATGATGCAAATGAATGTATTCAAAAATTGAAAGAGCAATTGATGAAATTCAAAGAAAGGCATAGATAAGTAAGTGAGCAATTAAAAAAAGAAAATGAAGAGATCACCAGATTGAGGGTGAAAATGGAGGAAAAGAAGAGGATTGAAGATTGTCTAAATATAGTGGTGCAAAGAAATTTTTGATGATTGCTCAAGGCTTGAACAAGAAGTGGTAAACCTGAGAGAAGATCTGGAAAAAGAAAGAGTTTGTGAAGATAGCTTCAAATCAAGCTTCACCAAGCTTGATGAGTTGATTGCAGGACAAAAACCATCTAAAGTCAAAGGTGGTTTGGGACTGGAAGCACGTGAAATCTCAAAGGCTATACAGACCCCAAACACAGAGGATAATCAAAAGACTCAAGGTAAAGGAAAATAGAAAATAAATCCAAGAAGATTTTCTAGAAGAACACCTATCAGACAATCAAATGCTCAAAAGTATCCATATTTCAATGGTGTTTATTTTTCATGCAATAAATTTGGTTACAAGACAATGGAGTGTAGAAGTAGGATAAACCAATATGTTGGATCCTTCTCCAAACAATGTTTTGCATGCAAGAAAATTGGACATAGAGCTAGTGAGTGAAAAACTCAGATGATGAATTGGTTTGATGGAGGTAGAATGCATCAATCCTTTATTGGCTACTACGATACATGTAATAAATTTAGACACAAAGAAAATAAGTGTAGATCAAGGGTTAATGGAGGTCAAAAAAATCAAAAAAATGTTGTTTAATACAATTCTAGGAAGCCTAGACACATTTCAAAAGTATGCAGGAGTAAAGGAGGAAAACAATTTGATCTAGTAAAGAAGAATGAACCAGTGAAGAAAATTGACAAGGATGAGATTAAGTAAGAAATGAACAAGATATATAAGAAGAAAGAAGAGCCAGTAACATCAAGTGAGTTTGTGCCCTCATCTGGTGTAGGTAATCCCTCTGGCAATTAGACCTAGCATGGTCTTAGGGGGAGCATTAAAAAACAATATTCAATCTTCCTAGATATTTGGTGTCTCAATATTTGGCATGAAGACATGTTGTAAGGAATTGATATAAAAGGTTATATAAAAATAACCAGAAGAAAATGTGTAGGCATGATCATTTTCAAAGAAATTTAGGGTGTTTCTATCCAATAAAGAGGGTTTTATAAAGCAGATTTGTAAGGAATTTTAATCACTTGTGCATTTGAAGAAAGTGGAGAGTGATTTGGAGAGTAAGCTATTTAAACCCTAGTTTTGGTTTTTTTTGTGAAACAAAAAGGTATTTTACTCTTCTGTACTATTGTGGGTTTTTGTGAATCATCTTTTCAAAATCATTAGAGCTCAATTTGTTGAAGAATGGAAACCCCTATAGTTGTAAATGTGGCGAAAAGACCCAGATCTACCTATAAGAAATATTCTATGAAGGTTTTTGAAGATGATCCTCTGGGTGCCTTCTCATCAATTGCTCATGGTGTCATGCCCACTGAAGACACTAGGATGTACATTCAAGTTAAAAGTGAAAAATATAATCATAGAAAATTGATAGACATTTGGTAGAATGAGCTCACTGGGGATGATTTCTTGATAGAACTTGAGTATTCAAATATTGTTGTGAAGAAGTTTGATCAATGAAATTACTTTCGTAACTTCAACTCTCAACAAAATGCATGAAAAGTTTTTGTGGACTGACAAACATCATTTTATAACTAAGGAAGTGATTAAGGATATTACCGGACTCTGTGACACCAGACCGGTACCGGTGTTGAAGTCTGTGAAGAATAAAGTTTTGATCAAACTCACCGAAGCTACATTTGATAGAAGGGCTATTGTAAAAAATTCTATTACAAATCCTGCTATGAAGTATGCAGCTATAATAATCAGACACAAGATCTACTTCACAAATAGAGAAAAATTAGTGTCTGCTATAGCAATTTACACTGGTCATGACATGGTAGCTAATGGTTCTGATTATGATTTGTGTGAACTTCTTTGGTAGCAATTATTTTAGAATCTGAGGATGAAAAAGGAGAAAAATATGCATTTAATTTTGGTTCCGTGATTGTATGTTTGGTGTTCTACTTTCTTAGAAGACATCTTGGAAGAGATGATGTGGTAACATGGGATACATCAAGACCTATTGCACATCAAATTTATTATTACATGCACAACTTGGGTGATTTGAGAATCAAGACAATGCTTTGACAAAATTCTTTGTTGTGTTCAAAAGCAACATGAATGAAAGAGAAAGGATTCCACATAAATTTGTTGAAAAGTATAAGGATGGCATCATATCTCATGTCTCCTTTGATGAGTGCATGATTGAAGTAGTTGAACCCTAAATTTTCTGGATTCAACCTTTGGGGTATGGGGTTATAGAGAATGAAGAAAAAGGATATGTACAAGTTTTGTTGAAAATTCTGAAAGATATCAGTGAACCTAGAGTTGTCACTTATGCAGGAAAAATCTATGGAAGTTCACTTGGAGCAAAAGAAGCCTACAATAAGAAATAAGGTAGATGAAATGCTTAGAAAGTATGGCTTCATTGATGAGAAGATTGCACAAGGTAGAGTGTTGGGAGAGAAGATGATTGGAGAATCATCAGAACTAAGGAGATTTAGTAGGACTACTTCAAAACCATCCATAGCTCCTGCAATGAAGGTTGAACCCAGTGCTCCTAGTAAAGGAAAAGGCCTGGCTACTTCTGAAATTGCTACAAGATCTAGAAAAATAAAATAAATTCCTCTGGTAGTACTTGTCAAGCAAGGAAAGAATGAAAATGATACAAGGGAAAAGAACCTTAGCATCATTGCAGAGCAAGAAGAGGAGGAAGATCCTGTAATAAAATTGGTAAGGAAGAAGAGAGGAAGCATGTCCTTTGGTGAAGGTGCTTCACAAGAAGCAAGTGTTGGTACTAAAAGAATTCATTATGTATCATCCTCTAAAGAAGATGAAGAACATGATTTTGGTGTTCATGTCCACACTAAACTTGAATCAAAGAAGGCTAAGATGTTAGAAGAAGTATTTTGAAATAGGAAGAAGAAAAATCCTCTCTGATAAGACCCGATTCCCCTCTTAGATTAGGGGCTTTGGTAAATAGATTGATACATTTTGAAGATATGTAGTAGCCTACAATAGAAATTTATGATCAAGCAGGTAGAGAGGATAGAAAAACATCAATGTTGGCTATTATTAAGAATGTTATCACTTTGGAAGTCAATTGGGATTATGTCCAGAACAATGTGCCTGAAAAATTATGGGAAGCCTTGATGAAAAGAAGATCAGGGGCTATTGAGTTGGAAGAGAAGATAAGAAATGATGCATTTGAGAAAATTGGGCCTCTTTGACCCAAAATTATTTGGAAACCCTAAAGAAGGTCTATTGGAAGATGTTCTGGATGAAAAAAAGAGTAAACACTTGGATGAAAAAAGATAATGAGTAGATAAATAAAATAAGGAATGAAACTGCAGAAATCATCAAGGGTATGGCTGAGAAATATGGCATGTTTGGTGCACTCCCATATAGTTTTGTAGAGGTTAAGGAAGACATTCCTTTTGGTATAGGTGATACAGGCATCCTTTGGAAACAAATGATGTAGATATCCCTTTGGATACAGGTGTTACAAATGATCCCCTAGAGATAGAGAAACAAAATGAGGAAAGAGTTGAATCAAAGAAGCATAATGTTGTCTCTTTGGGACAAACTAGACAAGAAAAAGAAAAAGAAAAAGGTGAAAGGAGTGAAGAAGAAGGAGATAATGACGAAAAAGAGGAAGAAGAAAAATAAGAATATGGAAAAGGAGAAGAAGAGAAAATAGAGGAAGAAGAAAAGGTAGAAGAAAAGGAAGAAGGAAATGTAGAGGAAGAAGAAAGAAATGGGGAAGCTGTTAGGAAGAATGAAGAAGATCAAAGAAAGTTTTTGGAATCTCAAAGGTTTCCTAGAAAATCCTTCTCCAGTGATGATTTTTTGAAAGGACTGTTATCCAATCAGATTAAGTTAGAGTCACTGATTCCTCTGAAACTTCTACAACTCCCCATGATTCAAGGCAGTGTGGATCTGGATAAGATTTCTCCTATTCATAAATTAGTGTTAGGGGATGCATTGCATGCATCTGAAAGAAGATAAATTCTAGAAACACATCAGAAGGGGATAGAGCTTATTGATAATGTCATCAAATATTTGCAAGAGGCCACCCTTGGTACATAAATGGATACTTCTCCCACTCTGGTAGAGAATATGAAACTTCTATTGGACTCCTTTAAGGAGTATGCCTTCAGACTTGGTGAGAAGACAAGGAAAGAGGTTGCAGAGAAATTGGAAGAGAAAAGGCTTTTGTAACTTGATGATAAGTGTGCTCTGACACACACCAATGTTGAAAAGAGCCTGGAAGTTGTGTAGGATTGTGAGTCTCAAGAAAATACTATATTTTGGGTATGTGTAGGATCATGATGGGCCAAAAAGTGGCAATATGATGGGTATGTGGCTAACAACTTATTTTTTACCCAAAATTGATGAAACGAAAAGGGTTTTTAAAGGAGATTTTCAACTTTCCACCAATATAAATTATTCTTTACTTTTAATTTAATAAGTAATTATTATTCACTTTCTATTCGAATTACAACTAAAGTCCTGATTGATAGGTTGATTGAAAAATATCTATAGCTTTCAAACGGTAACGCATTTTTTGAATCCAAAACATGTGTCACATTCTATGCTTTGCATAATATAGGATTAAAAAAATAAAAATTGAATTTCATGAAGTTTTGACCAAGTTAGGGTGGTTAGACATATGAGGTTTTTTATATTTTTTAAAAGTTGTAATAAAAAATTCATAATTAATTATTTACTTGGAAAAAAATTACAAAAAAATATGCATCACATTGGAACATGATTACTCTACTTATATATAGAATATTATAAAAAAATATTATCATTTTATTGTGGTTAGGGTGGTCAAATAGACACCTACTTCTTATGTTTCCCTGAAATTTAAGTACTGCTGCATTGAAATTTCAAATTTTCACCAAATAGATTTTTCTTTTAAAAAAAAAACTTAACATTTAGAAACTACATTAAATTTTCTACAGATTCTATTCTTACATATTTTTGAAATAATATAGATAACTTATTGAAATTTTTACGTCAAGTTTCCTAACTCTGATTTTTTTGCCACTTAAGGGCCTGTTTTTTCCATGATGATCTTGCATATACCCTTTTCTTATTACATTAAGTGTCTGAATGCCACTCAGAATATAAAGGATAGCATGGACTCCATTGAGTCCAAGTTGACTATTGTTTCCACTACTTACAGTGCATCCAAAGATAGAGATAAGACAACTTGGAATGCTATCTTTAATCACAAAGAAAAATTCTTTATTCTACAAAAGAAGAAGAAGGATATCATAGAAAGATTTAGCCAACTAGGTGAACTTGTGAGAATGGAGTACACTCATGTTTCTAATGATTTGGTTAATACAAAAAAATTAGAGAAGATTAATCTGACGTCTGGTACTTTAGATGATGTAGACGAAAGTCAGATGGAACTAGAATCTCTTACCAAGATCTTGATATTTGCTAAGAAAAGTTGGGAGAATGATAAGATTGCATGGCAATGTATTCTCAAGGAGCTTCAAATATCACCTTCCTCTAGGTAGTTTTTTTCAGTTTTCATAATTTTTGGACCTCCCTTTTTCCTTGATGCCAAAGGGGGAGACAATGTTATGAAGAGAAAAGGAGATAGTGTGTTGTATTATTTTGGCACATGTTGCAATCAATGAAAAATGGGGATATTGTTTGAAGAATGAAGAAGAACATATCATTATGCATCTTCTGTGTTGTTACTGATGTCACCATGTTATACGAGTTGCAACTGCAAGTTTAAGTTCAAGCTTGATCTGGTATTTCAACTGGTATGCAGGTATTATCCTCTAGTATTTTGGTCTGCAACCCTCTACTAATGAATATTGTTGCTTGCAATTTTAGGAAATGGTTTTTGGATGTTGGAAGCTTGTAAGTTAAAAATCTCATGTGTTCAGGTGCTCGTACGACAAGTTGGCATTATTGTATTGTTACATATTTTTATTGGGTCTATCTTTGGCCAACCTAATAAATAGTTGATGGTATAATGAATTAATTTTGTATTGTGGATGTATGTGTGACCTATCTTTGGTCCATTCCAACATATTATAGCATGTTACATCCTTGAATTTTTATGGAGAAGTTTTGTACAAAATTGAAGCTGATAGTTAATTTTTTTGTGAATAAGGGATGCATCTAATTATGGTGACCTAATTGATGCTTTTGGATGACTTAGATATATATATTGGATGGTTTTGAGATTGAAATAAGTAGACATGAGTGTGAAGATGAATCAAGGTGAATATGTATTTGATACCAGTATGTGAGTTTACTAAGCATCAAAGGAACTAAGTCATCACTCGTTAGGTGTAACTTTATCAGTTCACATTTTGGCTGTAAGCCATTTGTAGGTAGTGAGCCTCTAATTTTGGATAGTGAGTTCTGGAAGTGAGCCACCCTTTGTGATATGTTATAACCGATTATACTATATTGTGAGCTAATCCTCACCATAGTTTTTCCCATTTTGGGTTTTCCATGTAAAAATCTTGGTGTTCATGAGTTGTGTGCTTTTATTCTCTATTTATGCTCTTTCTCATTTTAATTGTTATATTTATTGGAGTTTTTGGATGGTATATATTAAATAAGTTTAAGAAGATATTTATTCACCCCCCCTCTCAGTATTTTGGGTGTTCAACACATTCCCCATATTTGGTAACTATGTCAATTAAACATATTACTATATGGTGGGTATCCTTGTTGGAAGAAAATGGAGATTCCATTGATGTTGTTATTGGAAACATGAGCATGTGGAATGAGCACAAGGTACATAAATTTATTTATTGTAGTGTTAGCATTAATGTCAACATTGTATCTTGATACAAAGAATATGGTGGATATCATCTTAGGTGTCATGAGCATCGTTGAAGATGATTATCAAAGACAATTTTGCAAAAAGGTTTGATCCTCTTATGATAATTATGGTAAAAATTGAATAAGTGTTAATACCAGTGATTCTATGTACATGGGATTAGGTAATTAGGTCTAGATTGGTTCAATGTTGAAGATTTTTCTATACACTTCTAGTATAATTTTTTTGGCTAGTAGAAGAACTTAATTCCATAATTTTAGCTTGTTTGTTTTATGGTTTTGGAGTTATGAGAAACAAAAATCCAGCTTGGCAGTTTCAGATATATCCAATTAAGTGTATATGAGTTGATGAGTCTGCACTTCTCCATGGATTGGTTTGTCGCTTTGCAGAGTTATGGAAGTGTTGATAGATGTAATATGATTTTGATTTTTAGTTAGCATGGTGTTTGGAGGTCTATGTGTGGGTATGTGTAGGATCATGATGGGCCAAAAAGTGGTGATATATAAGTGATATGATGGCTCATGTGGCTGACGAATTTATTTTTTACGCAAAATTGATGAAACGAAAAGGGTTTTTTAAGGAGATTCTCATATTTCCACCAATACAAATTATGCTTTAATTTGAATTTAAGAAATAATTATTATTCATTTTCTATTTGAATTACGACTAAAGTCCTGATTGATAGGTTGATGGAAAAACATCTATAGCTTTCAAACGGTATCGCATTTTTTGAATCCAACAATGCGTCACATTCTATGCTTCATGTACTATAGGATTTTAAGAAAACAAAATTGAATTTCATGAAGTTTTGACAAGGTTAAGGTGGTCATACATATGAGTTTTTATATTTTTTAATAGTTTTAATAAAAAAATCATAATTAATTATTTACTTGGAAATAAATTACAAAAAAATATGCATCACATTGAGACACGAGTCCTCTAGTTAGGGTGGTCAAACAGACACCTACTCCTTATTTTTTCCCTAAATAAATAAGTACTATTGTATTGAAATTTCAAATTTACACCAAATAGATTTAAAAAATAAAAAATAAACCTAGTAGTTTAGAAACTACATCCAATTTGCTACAGAATCTAGTTTTACATATTTTTGAAATAATGTAGATAACTTATTCAAATTGTTACGTCAAGTTGCCTAACTTTGATTTATGCATTTTAATCGCCAATTAAGGGCTTGTTTTTTTCATAATGGTCCTGCACATACCCGTGTTTGAATGTGGATGTACAAATTGGTGAACTTTGAAATGAGCTCTTATGTTGTGTCAAACTAATAGGTTTGAAGTTATGAAAAAACTAATTAAGTATTGTGAAGATATGTGGGGGCTATAATAGGTCCACGTATACCTACTTGAAATATTACAAGCCTTGGTTTATGGCATGAAGGAAAAAGATTTTGAATTTGGGCTAACCAGTCATATTTTATATATTTTGAATGGTACATATAATTAGGATGACCTAATTAATATTCTAAGTGTTTGTGGATGAGTTGGTTATAAATAAAATATTTTTTTGAAGGTGTAAATATTACGTGACAAGTGATAAAATTTAGTGGATGTGAATTGTACAATTTAGTTTAAATGCAAAGAAGATTAGAGTGTTGATTTATATAAGTATGAAGAGTTTTGAGGTTTTATTTCGAGCTTCATTGGAACTTTATTTCTTGCATATGATAGATGCAATTGTACCATTTCAATCTTGGCTATGAGCCACAAAATTTCTTCTCTCTTTTCTTCTTTCAGTGGGTAGTGATTCCACTTGGATAGTGAGCACTTATGTAATATATTATAACCAGTTATTAATATATTGTGAGCTAATCCTCAGTATGGATATTCCTATTTTGGGTATTCCACATAAACATCCTAGTTTTTATGTGACATTATGTGATATTTTTGGATGTTTTCATGTTTTCCTTCATTACGCGAGTTGAATAAGTTATGTGTTGCATGGTTAAATGCTTAAGTGGTTTAAAAGAATATTGATTCACCCTCCCTCTCAATATTTTGGGTGTTCAACAATTGACATCAAGTCTCCATTCCTTGGAATGAGCTTAACCACTTGGGGAAGATATTTGAGGTTGAACATATGGATGTTAGAAGATTACCTACTCCTTGAAAGAGATTCCTGCTATTGGATCTACAAAATAAGATTGCATACTTGAGGGTAAGTGCAAGAAGTTGCATCCATGAAGAGGGAAAGTTTCGGCCAAAAGAAATAATCTTGCAAAAAATGCGTACACGTTATTAAAAAATGTGTTTGCGTTATGCATCAGATACCCGAGCCTAGAAAAATGCATATGCACTAAAAAATATGTACGCATTATATAACATGTACAAGTCATTTATTTAAGAAAATAAATTATTTCTAGAAACGGGTACCCATTTCTAAAAAGCATTTATTTTTTAAATAATCAAACAAATAAAGAATGCATATGCATTTTTTAATGCGTACGTGTTTTTAAAAACACATTATGCATTTTTAAATGGGTACCCATTTCTAAAAAGCATTTATTTTTTAAATAATCAAACAAATAAAGAACGCATATGTGTTTTGTAATGCGTACACATTTTTAAAAACACATAAACGTTATTAAAAAATTGAATCTCCAACCCACATGTAGCCTTGGTTTTAGGCTCGAAAAAGTCTTGGCAATCTGACCCTTAGTCTTTGACCTGCAACTAAAAAACTAAGGCAGATTGAAGAAGAATGTCCAACTTTGGCAATATGGCTTGTGGAATTTTTTTTGAATAAATCTATAAAATTAAAATCCATTAGAGAAAACAATGTCTAGTTTCCAAATATATAATTTTTATTTATTTTGGATTATATTTGTTATTTTTTAATTAATCTTCTAAGCAAACTAGTCCTTAAACTTGAAATATCAAGCTTTTTTTGTTTTTTAATAACTTTTTTTTGGTTAAGTTCATTTTAAAAAGTAATATATGGCATCAATACTCAGACAATTCTCTACACAATGAAAAAAAAAATCAATTTTTTTTTTTAGTTTAGGTCCAATTATGCTATCCGTACATGTTGATTTTTAAAAACAACAATTAAGGCCAATAAAAATTCAATAAAAAAAAGTATTCAAAAAAAAATTATAAAAAAATTCCTCATCAATCTTCATGTTGTTAGCTTTGTTTCCCCAAAATTAATTAGAAAATAAATTTAATTTGGGTCAAAAAGTGGTGTTCGTACACGTTCATGGTATGGTAAAAAACAGGGTCTTTTAAAAAGTGGTTTTTATACATCTCTATCAAAATTTAATTTCTGTCATTTGGGTATTTCAATAAATTACATATTTGGAAACTAGGTTCAAAATGATAAATTTCATATTACTAGCTTTTTAAAAGATTCATTGTGTAAATGCCTCAAATTTTTAGTCCAAGTGTGATAAATTTTGAAAAACAGAAAAAACGCTTCCACTTTTTGAACTTTTTGTGGACCCAACTTCTTGCATCAACCCTTGACATAAATATAGAACTCAAAGTTGCTCTTGATGATCTAGAGAGAAATAAATGGAAAAGATATATTTTAAAGAAAATATCAAAGAAGCAAGTGAATGTATCAAAACAATGAGAGAAAAAAAAATATATATTTAGAGAAAGGCATAAGGAGGTTTGTGAATAATTGAAGCAAGCAAATGAAACAATTGCTTGTTTGAAGGTGTAAGTTGAAAGAAAGAGAGTTGAGTAATGATTGAATGCAATGGTAAAAATAAAATCTAAAGAATCCACAAGGGTTGAACAAGAAGTTATGAATCTAAGATCAGATCTTGAAAATGTAAGGAGTGATGAAAAAATTCAAGATGAGTTCTACGAAGCTTGATGAAATGATTGCAAATTAGAAAGGCTCCAAAGATAAATAAGGTTTAGGATTTGAAAAGGGTGAAAGTTCAAAATCAGACTAGACACCAAATTCTAAAAGAAGATTGAAGATAATAATAACAATGGCAAGAATATCTGGAATCCAAAAAATGTAGCTAAAATACCACCAATCAAACAACCAAATGCAAAAAGGTACCCTTATTTTAATGGTTTCTATTATCTTTTAATAGATTTAGACATAAGGCTATGGAATGTAGAAGTAGAATGAACCAGAATGTTCCACAATTTTCTAGTCAATGTTTCACATGCAAGAGATTTGGTCATAGAGTCAATGAATGAAAAATTGAAATGATGAATGACTATAACAATGGTAGTATGGTTAAATATTTCAATGGCTACTATTATACATGCAATGGATTTTGGCATAAAGCTAATTAATGTGGGTCTAGAATGAATGGAAATAATATTGGTCAAAAGAGAGTTATATGCTATAATTTTAGTAGGCCTAAACACATTTCTAAGTTTTCTAGAAGTATGAAGAAGGATAATCCAGTAAAGAAGAATGATCCAGTACAAAATATTGATATGGTAAAGACAAAGAAGGATGTGGACAAGATTTGGAGAAGAAACTTGAAGAGATTGAGGTTAAGGTGAGTCTGCACTAACATTCAGTGTAGATGTTTCCTCTAGAAACTAAGTTGAGATCTTTGGCTTAGTGGGAGATTTAATGGAAATGTTTCATCCCCTACCAAACAAAATGGTGTTGATGCTTTTATTGGGAAAAGAACGGGTCATCTTAGAATGACACGTCTAAGAAAATTAGTGTCTTAGTGACTTTAATTTCTTCAAATCACCTCAAAGACATCAAATATTATGCCATAAAGTGAAAACACGCATAATTATTTTCCCCCATTGATAATTCTGAGAAAAGTACATGCAGTCAAACACAGATTCAAATAATAGAATCTAACAACATGGAAGACAAACTAATGAACACACAAATTTACATGGGGAAAACCCTTTCGAGTAAAAAACCCCACCCTCTAAAAGATACAACCATTGTATTATTCAGAAACAAACAGAGTTAGAATACAATCTCAGGATCATAGCCTTTACAGGAGTTACATCTTGTTTCATCTAGAGAATACATGCAACAACATGTTAAAAATCCTCACACTGTTACAACACCCTCACACAACACACAGTGTAGATTCATCTCATCTCACCAATCGACTCTCTTAGCCAGCCTCTTGGTTAGCCTTGCCTCATGGCCACCACAAGTTTATATCTTTGTATGTTCTATGTGTCTCAGTGTTCATGGTTATAATGCAATATGCATACCGCTCGGACACACACACATGTAACTGCTCTCTCTCTTTCCAACCAACAACCATCAGGGTATTTAATTACCCCATCGACAAGTTTCCATCATCTTTGATTTCACTGCCTTGCAACATGCATCGGGCCACCCAACATTAAAATGGTTACCATATCTATCTCAAGTCAGAATATACATTTAATGAAAATAATCGCTAATTAGAAATAAAGCTTTCAGCCAATAATTATTGATTTACAACAATGATGTAAAATCATCAAATGACATTGTGCCACGTGTTGGCACATCATTTAGCCACCACTCTGACTATCATCCAAATAGTCAATAGAACCCTATGGTCCTTTTACCATGCCACCGCTAGCCATCCAACAGATACCCGCGATAAGACAGTACCACTGCACTACTGTATCCAAGCATGTAGACACCTATGGTATGGTGGTACCACCACACTACTGCCAAGCAACCAAGAGCTCCCTGTGGCATGGCAATATCTCCACACAACCACCAAACACACTATGCTGTGCTACCACACCTCTCAAAGCATACTCCCACGATATGGAGGTAAGGCACAGTGTAATCACTAGACAACCATGAGAACCTCACGCTATGGAATTAATCACACCACACCACTATACTAGAGCCATAAGGCCCCCATGGTATGGTGGTGACATCACGCTTCCATGCCATTTCTGAAAGACCTCCGTGGTATGGAGGTAAATCCCCACGTCGATGGCCACGGTCCACCGAACCACCATAGAGGGATAATAAAGACCCCATGGTATAGTGATAACACTGCCCAACTTCCAGATAGTGAAAAGTCCTCTGCAGTATGGCGGTAAGCCAATTGCTAGACTCCCCACGATACTGCCAAGCTTGATGAAGGATCTCATAGTATAGCATTAACACCGCACAACCGCTCCTCAACCAGAAGGGACCCACGATAAGGTGATAATCCACACATATGCTGAGTAGATCAAAGACCTCTAAGGTAAGGAGGTAAATCATGCAACCGTTCCACTTTTGAAAGCTCCTAGCGGTACAACGGTAAAGGCATGAACAAAATTTATTTTTTCCAAGTCTTAACAAAGGTTTAAGCCAGCAAGTTGAGGCACTCATTTTCCAAAAATATCCCACTTGATGAAGACTTACTGGCTTCCTCCAAAATCAAACTCAAGAATCTAACACAATGCTTTCGTGATCCAACCAAGACACTAGCAATGACATCCAAGATGTCCATCAACTCAGGCAACAACTCCAACCATCTACCATAGGAAAAAGGTACGAGCCAAGGTGTATATGTACCAGTCTCAAGAACATAAGCATCAAACCCTATAGATGGTAAAGGCATCACATTACCACCACTCCATCGTGCTCACCAGCCATATGGAAGCAGCACTGCAACAACTTCAAAGCTCTCAAACGTGAACACAATCATGAAGTTCTTACGCCCCTCTAGTTCAAACCTTGTTTAATAGCATCCAGGACACCCAAACAAATGTGTTTCCATAGATAATAGTCTATCAAACAATCTATAGCTTAACTAGGTATCCAACTATAACCAGCTATCTAGCAATGTAACCAAGCATAGCCTTTAACCATTCTCTAGAAATAAGATAGAACACCAGTTAGAATAACAATGATAACACTTACTGCAACCATCCAATTGATCAAACCCACATGACTAAAAATAACACCCACAACCCATGTTATTTCATCTAATCACACATACCTTCAAGGCATCCACATTAGTAAACTCATGCCAACAACACATCTGATCCGTTGACCGCAGATACAAGCACCATGTGCCAACTAGTCAAACAAGACCAAACACATACAAGTACTCCCATTGCATGGGTAATGCCAAATCTGAAAGATCAATGGCATAAAAATTTACCAATCACAACACATAGAAAATAATAACCATGTAGTTCAAGGAACATCCACAATGATATGCAAAACCTATAAACCAAATGCATGTGGCATGCCCTCCTACACACACCTCTAAATGCCACTTGTGTTAAGTATGATCTCCTTCACATCCCAAGGGAAAAGCCATAACAACACCCAACTGTTCAATCACCAAGATCAAACATAACATATATCATGTAATCAACATGGATGTAGGCCTCTCATAGCCAAAGAAGATCAAACTAGCCCATATAAATATCTCCTACTAGTTCTCAAAAGCACAAAGAGATAAACTATGTTGTAATATCCCTAAAAATGAATCCTCCAGAACTAACCAACCATAGCTCAAGATCCATATCAATGAAAGATAAAGCATAAAACATATCTAAAAGATATAATGGGAAAATACCTCTCAAATAAACTTCATCACCAAGTAGACCAAGGGCAGAAAAATAAAATACTCCTCCAAGATATACAAGCCACCATGAATCATCCAAAAGCAATCTCCTCATTTGTCTTTGTTGAAATCACATTCAACCAAGGTCTAGGCTACTCAGAATTTCAGCTGAAAACAACACCTTTCTTATTTCATGAGAATCACAGCCTCACCTTATTGCCCATATATCCATGAGCACCAATAACTGATCATCTCATGCTAAACTCCAATCTGCATTACTGCATTATCAAGAATTTCTCAAGCATATGAACCTTATACTCAAAACATAGAGAATTACTAGACCACTGTCAAAGCTCCATAACATTTGAAACAAGAACTTATCATGACATCATGATCTACACATCCTGCTTATGAGATACAATGCTTCAATTGAACAAACTATGGTCTCAAGAGCAATGCAACATGCCAAAACTCTAATGCTTAAGAAAGAGTATACATGACATCAATCAAACAAAATTTAAACCAACATCACCTATCAAGCACCACCAACACCTCAGCCAAAAACTCCAAACGTCCTCCATGGTTCCAAGATGTTGTATACCCTCAAATAGTGTTCCTACAAATGCGAAATAACTCTTCTACAACAACATGATCTAAGAATCCCTCCTAGAAACATTTGCAACACCAAGGAAGATCATTCACCACCAAGTGATGAATTCATAGTCACTGCTAAAGCTCCCACTAAACCATGACATCCAAGCTTTCCAACCATCATGAACAAACATCTACTGATCTGAAAAACCTCTAGGTACAATTGAAAACACGTTCATCTGACAAAAAATCCAAACAACACCAAGATCTCCAAACCACAAAGACTACTCCATCACTATCAAAATATTGCACTATAATGTGTATCAAGATCTCCATGACATCATGATACACATGCTACAGGTCCCCATAATTGATTATTCAGGTACTAAACACCATCCAACCTCGCATCTCAAAATTCCATGCCAATGCATAAGTGACCACTGACAAGGCTAGCTAACAGATTTGCACAACACTGAATCAACCTCACAGAAATAGATAGTCCACTTCCGAGAAATTAATTGAAGCCAATGGGTAGCTAATCCACCAGCTGCATAACTTGAAGATTAATCACAACAACAGTTCAAAACCATCATCACAAAGGAAACTGCAAAACTAAGATCTCAAAGAGAACAACAATGTAGACTAACTTGACTCAAACACTAGATCAAAATAGATCTGATTTTCCAATCACGTCCACAACTCAAGCACCATAGTTTAGGAGACCAGCAAGAAAACACTACAAGAATGTTGAGTGATAAATCGCATACCAACACTCCTATGCAGAGAAGACATCGCACCTCATCAAAACCATGTTGAAATGCAACTATCTCGTTTAGTCACACCCTAAAAGCCGGGGTCTAGAAAATAGCTTATCAGTACCTCCACATAACCACAAGTTTTCTTTGACTATGCATAACTTGCATAACTTGCAAAACCATTGTGTTTATAAAACACCCATGCACATTCATATCCATTGCTCATCTAGATGACCCAAGAGTTTGCACACAACCATCATGGTTAACCAAAATAATGAAAAAAAAGACATGAATATGCATCATAGACTTAATAAGAAAATCTATAGAAAACCTTTAGAACCAAAGAACATGAATCTGAAACATGCTAGTACAAGGTACAAGTAATATAGGAACTCTAGGCCCATTTCAGACCAATTCCAAAACCACACTTATGCACAAGCATACGAGAGAGCCAGGTTATTCAGAAGTTTTAATAACACCCAAAGATCAACTTCATAGTCTTTATGCAATCAGGGTAACCAAGAAAAAATGCCTTCAATGCTAAGTCAGAACACCTCAGCACAAGCACAATATTCCATGGCTGAATAACAACCCAAGAATCTCCATACCATTAGGGACCCCCTCACATAGACACCAAGTATGAACCACACTCTGCTGCAACACAACCATACATAAACTCACACCCCTTGCATTAGGATAATTTGTTGCCAACTAGGAGCCTCAGACCACATCATCACAATATGATCAACTCTAGATTCTCCATCTTTAATGTCTTTCACGTTGTGTTTTATCTCAAGAGATCAAAGAATTTTACTCATCAAAGGATCAATCATCAGCCGATTCCTCCAGATTTGCTCAAGCCTAATAGACTAAGAAATATTCATAGGAGAAATACCCAGAACCAACACCCAAAAGAAGGCACTAATAACACATTTTGATATCAGGAAAGACCTTGACCTCCCTTTACTAGCATTTATACCACTTGTTGGGAAAATAACGGGTCATCTTAGAATGACACATCTAAGAAAAGTAGTGCCTTAGTGACTTTAATTTCTTCAAATCACCTCAAAGACACCAACTACTATGCCATAAAGCAAAAATAGGCACATTTGTTTTCCCCCATTGATACTTCTGAGGAAAGTACATGCAGTCAAAAATAGATTCAACACATATGCACAAATTCAAATCATAGAATCTAACAACATGGAAGACAAACTAATGAATGCACAAATTTATGTGGGGAAAACCCTTTGGGGTAAAAAACCCCACCCTCCAAAAAATCTAGCCATTGCATTATTCAGCAGCAAACATAGTTACAATACAATCTCAGGCTCATAGCCTTTACAGGAGTTACATCTTATTTCATCTGGAGAATATAGGAAACAACATGTTCAAAATGCTCACACTATTACAAAACCCTCACACAACACACAACGTAGATTCATCTCATCTCACCAGTCGACTCTCTTAGCTAGCCTCTCAGCCAGCCTAGCCTCACAACCACCATAGGTTTACATATTTGTATGTTCTATGTGTCTTAGTGTTCACGGTTACAATGCAATATGCATACCGCTCAAACACACACATGTAACTGCTCTCTCTCTTTCCAACCAACAACCATCAGGGTATTTAATTACCACACCGACAAGCTTCCATCATCTTTGATTGCACCTCCCTACAACATGCATCAGATCATCCAACATTAAAACAGTTACCATATTTGTCTTGAGTCAAAATATACATTTAATGAAAAAAATTGCTAGTCAGAAATAAAGTTTTCGACCAATAATTGTTGATTTACAAAAACGATATAAAATGAACAAATGACATCGTGCCACATGTTACCAAATCATTTGTCCATCGCTTTGACTATCACCTAAATAGTCAAAAAAACCTTGTGGTCCTTTTACCACACCGCTACTAGCCATCTAGCAGACACCCGCGGTAAGGCGGCACCAACGCACTATCGCATCCAAGCATGTAGTCACCCATGGTAAGGCGGTACCAGCACACTATCACTAGGCAACCAAGAGCTCCCTGCGACATGGCGGTATCACCATACAACTACCAAACACACTACCCCATGCTATCGCACCTCTGAAAGAATATTGTCACGGTATGGCGATAAGCCACTGTGCAACCGCCAGACAACCACGAGACCCTCATGGTATTGCAGTACTCACACCATACCATCGTGCTAGAGCTAGAAGGCCCCTGCAGTATGGTGGTGACACCATGTTTCCGGTCCATTGCCAAAAGACCTCCACAGTATGGAGGTAAACGCCCATGTCGACTGCGACGATCCACCGCACCACCTGCAAGGGAGAAGAGAGACCCCGTGGTATAGCGGTAACACTGCCCAACTACCAAATAGTGAAAATTCCTCCATAGTATGGCGGTAATCCATACAACTGCCAACTGCCAGACTCCCTACGCTACCACCAAGCTTGATGAAGGATCTCGTAGTATAACGGTAACATCGAAAAACTTCTCCTCAGCTAGAAGGGATCTGTTGTAAGGCGCTAAACCATGCAACCACCAAGCGGACTAAAGACCTCCATGGTAAGGAGTTAAACCATGCAACCATGCCACTTCTAAAAGCTCCCAATGGTACAATAGTAAAGGCATGAACATAAGTTAATTTTTCCAAGTCTTAACATAGGTTCAAGCCAACAAGTTGAGGCACTCATTTTCCAATAGCTTTGACATGAGGATATATGGTGTAGGTCCATATGTTTGATCTTTTTGAGAAAATTATGGTAGAAAATATTGAAACATAGAAGTTTGTAGAGCATTTGAAGTTGATTGTGCATACAGTTAGGATTTTCCAGATTGATTGTTTGAAGCATTCAATGCAAAATTGGGTTAGTTTCAAAAGGTTATAAGTGATTTTAATTAACAAAATTCATTTACATAAGCATTTGAGAAGAAGAAGAGCTATGAGGAAGAAATTTGGAGTGATCAAGGTCATTGAGATTTGTTGCCCACAAACCCTAGTCCAAAAAATGAATGAAAAGGTATTTACTGTCTATTCTTTGACCTAGTTTCTCAAAGAACTCATTTGGAAGCATTTTAGAATCATTTGCAATGGCTACATCAAGGGTAGTTGAGGTTACTTATAGGCCATGACATGCGTTTATGAAGCATCCTCTTAAATCCATGGAGTTCGATCTGATAGGTTCATTTTTGTGTGTTCTCTATGGGTTTTTACATCTAGAGGATATAAAGATTTATATTCATAACAAACTAGAGGAGGATGATCATTCAAATATAGGAGTTTTATGGGTGAATTAACTTACTAGAAAACCCTAAAACCAAAATATGAAAACCTATTTGTGAAGAAACTTGATGTGTTGCAAGGGTTTCCAAATTTTTTCTTGGATGATAAATGGGTTATAATTGTATTGAGTATAATTCATTATAGATTTTTCTAGACTGACATGCTTGGGTTGATCACAAAGGATTTGATTAGAGATCATATAGGTTTATTCTCCACCAAACTTGTTTTGGTACTCAAATCCATGAAAAATGAAGTGGTCACATAATTAATAGGTGTTGAGTTTGATAGAAGGTATATGACAATAAAAGACATAATAAATTCAGGTATGAAGTATGTGTAGACACTAAAAAAATTCCTATTCCTATGAACACAATTTTTCCACAACATTCTACCTTCTCACCTACTTAATTAAATAATTTTAATTATTTAATTAATTCACATTCCTTTTCTTTATTATTCTTTTGATTGATTAAGTAAATTAACATTTATTTAATTTAGTCACTAACATTTTCTTTCTTTCTATAATTAAATACATTTTTCATTTATTTAATTATTCACTCTTCATTATTTGTCTATAGTTAAAAAATTATTTTTAATTATTTAGTTATTCATTAATCTTTCCTACCCTTCTATAGTTAAATAATTATTGGAATGATTTAATTCCCCCTTTATCACTCTTCCACTATTAAATAATTAATCTAATTTAATTATTTAATTCCTCTTTCCCATTTACTCCACATTTAATAAAATGGTTGTATATTAATCCTTTTTAAATACTATTTTCCCTTTTCTTCCAGAAATTAAATAATTCGTTGGCTTATCTAATTCCTTACATGATTCTCTTAAATAAAATAATATTATTATTTAATTTTCCTCCATTTCCTTCCCTCCCCTCCCTCTTTTGAATATTGACTATTGATTCTCTTTGGTCTTCTTTCAATCTTGACCATTTATCCTTAGTCATCCTTAATCCACTACTTTGTGGTGTATGAAACCTCAACCATTGATCTTGGGATCTTCTAGACTTTGGATCTCATCCTTCCATTTGAGAATCTTTTCTATAAAATAAACTTGTCTCTTTCATTTTGGATTTACAACCACATTTCTCCAAAATTATTGCTATCAGTCATTGTCATTTGCAAGTACTTGGACACACCAAAATCTGAGGGAAAACTTGCAACTTGAGAAGAATGGAGGAGAAGTAAGGAAGATAATCAAGTTCAACAAGGCGAGTTTAGATTAGTTTCAATTTTTCATTTTCTTTTCATGTTTCTTGTTTTGGATTTGGGATTTGGCTTATATTTTAGGTAGAGTGGTTGCTACTTGGTCTTAGCCATCTTTATTCAGAAATTTTCCCCTTACATTGGTGAACCCGATGTGAACCTGAAAGGTTTCATAGAAATCTGTACATTTTTTTCCTTTTTAATTTTTTACATGTTCATAAGCCGCAATCACAAGACAATGAGCTGCATCTATTGGTGGAGTGACAAAAAATTGAATAGTGATGTATTTGCAAGTTCCTGCAATGGAACTGCTGGAAACTAGAATGACGCATTTGACACATAATGAGACACATCCATAAAGTTGAACACCACATTCACCAAGCCATGCACCACAATTGACAAGTCTTGAGCCACATATGTGTGATGCATACCTTAACCATAATGACACATTTTCTTGATAAGGTAAAAAAAATTGTTTCAGGTTTCTTTTAGTTTTTCTTTTTGGTTTGTATTAGGATAGAGGTTTTTGATTTTTGAATACTCTATTTGTAGTGTGTTGCTTATGTTCGGGAGAATACATTTTCCTTTGAACCTACTAATCCATGTTCTTTAGGGTTTTTGTTTGTCTTGGTTTAAGATAGGAATTTTTTTTTTTTTTTGGGCCTAAGATAAATCAATATCTTTTTTAATTATGCACATTTAATTTTTGGTTAAAAAGAACAACTTTCACATTTCATTTTGGGATAAAAAGAAGTACAACTTTCACATTTCATTTTGGGCTAAAAAGAACTACAAATTTTACATTTCATTTTGAGCTAAAAATAACTACAACTTTCATATTTCATTTTGGGATAAAAAGAACTAGAAGTTTCTCATTTCATTTTGGGCTAAAAATAACTAGAACTTTCACATTTCATTTTGGGCTAAAAAGAATCACAAATTTCACATTTCATTTTGGGTTTAAAATGAAAAACAACTTGTATTTTTTTTTGTCTTTCATGCTAATTAGGAACGTTTCTCTTTGGGCATTAAAATTAATCATTATCTTCCATGTTTGGCACAATTGCACACATATTTGTTGTAGAATCCATAGGGTGTAGTACTATCCTCTCCCCTTGCACTTCATGCAATCTTGGGTGTAAGAGAAATCACTACATCTTATTTTTCTTTTGTTGTAGGGCCTTCCAATTAAGACACATCCTAATAGAAAGCTCATTGGTGATCCACATAAATTTTTCCTTTGGTTGTTATATGAAACAGATAAGATGAAATTCAAGTCCTAACTGGAATTAGCCATTTTTGTATAATTCCAAATTAAAATGGGAATTACTCACATTTATGTGGTATTCTAATGTACCCTAACAGGGTTGGTTAAAGGCTTAAGTAGCTCACTGAACATTTGCAAGGTATTAGTTGCCCCAAGTTGTGACTAGACACCTTCTTATTAGCCACCCTTTTATTTGAGATTATTTAGTGTCACTTTCTATGCAGAAGTGTAGCATCTCACCTTGAAGTTAATCACCATATGACTCCCTTGAGATGAGATAGAAATCCTTGGCTTTGTATAATATACTTGTTTACTTGTAGCTTTTCGGGGAGAGGGTCATTGGGTCATCTTGTTGGCAAAACAAGGATAGAGAATCGAGAGGGGGGTGAATCAGTTGTTACAAAAATAAAACTTATTCAAACTTAATCAACCTTTAATCTAAAATTTGATAGTTAACAATGCAAGCATAAATCAGCTTCACATCAGAAACTCATGAACGCCAAGATTTTATATGTGGAAATCCTATTAGGGGAAAAAAAATGGTGGATGTTAGTCCAAAAGATTATACCCTATTAAAAGTATAATAAAGAATGAATAAAGAATGGACTTGCACTCAGGCACACTGCCTAGAGTTCACTGCTCAAAGGGAAGGCTCACTACCTTACATACGACAATCAGATTAAATCCATATGACAAATATGAACTGAGAAATTAGTTTCTTCATAAGCCTGATTACTATTTTGGTTAGGCACAAATATGATTTACTCAAACTTCTTCACACTTTACTCTACATTTAGATGATCTTGTCTTTATTCACACATATCTTCACATACACACATGAACACACACCAGTTATACACCACACACTTCTAAAAATGAAGAACCAATCATTCTTATATATCCTCTACATGGATTTTCATCAGCTACACTGTCGGCCACAAAATAGTAAATGAATTACAAATCGACGACCTCAATGCATGAAAAAAACTTAATGTGCACCTACCTAAGTCAGTCACAACATAATGAGGACCTAAATCAACATCCTCAAATATGCCAAAAAATGCAAACATACCAAACTAATAGAGCATGATCTATAAACATCACTAATCATCTCAAGAACATATGCAATAATTCAATTCACTATAATTGCATTCTCTTCTCTCAAAAACACTTGCTACAATAAAAAAATAACTATAGGAGCACAACACTTTATAAATTTCTTCAATCTTGATGTGTACCAGTGAAACATTCAGTCAACATACTAGACAGGCTTAGCAACAAACCCTTTAATGCACACCTTTTGATCATCAACGTATAGAACTTACCATCACTTTGACCTTCTCAACTTCAGTGGCTACCTGCAATATATTTATTAAAAATTTCTCAATCTCCTCGACATATACAACCTTCAAAATCATTATTGTTAATAGTGTTGACATCAATGACAACCACATATCAGCAACACAACCTCAACATCCAATAATCTCCCCCTTTTGCATTGATGGAAACACATGATGTGAAAAATACCATCAACACAACTAATTGTTCACTTCTCTCCCTTTGTTCTATATTTCTCTCATAATTCTTTTCCCCCTTTCTCTTTCTAGAAATTCCAGTATTACTCTTCTCTCATGACCCTTATCCATAGGATTTTTACATTAATCTTCTCCCCCTTGACATCAATGGAAAATTTACACATGCTCTGAACCACATATCTGAATCTTCTAACTACCCCCACTAAGTAGCAGCCACCATAACATCAATCTAGAACAAGATTTGTCTCTGAGTGCATGGATTGATGCAAAGACTTGCATCTTACTTCAAATTAGGAGGGTAAATTACCCCTAACTTTCCTCTGATATATTCAAAAGTATCCTTAGGAAAAAATTTAGTGAAAATATCTGCAATTTGTTCCTTAGTAGGCACATATTCTAGTCTGACTTCTTTCTCACTCACTTTGTCTCTCAAAAATTGATACTTGATAGATATATGCTTTGTTTTTTAATGTAGCACTAAATTCTTGGAAATGTTTATGGTACTTTAGTTTTCATAGAATATAGCAATTGGCTCATCATACTCAATTTGATGTCTCAACATTTTCTTCACCCGCAACAATTGAGTACAACTTTTTGTAGCAGCAATATATTCTACCTCAGTAGTATATAGAGAAATGGAATTTTTCTCTTTACTTAACCAAGACACCAACTTCTTCCCCAAGAATAATGCACCACGACTTGTACTTTTCTTGTCATTTACATCTCCTACCCAATCTCTATCCATGAAGGAATTTAAAGTAAGATCATCATCCTTTGGATACTATAACCCAAAGTCAATTGTTCCCTTTAAGTATTTGAATATTCTCTTTACTACAGTCACATGTGATTCCTTTGGATTAGCTTGATATCTAGCAAACATGCATATAAAATTCATAATGTCTGGTCTGGTTTGAGTCAAATATAGCAATCCACCAATTATTGATTTGTATCTTGTTTGATTATCCTTAGGAGAATCATCATTTTGTGTTAGCTTACTTTCGATTACCATGGGTGTACCAACTGGCTTTGAATCTTCCATGCCAAAAAAATTCAGTAACTCTTTCACATACTTGGACTAAGATATAAATATTCCATCATCTAACTGAGTAATTTGCAATCCCAAAAAGAAATTCAGTTCTCCTATCACTGACATTTCAAATTCACTTTTCATTTCATCAAAAAAAATTCATACATAAGTCATCATCACCTTCAAAAATAATGTTATCAACAAAGACTTCAATAATCAAATCTTTATCCTTATCCACCTTGAAATACATATTGTTTTCAATAGTACCTTTATTGAATCCAAGCTCTAGGGGCTTGTTTGATTCCATAAAGTACTTTATTCAACTGATACGCCATGTCCTTTTCGTCAATAAATTTAAATCCATCTGGTTGCTCAACATAAATGTCTCTTAACTCACCATTCAAAAATGTTGACTTCACATCCATTTGATATACTTTTTAGTTCTTGAAAGTAGCATAAGCAATAAATAATCCTACAAATTTAATTCTTGAAACAAGGGCAAAGGTTTCTTCAAAATCAATACCTTCCATCTGTGAGTACCCTTTACATACTAGTCTTGCTTTATTCTTGATCACTTTACCTTGGTCATTCAACTTATTCCAAAAAACCCATTTGGTTCCAATCACATTTTTTTCTTGAGGTCTAGGAACAAGAGTCTATGTATCATTTTTCTCTATATGCACCATTTCTTCCTTCATTGCTTCCATCCAATATTCATCTTTACATGCTTCATTGAAATTACTAGGCTCAGTCTTGGATATCAGACAATATTCTTCTGCAATTATTCTTCTAGTCTATACACCTTTCTTCTTGTCACCTATGATCTGACTTCGCTTTACATACCTTGGGGTTTTGAATTATTCTATTCTTTCCTTTTCATTTCCACTATCTTCTTCTTCAAAACTTTCTTGATTCATCAAAATTATTTTGATTTGATTATGTGTTTGTACATTCTTCCCATTCTCAGTACTATCCTATTGGTCATCTGAATCATATCCACAATACCTAGATGATATGTCAATATCCTCATCAACTCTGACATTTGCACTCTGAACCATCTTCTTCAATCTTTTATTGTAGCACTAGTAGGATTTTCTCTTCATAGAGTAACCCTGGAATATTCCTTCATCACTTCTAGCTACAAACATTCCTATATATTCATAACATCTACTTCCAAGGATTTTGAAATACTTAATAGTGGGTTTATAACTAAACCATAGCTCAAAAGGAGTCTTACTAGAATTACCATTAACATTCACCTGGTTGATAGTATACACAACAATTCTTATAGATTCTCTCCAGTAGGTATGAGGAGCACCAACATCATAGTTTTGGAAGCATCTAAAATTGTTCTTTTATTTCTCTCAACAACTCTATTCTGTTGTGGGGTCTAGGGAGAAGATAACTATCTTTTTATTCCATGCTTTTCATAAAATGAATTGAACTCCCAGGAAGTTAATTCACTACCCCTATCTGATCTCGAGCATTTGATCTTTAGACCTATCTCATTTTCTACTATAGCCTTGAAGCTTTTGAATTTCTCTAATGCCTCATGTTTTTCTCTTAAGAAAGCAATCCATAACATTCTATAATAATCATCAATAAGCAACATAAAATACATTTCTCCTTGTTGAATTTTGATTCTAGATGGACCACATAGATCACTATGTACCAAATCTAGTACTCCATTGGAATGATTTTGTTTGCTCTGAAATGAAATTCTTGTCTGCTTTCCCATATGACACTCCTTGCATATAGGGAGCTAGTAGGCTTCACTAACTTAGGTAGGTATCTATCTACTTGTGTGGAGCTTATTTTGACAATGTTATCAAAATTCACATGACACAACCTTCTATGCCATAACCAACTTACATCATATTGATAAATCAAACTACTTTCAGTAGCAACATTTAACTAAAAAATATTACCTCTTGTCTTTGTACCTGAAGCAATCACATTTCCTAAGCTTCCCAGTATCTTTCACTTACCATCTTTGAATTGAATATTGTAACCTTTGTCAACCATCTATCCAACACTCAAAAAATTGTTCTTCAAACCTTCAACATATAGGACATCATGAGTATTACATTTTCCACCAAGAGAAATAGTGCCTCTACCACAAATCACACCAACATTGTTATCTCCAAATCTTACAACACCACCATCATTTTTTTCCAAGCTTAGAAATTTTCTTTTGTAACTAGTCATATGATGTGAGAATCTAGTGTCAATCACCCACTCATCCTTCTCATCAATTCTGGCTGCAAGAGCTTTCTCAATATTTTGATTACTAGAGATTTTAGTGGACACCACACCATTTTCCTTGATAGCAATGAATACCCATTCATCTTCATTTCCATTTTCTTTATCAGATTCATCATCAATAACAACTTCTTCAACATAATAACATTTCTTTTGAAATCTAGAATTATCAGGTTTACACTTACAAACCCTTTCAGGACATCTTGACATAAAATTTCCTATCTTACTACAAGAGAAACATTTAATAGGAAATTTTACTTTGTACTTACCTTGTCCTCTTGCTTCTCTTTTCACAATTAGTGCTTCCAATTCTTCTAGCTCTCTTTCTTCATCTTCAATCAATTTCATTTTGTCTTCATATTTGAATGTTTTCTTGGAACTCTCTCCTGGATCATATCTCTATTGGATTTTTTGAGATACAATAGCTTTGAATGTAGACTTTGTCTTAGGAGAAGATTCACCAAATTCACTCTACTCAAAGGCAATAGGTTTTCCAATTAGCATGTCTCTTGTCACATTTCTTAGTGTCCTGAGCTCTTCAATAACATGGTCTTTTGTTTTGTAAGAAGTAGGCACAAATCTAAGTATTTTAGCCACAATCTCATCTTCTTCCAAGATTCCATTGACACATCGTTATGAGTAGTTTGTACCATCGAATCTAGGACTATACTTCTTATATGATGCCATATCTGATCACCTCTAGTTGTTAGAATTCTTTAGAGGAACTAGCTATGATACCATTGTTAGCAAAACAAGGATAGACAACTGAGAGGGGGGGTGAATCAGTTGTTGCATAAATTAAACTTATTCAAATTTAATCAACCTTTAATCTTAGATCTGATAATTAACAGTGCAAGCATAAATCAACATCAAATAAAAAACACATGAACATCAATATTTTATATGTGGAAACCTTGTTAGGGGAAAAACCACGATGGATGTTAGCTCACAAGATTATGCCCTATTAAAAGTATAATGAAGAATGAATAAATAATGCAATTGCATTCAGGAACACTACCTAGAGCTCACTGCCTTACATAAGACAATCAAATTAAATTCATCTAACAAATATGAACTGAGAAATTATCTTCTTCAAAAGCTTGATTACAATTCCAGTTAGGCACAAATATGCTTTGCTCAAACTTCTTCACACTTTGCTATGCATTCAAATGATTTGATCTTTATTTGCACATATCTTCACATAGAGACATGGATACACACTGAACATACACCACACATTTCTAAAAATGAAGAAACAATCATTCTTATATATCCAATACATGGATTTTCATCAACTACTCTACTAGCCACAAAATAATAAATGAATTACAAACTGTCGACCTCAATGCATGAAAAAATCTTACTACAGACCAACCTAAGTCAGTCACAACATAGTGAGGACCTAAATAAACATCCTCAAATACTCCAAACAAACACAGACATACCACACTGATAGAGCATAATCTAGAAACATTATTGATCATCTCAAGAACATACACAACAATTCAATTCACCAGAATTGGATTCTCTTCTCTCAGAAACACTTGCTACAATAACAAAATAACTGTAGGAACACAACACTTTATAAATTTCTTCAATATTGATGTGTACCACTGAAACTTTCAGACAACATACTACATAGGCTCATAAACAAACCCTTTAATGTGTGCCTTCTGATCATCAACATACAAAAATTTCCACCACTCCGACCTTCTCAACTTCGTTGGTTGCCTACAAAATATTTATTACAATTTTTTCAATCTCCGCGACATATACAACCTTCAAAATCATTAATGCTAATAGTGTTGGCATCAATGAAAACCACATATTAGCAACACAACCTCAACATTTAACACATCCTTCAAGTACTAGAGGCCCTTATCTATTCTCTCTCACAAAGACAATAGGTAATACACCACCTAAAGGTGTCCCTACACTTGCATCGAAGGAGATTCAAAGTTTTGGGCCTAAAAGTGATGCCATTGGCCATTGACCTTAGGGATACAAAGTTCTTGATGTGTTTTCAATTGTGCTATACTAGTGGGAATTGAGGTCAATAACCCTTGAACATACACATACTCACACAGGGATTTAATAAGTCAACATCCAAAAATCTATCTTAGATTTTTTTACTATGTTTACAATCACATTTCAAATATTTTCGAAATCAAAGCCATTCCAAACATCAAATTTTTAGCAAACAAACTATGCATCATAACTGTTAGACGGTAACTCAATAATTTTGAATATTAAGCTACAGTTTCTAGTGATAATGGGTATGTGTAGGATCATAATGGGCTGAAAAGTGGCAATATGTAAATGATATGATGGCCCATGTGGCTGATGACATTTTTTTAACGCAAAATTGATGAAATAAAAAGGGTTTTGAATGGATATTCTCATCTTTCCACCAATATAAATTATACTTTACTTTGAATTTAATAAATAATTATTATTCATTTTCTATTTGAATTACAACTAAAGTCTTGATTGATAGGTTGATTGAAAACCATCTATAGCTTTCAAATAGTATCACATTTTTTGAATTTGAAACATGTGTCACATTCTATACTTCGCATACTAGAGCATTAAAAAAATGAATTTCATGAAGTTTTGACCAAGTTAAGGTGGTCAAACATATGATTTTTTATATTTTTAAAAATTTGTAATAAAAAAATCATAATTAATTATTTACTTGGAAAAAAATTACAAAAACATATGCATCACATCGAGACATGAGTCCTCTACTTATATCTAAAATTTTATAAAAAAAATATTATGATTTTATTGTGGATAGGGTTGTTATATAGACACCTACATATTTTTTCCCTGAAATTTAAGTACTACTGCATTGAAATTTCAAATTTTCACTAAATATATATTTAAAAAAAATAAATCTAGTAGTTTAGAAACTACATTCAATTTTCTATACATTCTATTCTTACATATTTTTGAAATAATATAGATAACTTATTCAAATTTTTATGTCAAGTTCCCTAACTTTGATTTTTTGAATTTTCATCTCCACTTAAGGGCCTATTTTTTCCATGATGATCCTACACATACCCTAATGCACTACAACTATGAAACATAACACCACATTTCCTAGACACTGTGCCACAACTTCTAAAACATCAAATTTGGGGAAAATCCTTGTCCAATATCAATCTTAGAAATATTTTGATAGTGACCTTATTCTCTAATTATAGACTTGTAGTTGGTTTAATTACATTCACTTAGGTTTCATTGCATTGGCTTAGGAAAATTTCATTAATTTCCTTGCATTTCTTGCTTAACCTTAGGTCATTCTAAGGCATTTTCACCTCTTATATTACAAATTAGGAAGCCTACCATGTCCTTGATTAGTCCATTGTTACATGCTTGTATTTTCTTTGATCTTATCTTTTCTATCAATCAATCATCATCATCATTGGTTCTCAAAATTACATCTTAGTTTAGACTCACATTGTCAAAACATCATACTATCATCATCATGTCCTTTTGAGGTCATAAAAATCTTGTTTGATACATTGGAATACCATAGCTTGGTTATCAACCTTTTTCTTAGGTCTAAAGATGCATACCCTTAGTTTCATTTGACATACCTTAACATTAGTTACATATCTAAACCTTAGTCATAATCTGATTACATATCATATCCTTTGGTCACAGGGTCATTATCATCATTCATTTCAAACCTTTAGCCTTAGGTGCATTAAAATTTACCATCATCATATCTTCAAAATACAGAAAAATAGATAATGTTGTCTCATATGGACACCTTGCATTATCACCTATGAATTATCAATATCTAGGTTGCAAGTCTTACATTGTTGAAAAAAGGTCACAAGTAAAAAAAATGACATAGATTCTTCAAGTGATCCCCTTTTCAATACCACTAATGAAAGAAACCTTGGATCAAATTCAAACCCACCTGAAACAACATAAAGGGAAGCCTCAAATCCATTTGCTAGTCTCATGTTATTTGATGTCAATAGATATTTGACCCTCAAATAAATTGAACATCCTTTACAAGACCCAAGAATAATACAAATTATGGATGAGCTTGTTAATGCAAACTCTAAAAAATTATTTCTTGCACTTGCTAAGAAAGGTGTTAAACTCCCCTTTGACTTTAACACTTCCAAAATTATAGAGGGAGTAACACAATCACAAACCCAAGGTCTAATTCAATACACATTCATACAAGGTCAACCCCTTTCACAACAAATTTTCACCAATCTACCGATGGGGCCACAACACATATTGCAACAACTACACATATTCCCAATCCACCAATATTTTGAGCTAAGAGAACACATAACATATCCCAAAGTTCAGCATTCATATTTGGTAGCTCATCTTTAAATCCCATGGGTGTGACATTTCAAATCCATTTTGCAATTAAAAAATACATCCTTAATCAATTCAAGTCAAAATCCACCAAAAAACACAAGAAAAAATCATATTGTAACATATAAGGTGCCAACACAAACAATCAATGCTACCCTTAATACCAATATGAATTTTGGAACAAAATTGAACACCAATCCCCTCCCATCACAACATGTCACACCAAATGCCAGTTTTTCATGTCACAAAATCAAATCAATACCAATGCCATATTTACACCTCTTTATCAACAAGATAATCCTAATTATTTGCAATAAAATATCAATCCAAATCACACAATGGTGCTTAATTTACAATACAATTCTCTTAACACTAATGTTGATTCCCTTGTGAAAGGAAAACTCAACATGAAACCATCCCCATGGACACATTAATGCAACAGATGCAAGAAATACAATAGAATATGGAAAATATACAATTTGGAAAAAATAAGAAGACATATTCTATGGAGGAATTGTGTCCTTACCCTTTCAACAAAAGACTTTTCATGCCACCTTTCCCCCACATTTTACCTCACCAAAATTTAACAAGTACAAAGGGAAAGGGGATCTGGATGAACATGTATGAGAATTTAATACATGTATGGATATCACCTATGATCCCACATATTTTGATGAGACTATTTCCTTGAAGCCTTTTAGGGATGGCTCTAGAATGGTTTGAAAATATTTCTCCTGGGATACAAACGCAGGGTGAATTGGCTGAAATATTTATCAACCACTTTTCTTAAAACATAGAAAGTGACATGACCCTAGCAACACTATGCACAACCAAAAAAAAGAGGGAGAATCACTCACATCATTCTATCAAAGATGGCACACCATGGCTAATAAATTTCCTTGCCACATACCTAAGAAATAATTGGTCACCATTTTCATAGCGAGCCTAAAAACATAATTAATGATCCAAATTCAAATTTAATATTACACTACCTTTGAAGATTCCATTGAAAAGGGATTATTTATTGAGAAGGCTCTTGTGTCAAATTGACTAGTCAATATCTTCAAATAAATTCCTAATGCTCCTAGTGACAAAGGTATTTTTTTGTCTCAAAATAAGAATTTCACTAATTATGGGGTCATTGATGCTAAAGTGTTAAATCAAAGTCACCCCACCCTTCATCTTAAAGATCTATCCACATCAAATATACCAACATCATCCAAGATTAGACATTGACTGCAATCCAAAATAATTAGCAACACAAAGGACCTCCATGTACTAAAAGATCATACACACCCTTGGGGTAACCCATTGAGTCATTTTAAAATAAAATTTTACAATCAAACATCATTCAGCTTCCTAACATTAAAAAATATGAACCTACATTGGTTAAACCCAATTGGTGGAATGAAGATTAATTTTGTGAATATCATCATGGAAAAGGATACAAAACATCATCACATTGGAAACTCAAAAACATCATTCAAGATCTTATAGAACAAGGAGATTATAAATCGATAATTTACAAGGAAAAAACCAATGTTGATCATACCATATTCAAAACTCCATTGCAAGACCATGGGAAAGGGAAGGCCTCTTGTTTAGGAAATAATAGCAATGCTAATTATACCCACATTTTACATGAATATATAATTAAAATCACATTCTACCCCTTGATAATCATGTTGCTACCATTACCATTAATAAAAGTTTAGAATGTGGCATTACCACCTGTAGAGCTAAGGTGACTCTATAAGGGGATGCCTCTAATCAACAACCAAAAAGAAAATAAAACCTCCTGGGTCATATAGGAAAGATGCACACACATATATCCACTCTTGAGTTGCTTAACATTTCCCTAGAGCACATGGCCATTCTAGAAAAATCCATGCAAGATACATTTGTCCCTTCTGACATAAATGTTAACCATTTTCAGTCCATGGTTGGATACTTAGCTATACCCCATCATGTCACCTTTTTAGAATACGATCTTTTCACACAAAATCCAAATCATAATGATCCCATACACCTTGAAGTCTACACTGATAAAAAAAAAATCAGATGAGTCTTGGTAGATGGTGGAGTAGGTCTAAACATATGTACCCTAAAATTGGTTACAACATTGGGATTTTCAAAGGCTTGCATAGATTGATCTAAGTGTAGAGAAGGGGGATTCACTACTCATGAGTCTCTTTATTCTCAAGAGATTCCCTAGGGATGAATTTCTATAAACTACCTCAAGAAACAGGTTGAGAGTTAGATCTAAAATATGAAGGAGTAAAATAATAGAGGTTTTTTGGACAAACTAATAGGCTCTCAGGAAAAGGAAAACAATATATAATAAGGATGAAAACACAACGTGTTGGAGTTCTAGAGGTGCACTAACGTCTCATATAGAATAGAAACTAATTTTATCACTAAAAATAGCAAAGTGACTACTAAACACCATATTTCTAAGAACTTATAGAATGAAGGAAGGTAACAAAATGTAACAAATTTGAAATGAAGTGAAATATAAATGATAAAGTTAAAGAGGATGAGAGATAGAAGAAGCTCACAAAAACCCAAGTAATAGAGCCTCTAGTAAATGAGTATCTTCAATACCCTCATACATAAGATCTAGAGAAAAAAATAGGGATGTATAGGGGTTTGCCTCAGTCAAACCCATGTTTTTCTATTCCCACTTCCACAGATAGCCAAATAGATAAAGAAAGTGAAAAAATTAAGAAAATATGGTGTAATGAAAGAAATCCACACTAAAGGAGGAGAACCCATATCACAAAATGGATATGTAATAGATAGGGGATGTGTGGAATCCCAAGATGCTACCAAGCACAAGATTAGGGAGATATCAATTAAAAGGCTTAAGGAATCCAAAGGGAGAGAGATAGGTGGAAGATCGAAGAGAGTTTCAAAGAGCATTGTAAGAGCTTAAAAGTGCTTAAAGATACTATAACAAGTGAGAGATTTTTGCAACCAAGAGGGTGGAGAGGGAAAGGAGAGAATCCAAGAAGCTAGATAGAAGCTAGAAGCAAAACTAAATTAGAAAGATAACATTTAAAGGGAGAATAGGAACTAAAAAGAAGCTTCCCAAGTGGTTACAAGGTGTCCTAAACCATTACCTTCAAAACAAGGACATGACAAATGAAAAACATGCTAAAAAATAGCTACTTGAACATCAAAATTCCATAGGACACTAGTGCAACACAAAAGCATCTGTGCAACATGCTAGTGTCCAGACACATCATGCTACAAAATGAAATGAATGGGAAAATTACAAGGTTCAACACAAAGATGATGTGCGAAGGTAAATTTTGAAAAGATGTCTAGAGAATATTGAGAAGGGAAAAAGGTTGATACAGGGGCTAAAATGAGCCTACAAAAGTTCTAGGGGAGTGGACACTAAATTAGATGCAAGAATGTATGTGAAATTGCAAGGGGTGCAATTTTATGACATTATATTTTTCCCCCACTTTAGTAGGCATATGAATCTACACTAATATGTATGCTAAAGGAAATCTACTTAAAATAAATAACAGATCACGATTCAAAAAGGATATAGTGGAGAAAGTAGATAAATATTTGAACCAAGGAAGTAGGTCTCAGGTTGAAGACCTACAAAACAAACACACTAGACAAGAAAGACCCCTACAAGACAACAATGTTATAAAATAAAAATCCACTACATCACAGGTTTAGAAAATTGAAAAACCGCTTACACACAGGAACACACAAAAAACTGAAGGATTTGATTCAGTAATGTGAAAGAGACCTCAATGTAGAAGCTGTCTCAATACTATGCATCATCCCCAAATTAAAAAACAACACATATAAGAATTCTTAAATGAAGAGAAGAATGTAAGTATCATTTTCTTCAAGATAAGAACGTACCCAAAATTTAGGGAAGCAACTAATATTGAAGAGAGAAAAAGCATATAGTAAGGATGAAGAAGATGCAAATCTTCAATCTGATATACACCATTGAGAGGAAATGGAATTTAAGAGAGAGATGGAGAAGCTAGAAAGGAATGAAAATTCCAAGAGAAATTACTCCATGGGTCCTCAGACCTAGGAAGAGTTAAACAATTGCATTGTAGATCCACAAACCTATGAAAAGGTGAAAAAAAGGCTCTATAGGTACTCTCTCCTACAGAGTTGAAAAAAATACACTAGAGGCCCACAAACCAATGGTGAACAGATCCCACATGATCAAATAAATTTACAAGTCCTTATACGTACAAAGAAGGCACCGTAGGTACTCTATCCTAAGGGAATCCCAATGTGAGAGGCTCCACAAAGTCTGGCTGGTCCTTGCAGGTGCCCGATCTTGCAAGGTTGATTGAAAATTAGATTCATAGGAATACCTACAAAGAAACATGTTAATCTGTAGACTAAACATGTTAGGAAAGATTGATGCAAAGGAACTCTATAGGTTCTCACTCCTGTAGAGAAAGACCGATCAGATGAACCCATGGCTACTGCAAGATTCATTGCAAAATAGCCATAGAAAAGATAGGTCTAGTCAGGCTTCCCCAAGTTAGACATCAATGAATTCATTTGAGAGAAGATATTTCAAAGGGGGTTCCTTGGGAACTCATTCAAAAGAAAAGGGAGGGCACTCAAGGGATGCTTCATTTGAATGAAATCTCTATAACAAGCTATCACTACCCAAAACATACATGGGAGAAGAACCATGCAAGATACTTAAAACATATGGGATAGAGGTAGACCTTGATATCACTTGTCATTTGAAGAATAGGTAGGTGTATTATAAAATAAATGAGTGATGGCACTTGAATCAAGTAGTTGTTATATTTTATCCTTCAAGACCTTACATTCACTAGTGGAATGGCCAGGAACTTGATGGTATGCACCAAAAGAATATTTTTCTTTATCAGGCTTATGGAATTTATTACGTGTAGGAGAAGGAAGAGTAATAAAGTGGGCTTTTAGAAGCCTCAAAAAAATACCCTCTTGCTTAGATAAAGAATGAGGAGCAAGAATCAACCCTTTCTCTTATGGAGAAAAGTTTGTTTTCTCACAAGAAGAAGGTACAAAGACAACGGATAATGGCAGATGAATCAATTCGAGAGAATGATGTTGAGCATAGATTATGTTAATATTCAACCATGGTTTTTGTTTAGATTTTTCATTTGAGAAACCAAGCCCTAAACTACACTTATGAGGCAGACATTCTATAGGGACCTAAATACCCTTTTCATTATGCTCACAACCTTTATGCTCATAACCATATTTAGAGACAAGATTAAAGTTAGGGCCATAACATGTTTGCAAATATTGAGTAGGAGGATCTTCATAGAGAGCCTTGTTCCAACAATGGGGATTAAACTCTTCTATGTGATTTCCATCATCCTTCTTGACAGGACTACCAACATTAGCCTCTTTAATAGGAGTGTGATCATCTTCCTTAGTTAGAAGGAGGAGGATCATCATTGAGGACATTACAACTATTGCCCACATTATCCCGTGATACAAAATAATGATCATCTTTAATGGAGAGTGTGGATGATGTTATTGGAAGGATTAAGTGGATTGGGTTGACTTTATCTCCAATGAAGGACTCTAAAAAGTCTAGAGAACTCCAATCATCACCAAGACATGCATTCTCTTGAGAAGGAGTAGACTTAAGATTTTTTACTTTCGAAGGATTTTCTTTAGGGGCATCTAGCTCAAGAGTATCCTTTTTAGTAGGTAATTATGGTGTAAAAATCGACACATTGAAATAAACTAAAGGAATAAGGGTAGGCACAACCAAAACCTAACCATCAACTACCATTTCACATAAGTGCATAGCCTCAGGGTCATCCCTGACTGTGACTACTCGATTACTACAAATGGACTTAATAGATGTATGCAATGTAGACGCGACTACGCCCATAACATAAATCTATGGTTTTCCAATAAGAAGGTTATATGGTAATTGTTTTGACATAACATATACAAGGGTGGGTAGAGTAATGAGTCCCAACCTCAAAGGAAATACTATCATACCTAGGGCTTGTTGACCAGCATTATCAAACCCACGAATAACAATAAAATAAGCATTAAGAATAGATGAATCAATATTAATCTTAGGAAATAGATCAATGTTACATATGTTTAGCATCAAACTTACATCAATGAGAGTAGATCTAATGCTGATATTATTAATGTCAACTATAATCATTAGAGGATCTTCTTGCTTCTGCACATACAGGGGTGGAATTTCTCATGGATAGAATGTAATATTTAGTGAATCCACACCAATATTATCCATCAATGCATTAACATCTACTGGCCTAGTAGAAGAAGTTAAGAGGATATTTTGTAAGGCTTCCTAAAGTATACCTTGGTAAATTATAGTAGACTGAAGCAAGTCCCATAGTGAGATCTTAGCTAGAGTAACATAGAGTTGCTCAACAAGATCGTAATCATTAGGTGCTTTAGTTGTAGGTTTAGGAGTTTAAGGAAGGCTTGGTTGTTTATTCATTCTATTCTTATAAGTATGGGCTACTGCTCTATAAGAGGGAGCCATAGAAAGATCAAGAGAATTGCTATCAAATGGGACACCATCAATAAAACAAATCCTAATAGGAGAAGGACTAGATGGAGTCAGATAAATGACTAGTCTCTTAGGCCTTTGAGGAGCAACGAAGATATAGATTACATTTATAAAATAATCACAACTACTGGAATAATTATTTGAATAAATATTCTCAGCATCAATCTAAGGAGGATCAAATGTGGAAGGAGATTCATCATTCGCCAATGCATCATCTCTAAAGGAGAGTGCATTGGAATAGAGAAAATATTCATTATTCAATAATGAATCATCTGTAGAAGAGAGTGCATTGGAATGAAGAGATGGTAGAGTAACATTAATAAAATCATCAATGATTTCATTCTCTTGCACCAAAATATCCTTAGAAGGAATCTCAGGACAGGGATCAACAAAGAATAGTAAGAAATGAAACTTGAACTTACTTTCACATGCAAGAGAACTTCTTGAAGCTTCTTAAAAAAGTTGGAAAGATATGGAAGGAAGAAAGATAGAAAGAAAATTTTGAAATAGAGATATAGACATGTTGACCATTCCAGAGAAATCTAGGGGTGACATAACTGAAAAAATTCAAAAATCTTAATTTTTTTTATTTTTTCGATATTTTCTAGATTCTAGTATTTTGAATTTTTAGAGGTCTTTAGAGAAGAATTTGGGTTTGAAACTTGCATCAGTCCCTATAATTTTGATACCAAAGACACAATTTTTAAGGACAAAATTAGTCCTCTTGGAGGCCTTTCCAATGGTGTAAACAGTTCTAAATTTTGAGCACCTAGTCAAAACTTATAGCCCCACTAAGTTGGGGTAAATAAATTCTTAGTTTTTTTTTTGAAAAAAGTTGTGATTCAAATCGGGTTCACCAAAATATAGAGAAGGGGTATTCTCTACTCATGAGTCTCTTTATTGTCAAGATATTCCCAAGGGACGAACTGCCCTAAACTACCTCAAGGATTAGGTTGAGAGTTCTAGAATCTGAAGGACTAATATCACAAAGTTTTTCTAGATAGACTAACAAGATCTCAAAAAAAGGATGACAATGTGATGCACTAGAGTCCTAGAGGCATGTTGGTGTCTCGTATGGACCAAAAATCAAGTTTACCATAGAAAACAACAAAGCAACTAATAACAACCAGATTCCTAAGAACTTACAAAATGCAAGAAGGTAACAAAATGTAACAAAACTGAAATGAAGTGTAGTACAAATGATAAAGTTAAAGAGGATGAGAGATAGAATAAGCTCACAAAAACCAAAGTAATGGAGCCTCCAATAAATGAGTATCTTCAACCTATGTACATAATATCTGGAGAAAATGTTGGGGTTGTGTAGGGGTTTGCCTTAGTCAAACCACCATTTTGGTGTTCCCACCTCCACAAACAACCAAATAGATAGAGAAAGTGAAAAAATTAATCAAATATGATGTGACAAAAACAATCCCCACTTGAGGAGGAGAACATGTATCACAAAATGGATATGCAATAGATAGGGGATGTGTGGAATCCTAGGATGCTCACAAGTACAAGATGATGTAGGTATCGACTACAATGCTTAAGGAGGCCAAAGGGAGAGAGATAGGTGGGAGAGCTAAGAGAGCTACAAAGAGCATTGTAAGAGCTTAAGAGTGCTTGAAGCTTCTATAACAAATGCGAGAATTTTGCAAGAAGGATAGTTAATATGGAAATGGGAGAAGCCAAGAAGCTAGATAGAATATATAAACACAAATGAATTGGAAAAATAGCATTTAAAGGGAGAAGAGGAAGGAAAAGAAGTTTCCCAAGTAGTTACAAGGAATCCTGAGGCATTACCACCAACAAAAGGAGGGGACAAGTCGAAAATGTGCTCAAAAACATCTTCTTCAACATCAAAATGTCACACAATGCTAGCACGGTGTGAAGACATCTATGATGTGCACTAGTGTCCAGACATATCATGCTACAAAATGACATGAATAGGAAAAGTACAAGGTTTGACACAAAGCTGACACACGAAGGTAGCTACTAAAAAAGAGGTCCTAAGCATCTTGAGAAGGGAAAGGGGTTGATGCAGGGGATAAAATGAGCCTACACAAATGCTAGGGGTATGGACACTAAACCAGATGCAAGAATATATGTGAAATTGCAAGGGGTGCAATTTTATGACATTACACTAAGATAATTTTTATCAAGGCTTATGATGATGATGAGAACTTGTTCAAAGGATTAATCACATTTTCCATAAGGGTGGCCCCAATACTTCAAATACAATGTTCCATGTCTTGGATTTGGCCTTGCCCTATAATCTTCTCCTATGCCACCCATGGATTCATGATATCAAGGTTGTACCTTCCACTTATCATTAATTCCTAAAGTTTCCCTACAATGGCCTTGAAATTACCATACTAGGTGATCCTGATCATTTTTAGTATTACAAAAATCTAAGGAGAACCACTAAGAATCAAGTAATCATTAACCACAAAGCTTCATCTTCAACCTCATCACACTACATTGATCCATGTTCCCTTATCAGATTATCCACTCCATTCACCATACCTTCCAAACCCAAAGTATAGATCTAGGATAAGGGATGTGGGGAATACAACATGGAAAGATTATTTTGTGTTGGAAAGCTTCCCAAAGCACCAAAGTCCTATGAAAAAACTCATCATATTCAAACTAAAATCACCATCCACAATCCTCCTACCACCTCCATCAAATTGGGGAATTAATAAAAGAGCCTATAGGTGAGGACATATCTACATGGATCTACAGAGATGAAGAAGATGGGTATGTGCAGGATCATCATGGAAAAAATAGGCCCTTAAGTGGTGATGAAAATTCAAAAAATCGTTAGGCAACTTGATGTAAAAATTTAAATAAGTTATCTATATTATTTCAAAACTATGTAAGAATAGAATCTATAGAAAATTTAATTTAGTTTCTAAACTACTATGTTTATTTAAAAACAATAAAAATCTATTTGGTGAAAATTTGAAATTTCAATGTAATAGTACTTAAATTTCAAGGAAAACATAAGAAGTATTGTCTTTCTGACCACCCTAACTACAATAAAATGATAAAAAAAAATATATATATTTTAGATATAGGTAGATGACTCATGTGTCGATGTGATGCATATATTTTTGTAATTTTTTTCCAAGTAAATAATTAATTATGATTTTTTTATTAAAATTTTTAAAAAATATTAAAACTTGTATGTCTTACCACCTTAACTTGGTCAAACCTTCATGAAAATATTTTTTCTTTTTTAATCCTATAGTATGTGAAGCATAAAATGTGACACATATTTTAGATTCAAAAAATGTGATACCGTTTCAAAGCTATATAGATGTTTTTCATTCAACCTATCAATTAGGACTTTAGTTGTAATTCAAATAGAAAATGAATAATAATTATTTATTAAATTCAAAATAAATAATAATTTATATTGGTGGAAAGTTGAGAATATCCTTTAGAAACCCTTTGAATTTCATCGATTTTGTGTAAAAAAAAGTCATCAGCGACATGGGCCATCATATCACTTACATATCGCCACTTTTTGGCCCATCATGATCCTGCACATACTCGAACATTAGACCTAAGTAGTTACCAATTGAGTAGTATACCAATGGTTTCCAGATAGTGAAGCAAAAAGGATATGATGGAAATAATGGTTCTAGCTTAAACAAATATGGGATGGTGGAGCCAATACTACCTCCTCAACTACCAAAATATATTGGGCTAGGGTACGTACCATAAAATTTGAGTTTTTCTAGTATTAAGTTGTCTTCGAGTGAGAGTGTTAACATTTCAAATTAAATTGAGACATCTGAGGAAGACTATGTCAAAACTGGTTCTAATGAGTTTGAATGGTATTCCTACACATCTAATGAGTATTACCTAGTTGATACCTTTCAAGAGTTTGAATTATCCTCCACAACCAATATCATGGACATTAATATATCGATTGATTCCTTTTGGGATCTTGACTATACCATTTTCTTTACCATCTCTTCCTTCACCCTTGATGATATCGATGATGGCTTACCCCTTGTTTACCCATAACTAATAGATTGGGAATGACAAGGACCACCAAGTTTAGAAAAAAATTGAGAACAATGAAGTAATTTTTGAGTTCATGGGACTTCATGAAGGAATACCAAGTGGGGATCATAAATTTGGCTTCATGATAGAGCTTGATAATTCAACATATTTTGGAGACTCTGCTACTCCTCTAGTCACAAAAGTGAGAAACATAATGAAAAGAAAAAATAAAAAGATTAGGTCTGTAGGTGAAAACCAAAAGGAACCTTTAAACCATGAAAAAGTAAAAATAAAGGATGTATTTGAAGGTGAAATCCTCTCTGAGGTGCCTAAGGATGAAGGTTTGGAAAGTCTTGCTATTGACCAAGGGAGATCACCATTGCTAGTAGAAGAATCATAAGAGGTTGAAATAAATAAAAATAGGTTGGGGAGATAAATATGATGTGATAAGGGAACTATTTTCCTTTATTTCATTAGGAAATGAGATCTTCGCAATGAACTTGTCAAAAAACCTTAGGTGAATAAACCTAATGTGAGGATCTTTATATATCCTTATACTTGAAGTATAGGGGTCAAAATCAAACAACACATTGGGGAGAAAAACTAAAAATAGTAAATCAACACCAAAATGAAATCTAACACTTGAAACATCAATATTCAACTTAATATTTGTAGAACCAAAAATATAGAATGTAGATCCGAGAAGGGTAGAGACTTGTGTACAAATCACCAAAAGTTGTTTTTAGAAGATTATCTAGGACTCACTTACCAATGGGCGAATGGGTCCAAGTACAGGGGTTGCAAAAATAGTTTGGAAGCCTCTAGTGCAGATCTGTAGCTTCTAATTTTTCTAGGTTTCAGTGTCAAAAAGTCTAAAATCCGATCTATAAGTTAGATTATGTGATTTGACAACAACTTTGACAACATTTTGCAACTTTGACAACTTTGTAAATATTTCTCTTAAAAATGTCTTCAAGTATTCTACAACCTAAATCTACAATTGCACATACAAAAGAGAATTTTTCTTTTAGGGTGAGGGTTTTCATTAGTCAAACCCCATTTTGTTAATCAAACCTTGAAATGAGATAATGAAATAAAAGAGGGAATGAGGAATGAAAAAATCTATGTAACCACTCAAAAAACCCTTGAATGAAACCTTGACAATGGAGATCTTAAAATATCTAAAACTTGCATGAAATGGTTGAATTGGATGCAGATCTTGACCCTTAAATCTTCCTTGAAATGATACTTTGAACTCTTAACTTGATCATGAAACCTACATCACAATGTTAGCTTCAAAAACATGCATAATACAAGAAGAATTTGACATGATGAATAGGTCTTGAATGCTGCAATAAATATCTACTATATTAGGTTTTGCATTCCCTTGATTTCTTTTGAAATGCTCATTAAATTCTCATAAACTTGCTAGGAGAAACTTAGTGAAATAACCTTGTATTTATAGTTATTTATCTTTAATTTCCTGAAATTCAAATATCACAAGCCGACATTGAATTATGGATTTGGAAACATTAAAATACCACTAAAAACATAATTTAAATTTAGGTCCAAAAGTTTAGGGATGACCCATTTGCCTATGGGCGAATGGGCCCTAGGTCCATAAAATTGGAACAAGCATTGCTCAATGTAAAGTGTTATGTTTATGCATTAATTATTGTTGGGTTTCCCCTTTGAAAAATGTAATTAATTAGGCTTGTAAATGAATTAAAGGGATAATTAAGCTCAATTTAATTATGAGGTCCCAAAAAAATGTGTAAATGTAAATGGTTACATTTAACAACACTAAATTAAGGCATTATTAAGCCCAATTTAAATTAGGAGGGACCAAAAAAGTGAGAAAATGTAAAGGGTTACATTTTTACACACTACATTTATTCCCCACTTTAGTGAGAGGATGACCTTGTGTCAAACTCACACTAAAGTAGACAATTAAGAGAGGTATTATTGTACAATCATAGGAAAGATAAGATGAAAAAGATCAAGGAGAATGATTTATCCTACAAGATCTAAGATCTCATGGAAAAACCAACAAAGGCACAAGGAGACACATGCCTTTGTTAAAAATATATGTGTATGCAACAATAACAAGATACTCAATCATACAATGCCAAATAATCAAAGAAATAAAAAGAGAAAAAGAAATTGAGGGTGGATCAAGCCTCGAATGTCCAACACGATGTGGAACACACCTCAAATATTTATCCAAAAAGGTTTACAAGTTGAACTCATTTTCCACTATGCAAACAACAATGTAGGGCAAGTGGTTCTTTGGTAATCGGTAGATTATATTTGGTGGGAGGCCAAGGTTCATCAGGTGGGGGGACAAAAGGGGTTGCCACCCACCCACCCAGCTTTAGGACCGACCCATTTAGAAACTAACTATAATTTATCGACTACCAGCGCTTCATGCCCACCCATATGTTCCTTAGGGGCCCAAGTGGGCCTCCCACCAAATGTGATTAATTAACCGATGGGGTGAAATGACCTATTTGTCTATGCAGGTTGGGAGGCCCTTTTTGAGATGGGTGGGGGGGTGATTGTTGTTGTCGAGCATTCTAAAGTTGCGATTGAGGACACCACCAAATAATTGTTTTTTTGGGGTGGTGGTGGGAAGATATAGGGATAGGCCTCAGGTGGGGGTCTCACATGAGCTAGTGAAATTTGTGTCCACTAGCTAAGCCCCCAAGTGTGGCAAATGAGATAATCTTATTAGGCTATGATACCATACCAGAGTTATACCTCTGATAAATTTAATCAGACACCACACAATATGAAATTTGAGCTTCATAAGGCTTAGCAAGCTATTTTATGCTAAACACTTATGAAAAAACAAGGTACTATTGTGTGGTTTCACAACATGCCCCATTTTGCTCTTTGGCAAAATCTGGCCCCCCTTTTTTTTCGTTTCCTTTGTGCTTTTGGTTTCTTTGGTATTGTTCTCCGGCTTGGCTGGTTCTAGCTCTATCTTTCAATCTTTGATTGGATTTTTATATTTTCCCTATGTCTTCTTTCTTGGATTTGGTTTTTGGTCTTTATATGAAGTTTGATTTTTTTTACTGAAAAATCAAAATCTTGGAGTCCTGCGATTGTATCAAGGTAATTGTATCTTCAACTGATTTTAATTTTTCCTAGTAAGTCACTGACTGAAAAGTTTCAATATTGGTGAAGTATTTTATTCTTTTATTAGAGTCAGATAATTTATTTGTAACTCAAAAATCAGAGGGTATGTTTTTTAATATATTTTTTCTTGAGCCCAATTTTTGGTATTTTCTCTCATTCTAGTTTTTGTTCTCTCTGATGCTTAGAAGAAAATTCTCGGATCCCAGTATTTCTTTCAAAAGTAAATACTAGGAAATGTCAATTCTGGTGGTCACAAATGATCATGTTTCCTTGAGGGCCCATGCCTGGCCATGATCAAAGAAACACCATAATGCCACGTGCAATCATCATACCATATTTTCCCTCTAGTACATTTGAGGTCAGACAAAAACCTAGGTGTTCATAATTTGAGCCCTAATCCATAATGACTGCACCTTTATTCAAGAAATTAATTCAATGTAATGGGTTATTAATGAAGGTGGAAAAGTATTCATGTACTTGGCATCACTTTAAGCATATAGTTTCTTTTGTAACACCCTACTTTGCATCATGTTGCAACCTTGCAGAGGACATTGAAAGAACGAAATAATTCTGGCATGCAAGGAAAGTTAAACTTTGAGAAACCAAAAAGAACAACTACCAAGGGTTTTGGAGTTCCATTTGAAAAGATTAACATTATCAGCCACAACCAGGTATGTTTTGAATAATTGATATTATACTAACTGTTTTCATGCTCAAAGATCTTGAGAGATTTTTTTCTTTTTCTTAAATTGTTCAAAATTGAAATGATCATTATTCTCTCAAATATGAATTTAACCAAAAGATGAATGAAATTTTTGTGAGATCATAAGAAATTTCTAGTTAAATTTAAACCTAACTCACATGCAAGGAACACAACTGAAAATGTAGAAATTGCTAGCAAAAATGAATACTTCTAACATGAGAGAAGAAGATGAGTTCAAGTATTTCAATTCACAAGCCATACCAATCAATATAGTAGTGATAAAAAATCACATGGGTTGGTCTTCTGATTTGGAAATCCGCACTCGGGTATGGCAAGAAAATTCTTCTCAATGTACCAATAATGTTATAGAAAGTGGGTTATTCTCCGCAGCAAGCTTTTTGCCAACAATGGAGGCTCATGAATGGTTACACAATGTATGAATTTTTATAACCCTGATAAAAGAGTTGTTGAGATGGAAGGAATAATTTATGTTGATCTCACATTGAAAGGAATTATGTACACATTTGGGCTTTCTACTTTCAATCAGGGGTACAACATTGATATAAAAGCTAAAGCCAAGACCTATAAAAATGTCGAATCTCACAATAGAGAAATTATAAGTACCCAATGGTGCCAAGAGCCGATATCTCCACAAGCCAAAATAATTCAAAGGTCTATATTCAAAAAATAAATTTGAGACATTATTACTCTGCTAAGCAGGATGGTTGTTTTAAGAGATGCTAGTAAATTTGAATCTTGGATGTTCATGATAATATCCATATTGTTGGGAAATCTCATGTAGATGCACTAGGGAAAATGTATTAGTGAAAAATATGTGAATAGATAGTGGCATTTCACAAAACTAAGTATTTTTATTTGTCTTCATATGTTATTTACTCCTATACCATGAAAGAAAATAAACAAAGTTTGAAGAGGATTGGTACTCTAGGCAGAGAGGTTGGAAATAGTTTGATATATGCTCACTTACCTCAGATCACTATCCATGGTTATAAAGAGAGTTATAGGAGATTTAATGATGTGTTTTCATGAAGCTAGTCAAAATGATGGAAGGTGATAAAGCCAAAAGATTGTCCTTGGAAGCACAAAGTGTTATCACACCAATGGCTGGATGGTATATTCAGTTCCCCACATTCTCCTATGTTAGGATGGAAGGGTTTGAAAGACATCCATTTATGCTGCCCAAGTACCCAACAAATAAGATTTTTTTATTAGAACTAGTGAGATAGTTGAAGCCATGTCAAGCCCTTTACAACAAAGCTCACAAGAAGGTTTCTTTCAGATTTCCTATAGTGATAGGGAATTACAAATGTAATGCAATAAGGTTGTCTAACTTATGTGAGGAAGAATTGAGAACATATAATTTTGAGTTTTTTCAACTTCTAGGAATATACTATGATACTAAAGGGAACATTGTCAAGACTATTGTTGGTTATCATTCTCATGTCCAACATTTAGAAGATTATTGGCTTAATTATGAAGATGAGCACAAAGTAAGGATGATAAAATATGAAAGATTGTCTTTAGAATATTCTCGGATTCTAATGCTTCATGATATTCTAGATCAGCATGGAAAATATGATGGAGAAGTGTTGAATAAAGCCTACAATGAAAGTAGGTTGTATGATGAACCTATTCAAGACCCAATCTATGAGGGTGAAGAAATGGTGTCAATTAATGAGTTCACTGCACCACTTTTGTTACATACTCAACACTAGATAAATTATTTTTGTAAAGCTTTGGGAGAAAGGGGAATTGAACCCACATTCTATGAAGATAAGAAGAGAAAACAAAGAAACAAAACTGCATTTGAGAGTGGGGAATTTACTAAGAAGGAAAGGAGAACTAGTAAAGTAGTTCCTAGTATAAGAATTGAAGAGAAAAATCTTGATATTTTAATGAAAACATATAATAAAGGAGGGGATGCATAATCAAATAAAGATAAATCCAAAGTGAGAACTAAGGATGCATCTTCCTCTATAGAAAAACCAAGAAACAATTTTGTTATTTAAGAAGAAGCAGGAGTAATAGAAAATGTTGGTACACAAACGAGCTCTGCATCTTAGAAAGCTACAACATTGTTTACTTCTCCTCCATTTGTTAACATGGCTAATGTGAATCAAACATTGGGAGGAACTCTTGTGGCCTTGGATGAAATTTATGAAATAGATGAGGCCAAAATTAAAGAACAAATAGCTAAATGGGGTGCCATTTGGGAGAAAGTGAAAGAAAAGAAGTCCAAAGATAAACCCATGGTACAACCAGTGTTGGAAAAAATTCCTGATACAGGGTCTACTCCTATAAATATTGAAGAAGAAGAATTCATATAAGGAATACTCACTTCAAAAGTGGGGAATCTAGATATTCTTGAGATAGAAACAAAGGAGATTATAGAATAGGATCCTATTTATGAAACAATTTTTGCAGATACTTTTGATTTTCGACCTTTGCTTGGAAATGTACTAAATTATAATGAGCAATCATGCATCTTGAGAAAATCAGAAGAAGACTTGGTTGAAACTAAAGTTGAAAAAGAAACTACACAAATTTAGGGTGAAGAAGTTGAAAATGAAGAGAACCCTAGTGTAACGGAGAATGAGGAAGATAATTCCCAATAAATTAATATTGAATATATAGATAGACATGAAAATATAAGTCTCCAAATAGAGGAGGAAATGCCAAATCTTAGCAATCCAGATTCTATGCCAGAAATTGCTAAAGAAGTTCCTATTTCAGAGGAAATAATGGATAAAATAGAAGAAATAAGAGAAGAAATTACTGAATTCAATGAACATCAAGAACAAAGGAATGTTACAGAGGTAGATTTGGAAAATAATGCTCCTAATTGGTTCATTAGGTAATTGGCTTCCCCAATGGAATTAGAAGCATTACCTCTTGATCTTAACAGTTTTGTATAAAAAATAGATACCTCAAAACCTAGGTGCAGAGGTAAAGCAAGGCATGCCATACAAAAGAATGCAGATTGTAATAGGACCCTCTATATAGCAACTCCAATAGTTGATAAATACATACATGAAATAACGCCTAAGGAGTATAAGGGTAACACGTATTAATCTTGGGCACTCATCCTAGAAGAAAGAGTTGGATGAAATAAAAGTGAATTTGAATGCCACTACTACTAGAGTACAAAAGTACAAAAATAAGAAAAGAGAATGGAAAGAAAGGGTTGCTAACTTGGAACATAAAATTAAATCTCTAACCTTATCTAGTCAAGCACAAATAGAATTGCCTCAACATCCAATATTAATGTCATAAGAGGAGGTGGATGCAATTACAACGGTTCACCATAAAATGAATGGATTTGAAGAATGGATTGATTAATGGGTAAATAAGGGAGAATAATTTATCATAGAGGCAATAGGGAAATATAAGGAAGCATACCATTGGTTTGAAAAATCCAAAATATTTAAAAATGAATGCAAGGTTTGTCAAGAAAAAATTAATATTAAGAACCAAGATATTGAAATTCTCATAGACACAAATGTCCAAGCTTTAATACAAGGAAAAATTAGATTGGGAAGGTGACATGTTAATAAAATGTGTTAAAGATTGCTTGACAAATATCAACAATTCATTGAATTGTTAGCACGTCAAAGGTGTGATCCTTAAACAATTGGACACGAGGGTAAGGAAGCTCAATATTTCAAATAATGGGTCGAAAGAATAAATAAAGAACCTATCTAATTATTAATTCGAGAAGTTATTGATGAGATCATATAGTCTAGGAACAATATAGATAAATATGCAACTGAAAAAATGCAAGGAAATGATATAATACTTCAAGTATCAAAAGAATACACTAGGCTTAAGCTCACTTGGAAATCTATACATGGAGCTTTAAAGGATCACATGTATCAAGCATTGGGAGCTTTCCAAGAGGATCAAGAAAAGAGAGATACAAAAAAGAGTCTAGGTCCAGGTCTTGAAGGATGAAAGACACTAGATACCAAAAGTGTTATGATAACATTTTGTTTCATAATTTTGCAGGTTGTTCCTAGTGCTGGTAGAAGTGTTGTGTCTGGTATTCAGAGTAATATTGATAGCCTTGGTTTATGCAAAGAATTACGCACTAGATTGAAGAGTGTTGTTGCTGACGAAGTCAAATTTTGACTTTATCTAGAATCTTCCCAATGACAGTTGGCAAATGCCACATGCTACCTTTTGATTTTTTGTTTCTGATTCTCTAAAAGACTTTAAGTTTAAACTCTTAGGGCCTTGTTTCTATAAAAGGCAATTTGTCTCTTTATTTTTATTGTAAGTTTAGAATTTGAGGATGTCAGAAGAGCCAAATCTTCTTTAAGTTTTTTCTTTTTTTCCTATTTTCTGAATCATTCTAGTCTAAAAAATTGTATCCATGTAGACATTGATTAATATCAAAGCCAATTTGATAGCTACCTATCTCATGAATCTTTTGTAGCTAGTTTCATTAGTTCATCTAAACAAGCCTGTATGTTGCATCGTTTAATTGTGAATACAAAAACTACTCGATGTCCAAACCAAACCCTTCTCTTTAAAAGGTTGCACCATTTTTTATGTCGCTGTGAAACAATTTGGTGAAGTATAAAGTGGTTTGGTTTGATTTGATTTAATTAATTGTTGGGGGTGTACATGGAGAATAATCAGGAGAAATTTTAATTTCAGTATTTTTATGATTTATTTTAAAATAGATGTTTAAATTGTTTGAAAATGTTCCAAAAAATAGATAAATAGATGGAATTCACTGAAAATATTTTGATGATAGAGAATTGTTGAATGCTTAAAGCTAAATATACTTAAGTTATAGAAAATGAAATTGTTGATATTCATGAAATATTATTTCAAATGTTTTTATTTCATGATGTTATTTTTATGAATGAACTGGAAATATTTTTGTAAAAAATTTGTGATCTTTAACAAAATCAAAATAAATAAACATAGTCCCTTTGAGATTTTAAAAAAATTCACATCATACCTTGAAGTGAACCTAGTATGATCATGACCCTATTTATTGAAGACTTGGGATTGAAATGAGTTGATTTTATTGTTCTGTTTTAGGCAAAGTTTCCCTTGAAGATTTTCTTGTTCCATATATTTCAAGAAGCATAGGCTTCTTCAAGGTTTTCCTATGTAGTTTCTTATTTGACACTACTAATGTGAGTGAAATCATTATCAATAGGTACCGCAAGCAAGAAAAGTGTGTTATGCTTGGTGGCCACAAAAAAGAGTTTTAACTTTGAGCTTTGTAATGTGAGCAAGCTACATTATGTTAAATGCTTATATGCAAATAGAATAAGACATGTTAAAAGGATTTTTTCTTAGTTCATGTAATATCTCCTCTTAGGGACCATAGGGAATGCAATGTGTAGCATCACCACTAAGAGGAAAGTCGTATGCCAAGAAAGGTGACACTCTTGGAGGACATCAAACCCAATGACACCACTAAGAAGAAGACACATAGCAAGAAGTAAGAATACCTCTCAATGAAGCATAATATATAGTCCAAGATATACAAAAATGATAATTCAAATATATGCGCCTACTTTAAAGGAATTTCTAATACCATGCTATGAGAAATTAAACTTTAAGTTAGAAAATGATAAATTCTAATAATAAATAAGACATGAGAGCATATTTGGAAAGCCCTATGACAAGTCATATGTTTCCAAATGAAGCTACACCATGAAAAGGAAAGGGTTCCCCCAAAAATAAATCCCAAAATAACATAAGGGATCTATGAATTTAGGGTCAGAATTTTTCTTTTCTACAATGATATTATGGATCTCGAAAATTTCATCATTCCCTAAATAACTCATGGAACTGGAAGAATGACACATAGAGAGCAAAAAAAAATAAAAGGACTTTTGAGTCAACATGGAAGATACCTAAATGTCTCGACACCTTGCATCATCCCAAAAAGGAAAACACAAGACAAAAGAAAATAATAAAGGGTTTACAACATATAGAAGAGTGTAGATACAAATAAAGGAATGAAAATGAAGATACATCAAACATAATAGTACAAGGGATCACATTATGCATATGCAATCACAAAAAGAACATGAAAAAGAAAATAAAGACAAGACTAGTAAGGTACATGTGAGTCAACCTATAGTAGGTTGTTTCTATCCCAATATTTTTCATCATATGCTAAAGGTAGACAACTAGCCAAACATACAACACCAAGTGCAAAACTAGGAAAAGAACCAAGTTCAGCACGTGGAAAATCAATCTTTGTAGGAGGATCATCACAATTGTTATGATTTACGCTCATAGAAGAGGAAAATAATACATTTAACTCTTTATGCACTTCCTCATCAATTTTAGCAATTTCATTATCATCATTCAAGTTAATCACAACAAGAGGTCTAACGATAGTATCCATGGACGATTTTTGTTCTTGTTCTCAAAATTTAGGATTATCTTGTTTTTGAAAAGGTGAAGGATCATCATGAATTGCTTGAGGTAAAATTTTATTTTGATTTTGTATGTTGTTCTTTTATTCTTTTTATTGTAAAAAATGAGCAATATCATGACATCTATGCCTGTGTTATCTAGCATTTTGGTTCCTTTTCATTCAATTTTCAAGTTGTGATTGTGTAGGAGTGAGTTTATCAACCATAGGTTTCTTTTCTTATCGTAAGCGAGGAGTTGAAGGAAGCATGGGAGGTTGTTCAACCACTTTCTCTTTAGTTTTTTAAAATTGTTTTATTTTAGGAGGGGAAATGAGACATATTTGGTTATCTTGCAGTCTCTTATAGGAAATGAGTCAAGGATTTTCTATGTTTTGGTCTTGGTTACTTGGAAGGGCTTTTGATTCAATCATAGTCTTATCAAGGATAGGAGGATCAATCATGGGTTGAGGCATATATGTAAGGGATAATTTTTCGATACATTTTGGATTAAACTATTGATAGGATTTGTAAAAGAAGTCCTCGTGAGGCCTATTGGGTTCCATAGGTTTGATACAAAATAAATCCATTGATAAATTACCATTAGAAGACATAAGATTAAAGCCACTATGATGTGCAGTGAAGATCTCATTACCAAATGGAAACTTTAAAAAATTATGCATAATTGACAAATGACATTCATGGAGCAAAGCCATGGATAGCTAAATTTCACATGAAATTTTTCTTATGACAGGATTATGGAAAATGAGTCACTAAATATGTTCAATCCAAATTTTAAAGGAAGAGTTATCAAAACTATCATAGGGTAAGAAAAAAAATATGATTTTTGATCCATGCTTTCGGTTTTTCATAAGTATCTTTATAAAGCTAATGCAAAAATAATAATTCTCTAGTGATCACATTGTTTGCACAAATAGGATCAATAAGTATCCCATTAGAAGGCTTGTCATTGATTCTTCTATCTATGTAAAGAGGACCATCAGGGGCATGTTTAATTATGTCATGTTGTAAGAAATCAATATCAAGTGGCACTTTAGTTATTCCTTTATGCGGTTGAAATTTAATGAGTCCAATCATATTGTTAGTGTTCTCTGTGATTTCATCATTTATGTCGTTATTCATCACATCATTCTTTGTTTCACTAGATTTGATAAAGGAAATGTTATGATTTGGCATATGATTAGTAAATATTTGTAAATTTTGATTAGGAATGGCTACAAACTTATTACCTCGATCATTAACACCACCAATTTGAATATGATTAGAATCAATGAGGTCTTGCACAAGATGTTTAAGATGCTTACAATATTTCCTATCATGTCTATTTTTTTGGTGAAATGGAAATAGGAATTTTTTTATAGTTGGAAGGTAGAGGCTTAGTAGGATTAGGAGCTCTAATAAAAGGTATGAAAATTACTTTCTAGTTTAAGAGTTGCAACATGATATTATGAAGGGTATTAGGTAAAGGGGTGAATTGTTTATTTCTATCTCCAAATGTGTGGATTTTTCATCTTTATAGTAGCCACTTGGTTATCAACACGCTGAGTTGGATGAGGGGGGTCGCTATACAAATGCATTATTTTGTTTCTTGAATGGTTGATAGTTGTTATGAGATTTGGATTCAAATATTTTAGGATGGATAGAGGGAGTTTTCACTTCACAAATACTAATAAAATTTTGATAATCATAGAGGGTAGTACACAACCATGTGAAGGATGGAAATTTAAACATTTAAAGCTTAGTTTGGACTTTTTTCTCGTCATTGGAAATAAAGATTATTTGAAGGTAATCATCAGGAATCTTAGTGTTTATTTGTGAGTAAAGAATTTGGTATTGTGTTATAAAATTAGTGACATTTTTTGATGCAAAGAAAGGGGGAGGTTGTATACCCAATCACAATTCAATCGACTTTGAACAATTTATCTACTTACAAAACCCTTTCATGGTATTTTCTCATAATTTCTTCAATCTTGTTTGTAGCATTCCCAACAAAGTGTTTTTTTCCTAACTTTCAAAAACTAATTCCTACCCACAAGCCAAAACCATTTTTAGATAACCATTAAGCCCTTTAGAAACATATCTCAAAATCATAAAAGGTGTCTTTCAAACATCACCCTTAAATCTCTACTTCTACGCTAAGACAAAGGCCTAATTGGGTTGCTTTAACAAGGCTAATATATATTCTACAAACTCCAAACCTCCAATCTACAAACCAACACTTAAAACATAAAAAAAATGATTTTCATAAACTATTATCACCACTATAAGTCAATTCCCAAAATCTTTTTAACAAACCCTTGCACCTATACCTCTCAATTGCATGAAAACATGAGAATTTCCACTTAGGGCATCATCATATTTTCCCAAAACCTCCTTCCCTGCATCTACAAACCTAAAAAAAATGAAAAAACAACCTATCTAACACCATTCCACTAATTTGTAGAGATTCCCATTGGTGGAATGGTCTTTTATTCCATATTTACACTCTAAAACTCTCAAAATCAAGGTTTTCAACCCATTTTCCAAGAAACAATATCTAACATGCTTCAAACTTGATGAAATATATCCAAATAAAAACCAAAATGAAAGTTCTGTCTCCACCAAATTCAATGCACTTCAAATCATAACCACTCAATATGGAACTGTACCAATGCCTGTAACAACAAATTTACTTAAGAAATTGTAGAAAAATGAAAGTTTCTTATTGCTTGAACATCAAGGACAACTCTAGAAGCTTTCCTCGAGTTGTTAAATTAATTTTTAAACATAAACCATAAAAACACAATGATTCTGACAACCTTTTGAATCCAAAGACTGTTCAAATTCCAAGAACAACAGAAAGTGCAAAATTGCTAATGCAACATTTGTAACATTTACACAAATCTTGAAGAATTTCACTCTAACTGACCCTATATGACTCTAATCAACTGTAAAATTTAGAAATGGTCATACTAGACCTTATTACATCCAAATCTATGACTACAAACAAAAAACCCAACGCTAGTCCCTAGTTACATGATGTTGACTAGGTGCCCCTACACCATACACTCGGACAAAAAATGGAACTCAAGACCCCTTGAGGACTGTGCTACAAAAAAACCATGTTTCATCTCATCATTCATTGATTTACAAGTGCATTTCCATCTGGTAATCCCTTCTAATGAATCAAATATTGGAAACATGCATTGTTTCTTACCTTTGACTGGTTCTTCCCTTGAGACTGTTGTTCTTTAATTGTTGGATGATCTTCCGCCTATGGTATATACATCTAAAAATACTATCAAAGAAGCTTCTTATCCTACAAACATGCCTCCTTGTGACTTGTAAGGAACTACCTTTTTCTTCACTCTCATTGTGTGATTGGATTTGTTCACATTTTCTTGCAACTTACCCTTAATATCCTTACCTTTGTTTCTCACCTTTTCCATCTATTGTGGTGCACCTTTAACTACTTCTTTATAAAATTTACAAACCTTTGAGTTGACATAAATTAAATGAACACCACCCTCTTTTGAAAACAATGAAGAAAAAACTCCTTTCATCATCACCTCAACATGCTTCTCAAACTAATTTTGCATTCCCAAAATTAATTCATCCTTGACATTCTCAATGTCATTTCCTTTTAAAACTGAATCATTCTTCAATGTTGTTATCTTTGTATCTTCATATTTAGACATGGCTGCAAGTTTCATGTTCTCTCCTTTCTCTACTTTGATGAATTCCTTTCTACCTAACATTATCACATTGGCAACCTTAGTTTGTCCCTTATCATCTTCTTTCAATGGAGTTAAAGTAAAAGAGATTCTATCTTTGTTTAAATCTCATAGGTATTGTTCCTACCATCATACACCATATACCTATCAAATTGCCATGGTATCCCTAGCAGAAAATGGAACACACCCATAAGAAACACATAAAATAAAATATTATCTTTATAGCCACCTATATTGAACTCAACCCAAGCTTGCTCATTTAACAAAACAAATTTACCCTCATTCAACCAAGAAAATTTATAGGGAGTATAATGTGGTATTCTAGAAAAATGAAGTTTCTCAAACATTTCAATGGACACCATATTATCAGTACTGTTTGAATCAACTACAAACTTACCTTACCCATGCACTTGAAAGTTGTCTTGAAGAGTGTTCTTCTTTGTGATGGCTCCTTCTCTTCTAATTCTTTTATGAGAGTCCTTCTTACCATAAGAGTTTCACCAACCTCAGGAGTAGCATGCTATGATTTTGAGACCACACTTTCACAATCCTCTCCTTGAGCAATTTGGTTACTCTTTTCTCCATTGTTGAAATAAAAGTATTTCCTTTAGTGTATTTCCAAGCTTGATTTCCAAACTTGTTACATTGATAACACCTTCTTGATAATACATTAGAACCTCTTCCTTGACCAAAAAATTTTCCCCTAAAGCTTGATGTACCTCCTCCAAAACTTCCTCTCTATTCAACAACTTGTTCTTGGCCTTTTCTTGCATCTTTTTGATTCTGATAGGACTTCCTTGAGTTAGAAAATGAACCTCTTCCTCTAGAGGTGTTGCCTCTACCCCTATTTTTTCCTCCTACCTTCTCTTTGACTTGTCTTCTACCCTAATAGCCAATTGAAAGAATTCTTCAACCATTCTAGGGGTGGCCATACTCATTTCATCTTGTATATTGAACAATAACCCATTCATATACCTTGATATCTTCTCAACTTCATCCTCAAAATGGCTTGCTCTAATGCTCAATTTGTGAAAATCCTCTATGTAGGCCATGACATCCATCTCCTTTCTTCAAATATTTTGAAGCTTTCTAAATGTCTGAATTGCATAGTCATTGGGAAAAAATTGACCCTTGACTTTAAACACCATTCTATCCCATGAATTGATTTTTTATTTTCCCTTCTTCACTCTCTCTTCCTGCACATAATTCCACCAAGTTATGGTAGGTCCTTTCAAATTATATTTTGCAAACTTCACCTTTTTTTCATCTACTACCTCCTTGTATTAAAAAAAATGGTCTAGTGCAACAATCCAATTCAACACTTCTTCACTATCCATCTCCTCACCATACATGGGAAATTCCATTTTCACCTTGGTAGTATCTCCCATGATAGCCTTCAGTATCTTAACCATCCTTCTTTCATCACATTCCAACTCATCATCACCTTCGACTCCTCTTGGAGGGTTTTCATTCTCACCCTCTTCCTCTTCCTCTCGGTCACTCTCCTCTACAATGGCCTTACCTCTTTTTTTTTTTTTCTAATGCTAAAATTCTAGCTAAAAGATCTTCCTAATAGTCCTTCATCATTCTTATTTCCCTAGGAATGATTGCACTACCCTTTGGAAGCATCTTCCTCCCTTTAAATTACAACTTTTCCTTCTTCAAACTTCAACCTCTTTTCCTTCAAATCATCACAACCTATGCTATAATAAAAATTGATGTAGAGAAAGGGGTAGGTTTTCTAACCAATCACTTTAATCAAATTTGAACAATTTCTCTACTTACAAAACCCTTTCTTGGTATTTTCTCACAATTTCCTCAATCTTGCTTGTAGCATTCCCAACAACGTGTTTTTATATGATAACCTTTAGAAAATAACTCCTACCCACAAACCAAAACCATTTTTAGATACCCATTAATCCCTTTAGAAACATATCTCAAAATCATAATGGGTTTCTTTGGAACATCACCCTCAAATCTCTACTGCTACGCCAAGACAAAGGCCTACTTAGGCTACTTTAACAAGGCTAGTATAGATTCTACAAAATACAAACCTCCACTCTCTAAACCAAAAATTCAAACATAAAAAAAATGATCTACACAATTTTTCTCACCACTACAATTCAATTCCCAAAATCCTTTTAACAAACCCTAGCACCAACACCTCTCAATTGCATGAAAATATGACAATTTCCACATAGGGCATCAACATATCTGCCCAAAACCTCCTTCCCCACATATACAAACCTAAAAACATGAAAAAACAACCTATATAACACCATTCTACTTATTTTCGGAGATTCTCATTAGTGGAATGGTCTTTTATTCCATATTTACACTCTCAAACCCTCAAAATCAAGTTTTTCAACCCATTTTTAGGAAAAAGTCTCTAACAGGCTTCAAAATTGATGAAATCAATCCAAATCAAAACCAAAAGAAATTTAGTTCATGTCTCCACAAAATTAAACAAACTTCAAATCATAAACACTCAGTACGGAACCATACTAATGCCTGTAGCAACAAATTTACACAAGAAATTGTAGAAAAATGAAAGTTTCTTATTGCTTGAACATCAACAACCACTCCAGAACCTTTCCTTGAGTTTTCTAAGGAATTTTTAAGCATCAAACATAAAAAAAAATGGTTCAAACAACCTTTTGAATCCAAAGACCATTCAACTTCCAAGAATTAAAAAAATGTAGAATTGCTAATGCACCATTTTTAACATTTACACAAAACTCTACAAATTTTACTCTAACTGACCCTGTGTGACTCTAATCAGCTAAAAAAAATGGAAATAGTCTCAATAGACCTTATCAAATCCAAATAATGACTGCAATGAAACCAAACACTAGACCCTATTTACATGATGTTGACTAGGTGTTCTTGCACCATTTTCGTCATCCTTTTGTTTACATGTCATTAAATCAGCCATGGTCATATTAAGACATATATGTATTTGGAAGTGATTGTAGAAGGCATCAATAATTTCATTAAATGACTGTATTGAATTATTTAGTAAGGAGAAAATCCATTTCAAAGTAGTATCCTTCAAAGATTTAGGAAAGATTCTAGAAAAGAGTTTATCCTAAAAAATGAAGTCACTACATAGGGTTGTATATGCATAAACATGGCTAACAAGATCTCCTTTCCCACCATATTTCTCAAATCTAGGGATCTCTATACTAGGTGGAATTTGTGTTTTCAATATCTCCAAGGGAAAGGGATTTATTTTGACATATTGTGAAGGTTGGCCATTTTAATTTTGACTTATTGTAGCAATTTTTAGTTGGAGGGATGAAACATTTTCTAAGAGTTTTCTAAGGATATGATCACTATTAATTTTGTGATATGGAAGTGAATAAGGTAGACGTTTATATGTATCAGAAGGGCACGTGACTTGTAAGTTTGTGTTGGAAGATGAATTGGGAGATATAAGATTTTAATGCACAAATCTAAAGGGAATCTCAATGGAAATACCTAAGGAAGTGATGAAATTTCTATTAGGTCATATGGTTGTTGTAACATTTAGATTGGTGTATGTAAAAATAGAGGTTATGGTTGTGGAAGGAGGAATTGTAATTCCACCTTGAATTTGCGTATAACTCAAAGATTGAGCACAACTAGTTATGGTAGGGACATGTTTATTAATAATGTGAGCCAAGCTACAAACAATCTCTATTCCTTGTTAATTTTCAATCATTCTCCTTATTTTATCTATCATAGGAACCAAATTAGCACCATTTCATTTAGAACTCACAAAATCTTGCAATTTATCAAGTTCTTCATCCATTCTTTTAAGGTTCTAATGAGGGACATTAGAAATCATTGCATCAACATCAGTCAAATTAGGTGTAGGTAGGGAAGTCATGGGAAATGAAGCTCATACAAGTTTCATAAACTCAAGGTGCATCCAAAATGGATAAGAGGTAAAATGTAATGAAATATCCTAGAATTTAAAGTACAATGCAAACAAATTTTAGATTTAAAACAAGATAATTTTCTGATTATGTTATGTAGAAACCTGAAAAATGATATTATTTAGATCGAAATTCAAATTGAAGCAATGCAATGAATATGAAAAATGATGCTTAATATGAACAATTTCAGATAATTGAAATTTAGGAAACTGAAACAATAGATTGAATATAGAAACATAAAAGGTAGAATCCATGATTTTAATGCTCAAAAATTCAAGAAAAGCCCTAATTAGGGACTCATTCAGCCATGGGCAAATGGGTATCACTTCAGGGTTTTTAAAAACTAATTTGCAAATTTTTGAGATAATTTCTATGGTTTTCATATTCTTGTTTTTGACAGTGAGTTACAATTTTAGATTTTTGTAAAATGAGGTCTAAATGCAAGTGCAAAATAGTGCTAAATGACAAGAAAAAAGATCAAATTTGAGAAACAAATTTTGATTCAATTTTGTAATGTAAATGAATGATGATCCAATGCTATGACAACATTATGCAAAATGACTAATATTTTTAAATTTTTCCAAATTTTAAAGGATGCAAAAATTGAAACCTAAAACCCTAAATGAGATAAAAACTAATGTAAGAAAACAACCATAAATTTGATGCAAATCAATGTAATGCAATGCAAATGAATGCAAAACCTAGATCTAGGGATTAAAATGGACTCCAAAATCAGCAAGATATGATGGTCAAAAGTCAGGTTCACCAAAATGAAAAAAAGAAAAATAGGTTGGAGGAGATGACTATGATGTGATAAGGGACCTATTTTCCTTTATTTCATTAGGAAATGAGATCCCCATAATGAATTTATTAAGAACCCTCAAGTGAATCAACCCAATGCGAGCATTTTAAGATTTAATTATGCTTATAGGACAAGGGTCAAGGTCAAGCAAAACTTTGGGTAGAAAAACTAAAAATAAAAAATCAATTCCAAAATGTAACCTAACACTGGAAACTTCAATATTAAACTCAATATTTGTAGAACCAAAAAATAGAATGCAGATCTAAGAAGGGCATAGACTTGTATACCAGTCACCAACAATGGTTTTCAAAAGATAATCTTTGAATCATTCACCCATGGGTGACTGGGTCCAAGTACAAGGGTTGCAACAATCTTTCGAGAGCCTCTTGTGAAAATTTATAGCTTCTGATTTATCTAGGTTTCAGTGTTGAAAAGTTAGAAATCCAATCTGTAAGTTAAATTCTATGATTTGAGGAAAAATTTCACAAATTTTTGTAACTTTGAAAATTTCGTAAATCTTGCTCTTCAAGAGATCTTGAAGTCTTCTTGAATCTAAATATAAAATCACACATACAAGAGAAAAATGTTTGTTTTGGGTGGATATGGGTTTACCTTGGTCAAACCCTATTTTGGTACTCAAACCTTGAAATGAGATAAAGAAACAAAAAAGGGATTGAAGAATGAACAAAGCTATGTCACCACTCAATAAACCCTTGAATGAAACCTTGATAATGGAGATCTTAGAAGGTCTGCAACTTGCACAAAATGATTGAATTGGATGTGGATCTTGACACTTGAATCTTTCTTGAAAGGATAGTTTGAATGCTTGATTTGATCATGAAACCTACATCACAATGTGAGCTCCAAAAATATGCATGATTCAAGAAGAGTTTGAAATGTTGAATATATATTCAATGATGCAATAAATCTATATTATATAATCAAATATTGAATGCCCTTGATTGATTTTGAAATGCTCATAAAATTCCCATAAAATTGCTAGGAGAAACTTAGTGAAATAACCTTGTATTTGTAGGTATGTATCCTTAATTTCCCAAAATTTAAATATCTAAATCCGACATTGAATTATGAACTTGAAAATATTAAAATACCACCAAAAACATAATTTGAATTTATGTCGAAAGGTTTAGGGAGGACCCATTCATCCATAGGAAAATGGGTTCTAGGTCCATAAACCTAGAACACACATTGCTCAATGTAAAGTGTTATGTTTAGGCATTAATTATTGTTCGGTTTCCCCTTTCAAAAAATTTAATTAATTAGGATTGTAAATGAATTTAAGGTCTAATTAAGGAATAATTAATCTCAATTTAATTAAGAGGGACCAAACAAGTAAAAATTTAAAGGGTTACATTTTATACACTATAGAGGTTAATCTTTGGACAAAGGACAATCCTAGAATAATTCAGTTTGCAACATCTTTGACCACAAAAGAAAAATATAAGTTTCCTACATTATTTATGGAAAGAGAAATTAATTTTGCATGGATGCATGCTAATATACATAGATAGGACTGTGAACTTGTTCTACCTCATATACCATTTCTTCCAAATGCTAAATCATTCAAGTAGAAATTAAGGAAAATGCACGCGCAAGTAACACTCCTAGTGAAGGTTGAGTAGAAGAAGCTTTTGGATTTTGGTTTTATTTGTCCCATAGATTATGGAAAATGAATATCCAATCTTTTTCTTTTCACTAAACCAGCTAGTGGTATTACAATATGTAGAGATTTTAGGGATCTAATTAAGGCTTGTCCCGAAGATGATTTCTCATTGCCAAAAAATGATATCATAAAAGAACTCATAGTGGGATATGAGACGTTACCACTTATGGACAACTTTTCAAGATACAATTAGATTAGAATTGCCCCTAAAGATCAACACAAAACAACTTTCACTTGCGCTTGGGTACCTTTTGCTGGAATGTTATGCCTTTTGGTCTCAAGAATGCTAGAGCAACATATTAGAGAGCTATGACAACTTTTTTTCATGATTATATGTATGTACTTATGGAAGACTATGTTGATGACTTATTAAAAAAATATTTGACAAGATGTGGTCATCTAGGAGTGTTAGAAAAGATTTTTAGAAGCATAGAAGAATATAATCTCAAGCTAAATCCAAAGAAATGTGTGTTTGGGGTCGAATAAGGAAATCTCTTGTGATACGTAGTCTCTCATAGAAAAATTGAAGTCAACCATACAAAGGTAAAAAAAATGATGGATATGCCCTCACCTACCAACATAAGTGAGTTTAGAAGGCTACAAGGAATATTGCAATCAATCCAAAGGTCTGTTTTGCAATTGGTAGACAAGATTCACCCATTTCAACATTTTCTGCACAAAGGAGTTCCCTTCATATGGACCAAATTTTGTCAAGAAGAATTCCAAAAAATAAAATATTATCTTTTGACTCTTGTAGTTCTTATTCCTCCCTTTAATCGTAGACACTTAATCTTATAAATATCAACCACCACTTCAACTTTGGGGGCATTATTAGCACCTACTGAAAATGATGAAAAAGAGAGAGCTATCTACTATATTAGTCATACTCTTATAGGATATGAAATTAACTATAGTCCCATTGAAAGAGCATGTCTTTCCATTGAAAGAGCATGTCTTTTAGTTTTTTTCACTACCTAGAAGTTGAGGCACTATATGTTGAAACACAAAAAAAATTTGATAGCCAAGATTGATCCTTTGAAGTATCTATTGAGAAAAGCAACTTTGATAGGTCAACTAGCAAGATGGGTCATGATTTTGAGTGAGTATGAAATAGATTATGTTGATTGTAGGGTGATCCCACAATACTGGTTTATAATTTTTGGCCAAACTCGACATTGAACTAAATTTTTTTAACTAGATTTTCACTTTCGAGCACCTATAGCAGCGATGGTGCAAACTAGTGATTTATAAAATTTTGTCTATATATTCTAAATATATTTATTTTCAAAAAAAATTGGAACCAGATTGCACTTTTTTTCCATCTCCTTCAAAAACTAGTTTCTACCAGTAAACACCATTTTTAAAGAGACGCGTTATTGGCTAACACATAACTTTATTCTATGAAGGAAACATTTCTAATTTTTTTGATTTTAGAATTTTAACTATGATATCTAGTGCATGGAATTTCTTTCAAAACATTTCATTGAATATTTTTTTCTTAATTAAGTTTCAAACTCAAACCAATTATAATTTAGACAGGATTTACTGGCTAAACCATAACTTTTTTTGTATGTATCAAAATTCATTTTTTTTTGTTGGATCAAGGACATCAATATCTAGTGCATAGATATTTTTAAGATTTTATTTGATAATATGCTATTTTTCTACATGTGAAGAATAGAGAGCTTTATTTTTGGTGAAAAACCTACATTCACAAGAAATAAAAAATAAATATAATGATCAAATTAAATTTATTTAAAACTAAACTTTTTGGGAAGCTTATAATAATGACCACATACAAAAAATAAATTTTAAATGAATTAATTTGATCCCCCAAAAGGTAAATCAAAGTGTGTTTTTATCATCATTTTGATAGGTGTAAAGGAGACTTCGTTATAGGTATGGTTTAAAAATAGTGGGGTTCCATCTAAAGGGGTTTGATCTAAGGTGGTATGATAAAACCCACTTCAATTGGAGTCCTTTAAATATAACTTTTCAAGGATTAAATCACTATATTTTCTAAAAATATGCGATTTTAGAAAAAAATAGAATCTCCCAGAAAGTGTACACCGCTATTGTGGGATCACCCTATAAAGAAATAAAAGGACAAGTAATAACTGATCAAATCAACTTGAAAATTCACCAATGATAGAAGACCATCCTCTAGTTTCTGAATTTCCTGATGAATTTTTATTTGTGATTGAGACTCCTACAATGTGGAAATTGCACTTTGATGGGTCTTATACAAATCATGGTTTAGGGGTTGGTATCCTCTTTATGACACCTCAAGGGGATTCTGTTCCTAAGCCATATAGAATAGCATTCCTGTGCATGCATAATATGGCTGAGTATGAAGCATTATTGACAAGACTACACATGGCAATCAAATGGGAAATCAAGGATCTTCAAGTTTATGGTGACTCTAAATTGGTTATTTGTCAATTAAATGATGACTATGATATAAAAGACAAGAATCTTACCCCTTAAAAGTGCATGGTGGATAATTTTAAGTTGTATTTCAATGATATTTCTTTTGAGAAAATTTCAAGAATTCACAACAAAGTAGTTGACACAATAACAACCATTGGATATCTCTTGGATATTCCTAACAATCCCTCATAATATGAGTTCTTGGTGGAACAATTGTTGATCCCTAAGTTTGAGGTCCCTAAATCAAAACTTGTGTGTGAACTTGTTGGAATCTAATATACTTGGTTGGTGCTACCATAATAGTGGTTTACACTTTCTAGGAGATCTTGACTTTTACTGAAATCTTATATTTTTAGAAAATATAATGATTTAAGCCTTGAAAAGTTCTATTTAAAGGATTGTAATTAAAGAGGGTTTGATCAAACCACCTTAGGTCAATCTCCCTTGGATATAACCTAGCTAGTTTCAAACCATACCTATAATGGAGTCTCCTTTACACCTATCAAAATGCGAATACAAAATTACTTTTGATTTACCTTTTGGGGGATCAAATGAATCCATTTAAAATTTATTTTTTGTAAATATTTATTGCTTATTATAAGCTTCCAAAAAAGTATAATTTTAATTAAATTAAATTTTATTATTATATTTATTTTTTATTTCTTGTGAATGTAGGTTTTTCATCGAAAATTAATCTCTCCGTTCTGCACATGTGGAAAAATGGAAGATTATAAAAAAAATTAAAAAATATATGTTTAGGCTAGGTATTGATGTCCTTGATCCATTAAAAAATAAAATTGAATTTCGATACATACATAAAAAGTTATGTTGTATATAGTCTGTCTATGTCTAAATTGTAATTGGTTTGACTTTGAAACTTGATAAAGGAAAAATAATTTAATAAAACACTATGAAACCAAATGAAGTGGTTAGATATCGTAGTTACAAATATAAATTCAAAAAAAATATAATTTTATCCTTCATACAAAAAATGTTATGCTGTATACAGTGAGCATCACTCCTTAAAAATGTTGTTTACTAATAAAATATAGTTTTCGAAGGAGATGAAAAAAGAAGTGCAATCTGATTCCAAAATTTTTCAAAAAAATATATTTAGAATCCATATACAAAACTTCACAAGTCACTTTTTTGCATCATCTTCAAATTCCTCACGGTTTAGGTGTTATAAGAGCTCGAAAGTAAATATTTAGTTAAAAAAATTAGTTCAATGTCCAATTTGCCTAGAAATTATAAACCAGTATTATGGGATCACCCTAGTACAAAGACTTATGTAACTAATTGCATGACTAGATTATCCCTTCTAACCTATCTATAAACCAACATAAAACCTTTATTTGGCAAGCCTCCAAATACATCACGATTGGTGATACCCTTTACTATCATAGCCTAGACAACAACCTTCTTAGATGTCTCAAATCACATGAAGCACAAACAACCTTACAAGAAGTACACAATGGTATATTCCAAGCTCACTCTGCTAGTCCTACCCTAGCTAAGATTCTTATGTGAATGGGATACTATTGGCCTACAATGGAGCATGATGCCTACTAATTTGTGAAGAAATGTCACCAATGTGAAATACATGGAGATCTTGTACATGCACTTTCTCAGGAGTTGCATCCATTTATATCACCTTGGCCCTTCTCTTAGTGGGGAATTGACCTCATGGGAAATACTCACTGTACATTATCTAATGGAAATAAGTTTATCCTCATTACAACTAAATACTTTACCAAAAATATTGAAGCCATTCTGATGACCTACATTACTGGAAAGAAAATATCTAAGTTCATCCTTAACTACATCATATGTCAATATGGTCTTCCCTAATCCATCATTATAGATAATTGTCATACATTTAAGAATCAATATTTTTGTGAGATGTGAAAAGTTTCATAGCCAACATCATTTTTCCACTCCCAACTACCCCCAAGGTAATGTTCAAGTTGAGGCATCTAATAATACTATCCTTAAAATCTTAAAGAACACTATTAATGATGTTGGCTATGACTGGTATGTCCAACTCAATCCTACATTATAGGCCTATCCAACTAGCATCTATACTCCCATGAGATCCACCCCATATTCCTTTATCTTTAGGTCCAAATCTATTCTTCCCATTGAGTTTGACTTACCATCCTTGAGGGTATCCATACAGTATTTTATTGATGAAGAAGAGTATTGTATAGCCCATTTGAATGTGCTTGAATTATTGTATGAGAAAAGACATAATGCTTTAACCCATTTATAGGTATATCAAAACTATCTTTAGTATAGTTATAATAAGAAAATTTGAGCTAGATACTTTAGCATTGGTGACTTGGTTATGAAAGAGAATACTAAGAATCAGATGGATCAAGAAAATCCCATAAAATTTGAACCCAATTGGTTGGGTCTCTACATATCACAACAACATATGGGCTAGGTGCTTATAATTTGTCTACTCCTGAAGGTCAACCATTACCTAAGCCTATTAACATCATACACCTTAACAAATATTTCACATAGCTTCTATAGAATCCCATCAAAAGTAAAAAATACAAAAAGAAAATATTAAAAAGAAATAATTTGTCCAATAGTGAAAATGACTTTGGTGGCGCTTTGGATAAGTAACATGGTGAAAACCTGGAAAATAGGTTTCATGTGTAGTTAGTCTTTTCTCTATCATTTTACATCATTCTATGTGGTTCTTTACATTAATCTTCCCTTCCTTCACTTATCATAATAAATCTTTGTCATTCTTCTCGTAGCCTTAGGACCATTGGAATTTAGTGTCCTTCACCTTTCATGACCATCCTTTGCATCCATCAATTCCTTCACACACAATAAGTTTGTCCTATACCTAACTAGGGGAAATTCCTCAACCTACATATTTATGGGGTCTTATAGATGGTATTAACTTTCAAAACATCAAAATCCAAAAAAATCCATAAAACATCAAAATCCAAAAACTCATAAAACATCAAAATCCAGAAAAAATTATTAAAAACCAAAATCCAAATAAATAAATCATAAAACATAAAAATCTAAAAAAAAAAAAAACCATAGAAAATCCCCAAAACATGAAGTCAGATTCTGTGTTAGTCCAAGTCCAATCAAACTATGATGTCTCTATATGAATAATATAGGCAAGGCCATCTTCTAATGGACCCTTGAGGCACTAGGTCAATCCCTTAGGGTTTTTTGGAGTTGGGCCAATCATGATGCTAATAATAAGTGAATCATGGTCAAAGTGGGTCTAGCTACATTGTCTCTATGAATTTCTATGTAGGAAAGACCATCAATCAATGAGCCTCTAAGGAACTAGGTCAATCCTTTAGGGTTTGTTGGGTTTATTTTGGTCCATTATAATTGGTCCTATAATAATTTTTCCCTTCCTCAGGTCAACACTTCAAACCCAAGCAAGCATATGAGTCTAAACCAAATTATAAATAAACAAATCAACTATTTGAAACTAGTCTTCAATCTAAATAGATCAATTTCCTAATCATCAATAACTATCAAGTCAATGATATTATAGTTTTTCTTATTCAGGATGCATCCTTCCTAAATAGGGACATTTGTCATTTGTCAACCTTGTCATTTTCCTTATATAGGATATGTATTTCCTTGAACCAAGCATGGTCAATCAATATTACCAATTTGGTCAATCAATCAATCTTATTAAACAATCAATTTGGTCAATTAATCAACCCATCTCATCAATCAGATGGTCAATTTAGTCAATCAATCAATCTTTTCAATTGGTCAATCCTATCAGTCAATTAATCTCAGTCAAACAATCAATCTAATCAGTCAATCTATCTGGTCAAACAATTAATGAATTGGTCAATCTGGTCAATCAATCAATCAACTTATCAAAAACTAAATCATTCAACCTCATCAACCCTATGAACAAATAAATTTTGGAAACTGATCTAAATGGTTGTTGAGTTTGTTTGTCTAGTTGATCTTATATTTTTGATTTATCCTTGGTCATGTTATTAGACACCTCAAGGATGTCCCAATAAGGATTTAGAGGAGCATTGATTTATCATGACCTTCTTTTCTTTTGGTTGTTGTTTATGGTTTTTCCTACCAAAAATACTAGGGAAACTTCTCCTTAGTATGAGTTAGGACATTCCTTGTCTTTTGAGTGTTTTTTTTCACAAAGGGATGAAATTGCACACCTTGGTCTATGTCATACCACGGTATTTATTTTTTATTTACTATAATTTTTTTCCCCAATGATGATAAACATGCAAGTTGACATCTCTTAAGCAACAAGATTCCTTCCTTTTTGATTTTACTAATTTTATGCTAGCATCCATCTTCTCCATGTGAACATCCATCTTCTTCATGTTATCTCACTTCTTCTATCCACAACCATCTTGATAGTGTCACGTGAAACAAAAATATCTTGCATAAATATTCATGTTAAAAGCATCATAAGAATACTAGGTCATCCATATTTTATCTAAAAAAACAAAAAAATATATAAATAGTATCATCATAAAAACATGCATACATGTACCCATTAAGCATTACATATCATCATCACATAGTATCATCTTTCATTTATAAATAATTAGTATACTTCTCATTGAATACAATTTATTGCACTTCATATCACATTTACATATTGAAAAAGGAAATCATACATAATCATTGCATTTCATATATATTATCCATAATCCACATTCACTATTCATCACATTATATTGCATTTGTATGCATCATACATATTAATATCATTGCATTATTTCATAACCATGAAGCATCCATAACATCATAAAGCAGGAATAAATCGTAAGATCATATAAGCATCACATGTGCATCTATGCAAGCATCATATAAAATCATCATATAAAATCATCATGCATATAGCAATAGGAGTCACATACATCACCCATATATCATAAGATGGATAAGCATATATAAGCATGAACCATAAAAAATCATTCATAATGCATTAGAACATATAAGATATTTATTTCATAATCATAGAATCATCCCATAATCATATAAATGCATCACATCATAATAGCATAATCCATTGAACATAGAAACATGCATAATATATAATGCATTAGATAGTAGCCACCAAAATCATGCATCTCGCATATATATCTTAAAAATAATAAGTGTCACAGTACAATATCAGAATGATCTTAAAATTGAGCTTGCATGCTCAGTCAAAATATACATATGTATCAATGTCCAAAAGCATACTAAGAGAAATATATATCATGTGCTATCCATATCTCTTGATGGAGATTGTCCTGATGGAGGCTACCTATTATGTTGTTGTGACCTCGAGGCCTCGTGTCTTGGTGGTTGTTGATAAGAAGAATTTCATGGATGAGACACCCCACTTCTTCTCTATGGTAATCTAAAGTAGGTCTTGCTCCATGAGCTTCTTATAGGCATTGAGAAACTAGGTTCCTTGCACTTTCGAGGAACCTCCCTCTCATAGAGGTCTCTATAGTACTTCTTTTCCTAGATGGATCTCCTCATCTCTTAAGAAAATTCTACCAATGGGCCACTAATCCTACTAATAAAATCAATCAAGTTTTATTCATCTTGATACATCCTAATAACAACCATATCCCTCTCCATCCTTAGCTATTGTACCTCATTTTGTGCAGCATACGGTTGCACAAGTAACTCTCCAATATACACATACAGTAACTGATTCTCCCCCTCCACCTCCATCACATCAATTATGGGGATCTCCTCCTATCCCTCCTCCATAACCACTTTCTCTCTCTCTCTCCTCCCCTCCTCTAGTCTACCATGTCCTCATCTTGTCTAACCTCCTTGACATCTATGCTAATGTCAATCTTTGGTTTCTCTTCCCCCTATCTCTCCTATTGTGGAGGTGCATCTTCATGTCCCACTCTTACTATCACCTATGCCACTCTGACCTCTCCCTCTTGATGAGGGGCATCCTCTACTTGCATGCCTCCATATCACCTTCATAGATGAGGTGGATGAGGTATCCATCTATCTTTGACCCTACCCCTCCCATCTTGACCTCCCCTATCCCCTTTGCCTCATCCCCCTCCATCTCTGCCATCTCCATAATCTCTCCCATCCTCTCTATCTCATCGACCTCCATCATCTCCTTAGCCTTGTCATTGTCCCTAAAACCCTCTTTTGACACCCCTCCTACATTGATCTACTCATGCTAGCTAATCCAAAAAAAATATTAGTATGGGCCTATGTTGTTCCCACCAATCATCATACTTCTAGGTGGTATTTGTGTTTTCCACCTCTAGCTCTTCCCTCCACTGCACTGGTTACAACCCATCTATGTCATGCTCTATTGTGGTCACAAGAATCATGGCTCTCCATCGCTAGATCTCTTGGCTAGACAAGGAAAAATTTGTAGTCCCCATTGGTAATCCCTATTGCTCATAAAACTATCGATGAACCCGCTCTAGAAAATATCTCTTTACAATATGTTATGAATGATCTATGCATCCAATCAAATATTGAGTTTGGCAATAGTATGGAAAATGATGATCATCATCAAAAAATAGGGTCCTGTCCCTCGAAGGCCTCCAAGTGAATGCATCAAAATATATTAGTGGTGTGTCTCCAATATATAACATCACCAACATGGCTCTTTGTAACTATGCCTCTACAAATAAAAATATATGGAAAACTTGCTCCAAGCAACCTTTGAACTAGCGATCAAAACTTTGTAATGTGATGCTAGGCCCAAACCATCATGAAAGTAGTGCCACATATGATGCTTTTTACCTCATGTATGTTACATCCTAAAGTTGGAAATAAAGCATGGCCAAAATATATGGCCCCCAAGCATACATCACTCCTTGGGTTAGCATCCCAACAAGCATGCCACCATAATTGACTGAAAAAACATGTCACCATTGATCAGGGCACACAACTCCACTAATCACACTATATAGGATAACGATGAAGAGCTCATATCTCTATGTGAGTACATCCTAATAGATCTCATACTGTTCTACACCTAGCTCAACAACATCCACATGGTCAAAAGTAGCCACAATCGTAGTATATCCCTGCTCTGGGTCATACAACACACACTCTCCATGAATGGAAAGTCTAAGAACGTAACACACATCCTTCAAAGTCACTATAGCCTCTCCCATTGGAAAATGGATAGAGCTAGTATCTAAGTGCCATCACTCAACCAATGCAGTCAATGAGCCCTTGTTAGCCCAAATCATGGGCATGAAGGTGACACAGTATAATCCCACGAATACCAATCAATCCCTTTGTTCATAATTAACCTATTGACGTAGTAAAAAATTGAAGACCAAATCTCTTGTGTGTAAATAGAATCTTGTGTGTAAATAGAATCTAGTGGAATCTATGATCACAAGTGAAAAATTATGTCAATCATAAATCCTAGGTCAACCTATTTTACCTCGGTCGCACAATTTTTTTAATCTAAAATGGGGAAAAAATTTAAATAGGAAAATGTGTCACACTATCTAGCATATGCCTTTCAACAGTCAAATGTGTCGGTTTATATGCAAATGTGGTTCAATTTTGCAAATGCATCATTCAAGCTCACAATTATGTCTCAAAATCACAAATGCAGCTCAAAACTGCACATGTGTCACTAAATCCTATACTTGCATCACAAAATTCATTTACATCATAAAAAATAAGTTGTGACTTAATCCTCATCATTTGCGTCACACCGAGAAAATGTGGTGAACCAAATTCACTTGCAACACAGGCGATAACAAATGTAGTGAATGGGGTTCACTACATCTATTTGCCCCCTTTTGGAGCCCTAAATCTACCATAAATAAATAAAAAATTACAAGGAAAGGTTGGCGTACTTACCATGCCACCAGAGCCTTCTAGTTATTTGTAGGTCTTGACCTGATATCCGTAGTGTGTAGTGTGTGGTGCTGGAGAAATATTGGCAATGGATCCACATTTGGTTTTCACTCTCTCTCACTTTTCACTCAAGGTCAAAATGCACAAATGAATACTTTTAGCAACCTAATCACACTTATACCTTTTCAAAATTGGATTTTTACTTCCCTTTTCATTGGCCATGTCAAATGTTGAACCCAAACCCTAATGTGAACTTCCTTGAGGCCTAAAAGTGAAATTTTTTGTTGTCTATGGAAAAAAATTTCTTGTTAGGAAAAAAAATCACATTTTTGAAAAAATTCAAAATTTACAAAAAATATTCAAGGGGGCATAAGTCTATCCTACCTCCATCGGAGCACATTGGTGCATGATCTGAAAAATATTTTCGTAATTATTCTCTAACACAATAGTTAAAATCACATTATTTCAAAGAGGGGAAAAATGTAGACACTGAAAAATGTCCTATGCCTATAAACAACATTTTTCCACATCATTCTCTCTTTTCCCCTATTTAATCAAATAGCTTTAATTATTTAATTATTTATCTTTAATCACATTCTTCTATTCATTAATTAATTTTAATTATTTAGTTAATTTACTTTTCTTTTCTTTATTCTTCTTTTGATTAATTAAGTAGATTAATATTTATTTAATTACATTGATAACATTCTCTTTCTTTATATAATTAAATAAATTTTCATTTATTTAATTATTCTCTTTTCATTATTCATCTATAGTAAAATAATTATTAGAATTATTTAACTCCCCTTTTATCATTCTTCCACAATTAAATAATTAATCTAATTTAATTATTTAATTCCTCTTTCCCATTTCCTCCACATTTAATAAAATTGTTGCATATTAATTATTTTTAAATTATATTTTCCCTTTTCTTCCATAAATTAAATAATATTATTGTTTAATTTTCATCCTCTACTTTCCCTCCACTTTATCTTTTGAATATTGTTTGGTGATTCTCTCTATTCTTCTTTGAATCTTGACCATCTATCCTTAGCCATCCCTAACTCAATACTCTATGGTGTTTGAAACCTTAACTATTTATCTTGGAATCTTCTAGAATTTTGATCTCATTTGTCGATTTGAGAATCTTTTCTATAAAGATAATCAAGTTCAATAGGGGGAGTTTAGATTAGTTTTCCTTTTTCATTTTCTTTTCATGTTGATTGTGCCTTCTTGCTTTTGATTTTGGGTTCATCTTATATTTTAGGTAGAGTGGTTGATACTTCATCTTAGCCATCTTTATTCACAATCTTTTTCCTTCCTTAAGCTATGCATTTATGATGATAGGTTACATGATTTACTTTACAAACATAGAAAACTTTGTATCTTTCATCACCATCAATGTTGCCTATGAAATAGTGAGAAAAAGGATCTGATTATGATTTATGTGAACTATTGAGACAATAATTAATGGAGAATTTGAAATAGACAAAGGAGAACAAAACCTCATTAAAGTATGGTACTTTGATTGTATGCTTACTTTTCTATTTCTTGAGAGAACTGTCCAACACTAAAAGTGTAGTATGGTTGAAAGTTAGACCTATTACTCATTAGATTAGGGAATTTCTAAGAGGTATTGGTGATGAAAAACACATTATGGGACTATCAAAGATTTATTTATAGTATTTCAAAAGAGAATGCATGAAAGAGAGAATCCCTCTGAAAATGGTGGATAAGTACAAAAATTAAATCACATTCTTAGTAACAACAAAAGAGTGCATCATACTAGCAATAGAACCAAGAAGAATATGGAGCACAAAGATAGGATATGAGATTACTAAGCAATAAATTACTACATCTATTGAATACATGCTTAGAAAACCTAAGGACACCATAGGAGGAAGATATGACACCTATGAAGAAAAATCAATGGAGGTGCATATGGAGAAAAGGAAACTAATAATATAGAAGAATGTTTAAAATATGATTACACAATTTGTGAAGGACATGAGCTTCACAAAAGAGAAAATGGGATGAGAAAGAGAAATTGTTTGAGAATTGGGAAGCTCATCAGGCACAAGAAGATCTGATAGAACAACTACCACCCTGTGCACTATTCAAAATTTCTTCAGGACCAATCCCCCTAAAGGAGAGAAGAGAAAATCAAATAAAAGTCCTTCGATGAAGAAGAATTCCCCTCCTATTTTTTAGAATACAAGGACTAAGAAGAAGAAGACTACCTTAGTAACACCACTTGGAGACCTCTCCAAGAAGAGAACAAAATAGAAGGCAATAAGAGAAAAGGATGAAAGTGTAAATTCTAAGAGGAAGAGGAGGAAGAAGAAGAAGGACCTAAAATTGTTTGGAAAAAAAAAGTGAAGCAAGTTAAAATAAATAAAAAGTTGATGTTGATATTGATGAAGAAGATAAGGTTGAAAGAGAAAAGGAAGGATTCAATGTATAAGTATGAGAAAGGAAGGAGCATGATAGCAAGAAGAAGACTATAGATGAAAAGAAAAATAAAATGAAAAAACCTCTGATAAGAGACCACAACCCCATGAAAATTGAGGCACTCTTTAATGGTATTGTACAACATGACATGTTAGTAGATATTGTGGCATTATACAATGAAGTTGATGAGGTAGATAAGGGCACTATTATAGAATCTATCATTAATTATATTGCTGTTTTAGAAGTTGATATGAAGAACATTCAAAACCAAATTCTTGTGAAGCTATGGAATGTCTTCTCGGAGAGAAGGAAAGAAGCAATAAAAGAAGAGGCTAAAATGAAAATATATCCATTGGAAAATATTGGTGCCCCTCTTTCCAAGGAAAAAAAAATCCACATTGGCTAAGTTATTTGTAAAATAATTCAAGAAAAATAAAAGGGTGACTACCCTTATGGGAAGAGCCAAAAATGAGATTGAAAGGCTCCAAAAGGAGGTTGTGAAGCATAAATATGTGGGATGACTTGAGAAATAAAACGTCCTTCTGTGGAAGTCAATACAAGATAAGATGCTTAGAGTATTGATCCTCAACATGACCATGTAATAGATGAAGGATATGCTAAAAAAAATGTTATTATAGAAATGGAAGAAATAAAAAAGGAAGATGAAGAAACACAAAAGAATGTTGAGGAAGTAGTGATCAAAGAAGACATCACAAAGGATTATACTCTTCCTTCATAATATAAAGAGAATGTTACTCCTCTAAAAACAAAGATCAGTTTGTTGTTGAAGATAATACAAATAAGGATGGTAAAAGGAGAGTAATGACGTAGAGAATAAATACAACTAGGAAAATGATGAGAAGGATGATGAGGTAAATAATGAAAATGCATCTAGATATGCAAAGATATAAGTAGAGATAGAAGTAAGGTATAGTAAGAAGGAAAAGGGATTGAAGGAAACTATTGTAGAGAGTGTGAAGGCTATTGGTGAATCCTTTGACACCTCTAGAGATTGTTTGAAGAAATTACCAAGCACGTAGCTAAATTTCTAGCCTATTGTATTAGCATAACTACTACAATTACTTATGAAATAGGGGAATGTTGAACTTGATAATATTTCAATACTCTATAAGCTTTAGCTGGGAGATGTATACCATGCATCCACCTAGAAGGAGATGATAGAGACCCATTAGAAGTGTGGATAACTAATGGATGAAGTAGTAAAGACCCTTTTAGAGGCCATACTCAGTGCAAGAATTGATAACTCACTCTTTGGTATGGAAAATTTTAAAATTTTAATTAATTCTTTAAAATAAAATGCTACTGGTCTTAAAGGACAAATTGAAAATGAGGTTGAAAATAAGATAAGTTACAAGAGGATGATTGAGATAATTAAGAAGTGTGTGGGTTTTCACATAATAAGTTTCAAGAAAACCTCAAGGATGTACAAGATTGTGTGGATGAAGATAAGGTTATGTTTTAGTTTTGTGTCAATTGGTCTAGAGAAACAAGGAGCATCAAAGATGAAATGGACTCAATTGACTCCCAGATAGCTAGAGCTTCTATTGCATATGATCCTACACAAGACCTAGATGGAAGCATAAGATTAGTGATTGAGAAATTGCATGAGAAATAGTTCTAGTTGCAAGGATAGGAAGAGAGGACAATTATGTAGTTTGGGAACATTTGGGGCATGGTGAACTCAATTTTTACATGAATTTGCAATGCCCTTAAGAGTTTTGAGAAGGCTAAGAAGATAAATTTGATCCCCAATACTCTGGAAGGAGAAAACTACCTAATAGAGCTAGAGACCTAATGTAGGATGCTTGGAATAGCCAAGAAGATATGGGAATAGGGTAAAAAAGATTGGCAAGCCCATACTAAGAAGATCAAAGAGTCAACCTCCTCTAGTTGACAATATTTCTATCTTTTTATGCATTTTTAGTTTCTTCGTTTTAAACTTCAATGTAAATATGTGGATACTATATAGATTGTTTTGACACAAGTTTTTGATATGGTTTAGTTGCATAACATTATTCGAGGGATTTACTTCAATTTTCAGTTTTTATATATGGATATACTTGTTTGGGGGAGATCTAGTGTAAATGAAGAATTGATTTAAATATTCCCTTTTCCTTTGATTTCAAAGGGGGGAGTAACTTTGAGAGATGATTTTGACATGTTTCCATCAATTATAGAAGGGGATATTGTTGGAATAATGAGGATATGCCATTGATGTTTTTGTTGGCAACATGAGCATGTGGGATGAGCACAAGGTACATAAAATTATACATTGCAGCGTTGTCATTGATGTCAACATTGTATCTTGATACAAAGACAATGGTGTAGATCAATTTATGTTTCATGAGCATGGTTGAAGATTATTCTGATATACAATTTTGCAAGGTTTGATTCAGTGGAGAAAATTATGATGAAAATTGACTAAGAGTTAATACAAGTGATTCTATGTATAGAGGATCGAGTAATTGGGTACACATTGGTTTATTGTTGAATATTTTTCTCTATAATTCTAGTTTTTTTTTGTAGTAGAACTTAATTCTAGAATTTTAGCTTGTTTTGGGTTCTAGTTCTGGAGTTATGAGAAACCAAATTTCGGCTTGGCAATTTCAAGTGTTTCCAAATGAGTGTATTGGTTTTTTGCTTTGTGGAGTTGTAGATGTTATATGAGTGTGCATTCCAATTGGCATGCTATTTGGAGGTCTGCATGTCTAAATGTGGATTTATAAATTTGTGAATTTTGAAATTAAGCCTTCTATGGTGCCAACCTAATAGGTTTGAAGGTATGCAAAACTTAGTTAAGTATTCCATAGTCATTTGGGAGATATTATAGTTCCATGAAGACCTACTTCATATATTACAAGCCTTGGTTTATGGCACAAAGGTAAAATATTTAAGTTTGGGTGAACAAGTCATATTTTGTATATTTTGAATGGTACATCTAATTAGGCTGACCTAATTGGTGTTCCAAGAGTTTCTAGATCAGTTAGATATAAATATAAGATTATTTTGAAGGTGAAAATAATGTGACAAGTGATCAAAGTTAGTGGATGAGAATTGTGTGAATTTAGTGTGAATGTAGAGAAAAAATTGAGTGTTGGATTTAGATCAGTATGAAGAGTTTTGTGTATGTATTTTGAGCTTCATTGGAACTGTATTTCCTACATAATGTAGATGTAATTGTAATAGTTCAATCTTTTCTATGAGCCACAATATTTCTTCTATCTCTTTTTTCTTTCAATGGGTAATGATTCCACCTGTAGTGAGCACTTCTATAATATACTATAACTGATTATAATATATTGTTAGCAAATCTTCACCTTGGTTTTTCCCATTTTCAGTTTTCTATGTAAAAATCCTTGTGTTCATGGGTTATATGATGTTGGATATTTGTGTTTTATCCTTCATTATTGCAAGTTGAATAAGTTATGTGTTGCATGGTTAAATGTTTAAGTGGTTTAAAAGAATACTAATTCACCCCGATCTTAGTATTCTAGTTGTTCAATAATCTTAACACGTTGAACATCTAGAACCAATTATGTCAAGTGAAAATATTATCTAATTTTTAGAACCAAGCTATTACAAGAATAATGGGTTACACCATAGGCTAAATAAAATCAGAAGGTGAATAAAATTATTACTACTAATATTATGAAGTGTATATCTATATATGAATATATGATGAGAATATTGTTACCAATAATATTGAGTACAACTCACATTTATTATGCTTAACCAAACATAACAATGATGTACATATGACTTTGAAGGTTCAAAATGATACTATGTAGCTAGGGTAAACAATTCATTTATTATGAACTAATATCATTTTCAAAGTATTGGATTCTACCAGATCATAAAAGGATATTAAGAGATTAGGATAATATTATTATTAGATATATATTTGGATGTTGATCAAATGGATATAATATTGTAAACCATTCAAAGTCAGCTTGAATATTGAGTTTTCTTAGAGATAATTTATAACTATTATGTTATTTCCTTTGAGGTTTAAATAATTTTGTGTGCCCTTATTGATGCATGATGTGTTTTAATTGAGATTGATGTTGAAAATTAATAGGATCATGATACTTCATCATATTAGTCAAATATCATTTGGAGCAATATTTGAGCTTCACATAATTGTAACATTGCGAATATATATTGAGTATTACTACACTTAATGTTAGTAAATGTGTCGTAATTGAGATATTTATTCTACCAATTTATCCACATATAAATTTTTAAGGGGTTTATAATTAGTCTAATGTAGTGGGTCAAGAAATAAAATAACTAATACACATGTGATATCTAAGATAATAAAATCATGTTGTATACATGTTGTCACATTTTAAGCCTAAATAGGACCATATTATAAACCATGTGGTATTGTAATTAGGGCACAAAATGTGGCACACTATCATTAATAGGTAGCATTAAAGGGTTCTTGGATGCTCACATTGGATTAGGAATAATAATTGTGTTCAGGTTTAATTTGTGATATTGACCTACATGGATGGAAGTTTCATGGTATACATTACTAAAATTGGAAAGTATGCATATGCATCCTTTGAGAGACCTTGTGAGGAGAAATAATCCTTAGAATAGGGATTCCCTTGTGACCTCACGTCTATAGTGGGAATTTATGGGGATAACTCCAAGGTTGGGGTATTTTATAAAATTGTTGACCTTCCCTCTTAAGTATTCTTTAGCTTGAGGCTAATATAAGTATTAGATATTGATGAATGAGTTAAGGAAACATTATAACTTATATTTAATACATCAAATGCTTCTAAATAGTAATTTAAATGAAGTGAATAAATTTAATAGTTGATAGTTGGTAATATGTGTTTATGTGTACATGTTGAGTGGAGTTCATGTTCTGTTAGTTTAATGTGATTCTTAGGTGTTTATGGAACTCAAATCCAAAACTATAGGAATCTATGTATAGGCTCCAGAATCAATTGATTGTGATATCTTCTAATACTTTTGAATCATGTTGTCTAAGGTCTAGGCTTGAGATGACCTAAGTGTGAGCCTTCATGATATTTGAACAATGATATGTATTAATTGGACCATACTAATGATCGATTCTTAGGTTTTTGTTCAGGATTAGATGGAATTCACCTAGTTCATAAGGGTGTATGTTGCCAAGGGCTACTCTAATTATGATACAATAATGATTGTGTGGTTAGTTACCCTACCATGTGAATAATGGTAAATGGAGCTAATAATTTTATTGGGAGGATTCAATGTCAATCACTTATAACATGCGGGTAAATAATTCCAAGTGTTCACCAATTTTTTAAGAAGTTAACTCACAATATCGCTAAGGTCACATGGGGTATATTTCAAAAGCCACTTCTTCCTTGGTGGATAGGATTTTCACTTGTTGTCCATATGAAGTTAAAGTTTGAATCCACAAAGATAGGTAACATAACTACTTGTGGAAATATTTGGGTTGAGAATGAATCTATGGTTTAGTATGGGCTATAATGAATCCTCTTCCTAGCTTCTCAATGGTGTAGGAGATGGGGGAAAAGGATTGACCCATCCATGGTGTAGTCTGAAATGCATTGAAATTCCTTTTTTGTCAAGGATGCACTATGGATAGTTGTTATTTAGCCATTGTGGATGTCTAACTCAGTCACTATGTATATTGATAAGTAGGAGGTTTCTTCCATAGCGTGTCAAATTATGATATTGATAATGCTTCACCTTTGTGAGCATCACCTAGATGCAATGAGTGCTAAGTGGACCATTCATTATCATGAGAGATGGGTTCTTGTGAACCACTACTCATGAATCATGGGTCAATGAGTTTGACTCGAAAAACTACACAGTTGAATCTTGATAGCAATATCATACACTATGTATATGTTTGTCACTCATGGTACACATTGTCTCATATTTTATGTACATTATTAGTAATTCTCTTTCCAATGATGCTATCAAGTAGCACACATTATGTGATTTTAGCATAGATGGTAGTGGATTGGGAAAAGGATGGGACCCACACTATAATATGAGATACATTGATATTCCTTTTCTAGGTGAGATTTTCTTATGGGCTTATGTGATTTTGAATCAAGTAGTGGGTTGATGCATGTAGTAGGTTGCATTAATTTCCTATTTTATATTTAAATATTTATGTAAACATATGATGTGTGTATGGATTGTACAAACTAGATATATGTGATATATGTTCGAGCTAGTCACTGTGGTATATGTAATGTACATATGAGCTAGTCAATTTTACTTATAATGCTTATGAGCTAGTCACCTTATATGTATGTTATATATATGCTTGAGACAAACACTATTTATGTGATCTTGGAATTATGGTATGATATGACCCCTATAATTTATATACGTAACTTGTACACTAATGATTTAGCATTTTTGGTATAGAACCAACACTCGATGAATTATTTTTAATAATTTAATATAAGTAGACTAAGTTGATAAATTAAACTTAATAAATTTTCATGGTTTAAAGGTGAGATCAAATATTTCATACTAGAGGAGAAAATTAAATCCCTCTAACTAAGGCATGTGAAATATGATTCCTTTGATTCCCATAAGGAGACACATAGGAAGGGTCATCATGCACCCTTGAGGTTTAGGTCTAGGTCTATGGATGACCCTAACACCTGAGAGCTTACCACCATCAAGTGTAAGTATAAGTCATAGTTTTGTCACCATTATGGTGGTTGATTAAGTTGGTAGGTGTTTTGAATTAAAATATAAAAATAAAAAAGAGTAATGGTCTAGAAGGGGATTTTACATTATTAAGCTAATTATCACATTTTATTATTTTAATTTCTTCATTTATTTTAAATAATTTCTATTATTAGTATCACAGATTTATCTATATTAATTTATAATTTACAATATATATATATTTAACTATCCAAAATAAATTATTAAGATGTTAATATTTTCTCACAATAATTGTTGTCCTAAAATTATTAAATATATGAAATTTTTTTTATATTTACTAGTATATAAAATGATCGATAGTTATTACAAAAATCACTTAAAATTTATTATATATTTCTTATATAGTAACCTCTCCTAATAAAAATATTATTTTTAAGAATAGCTTAAAGGATTACCTTTAATGGTATATATACATGCACACTAAACTTTTTGCATAAATTACACTTTACATGTTCGGATAATTCAATAAATTTAATAAGCCCTATAATATGAAGGTTAAATTAGTGCTTTCAATTAATAGAAATAAAATTAATTCCTTTCTTAATTTATAATCAATATAAATAACATTCATTTTTTTCTTAAGAAACATCAAAAGATATAATTAAATTTACACAGTTTCATTCATAGACAATATAACCTATCATAAATTATACATAATACACTTCTTTTTCCACTGTTCCCATTTTTTCACCTCTAATAGAAAACCCTTCTTCATTACTCTATACCCCAATAAAACATCTTCTATTTCCTAAAGATAAAAATATATCTCATCATTAGATGCTATTAGTGTAATTATCTATTCTCTTTCATGCAACCTAATGTTGTCACTACCATAGTCATCACATATAAGAGATTCATTTATATTCACTATTGAAGTTGAGCTATCAACCACAACCAAAAAGTAAAGAAAACCCATGTACTCAACTCTAAGAAACCAAGATAAGTTTTAGGATTACCTAGGATAATTTTTGGAAGTACCAAATTTGGATCACTCAGTCAATGCCAATATTAGTGTTATAATTTTATTTTTTATGCAATCTTGACTCCACTCCATCCCACTATTCTTCCAATAATATCCACTCCTTGATAAAAAACAATACTCATTTTATAGTTTGTGATAAATTCATTTCACTTCAAACGTTACTTAGGAAAATATAGATGATCTTGTATAATCAAATGAGAATACAAAGTTGAAGGTCAATAATAAAATTAGAAAAAAACTTTTATGAAAAATGATATTTATGATTATCTTGGTAAAAGGAGCATTGAAATCATTACCTTCAACTTAAAAATACAACTCTATATTAATACATTTTTGCAATAGAAAATGTTAATTCATCGATACCTACTAAGCTTTGCAACTATTGAAAAGAGAAAATTGAGAAAATCTCAATTTTCTTCGTGCAACTCAACTCAAAAAGACTTGGAAACTCCTCAAGCTTAGTTGTGAATAATGAAAAAAGTTAAATAATAAACAAAAAAATTAAATATTATAAAAAAGATAAAGTAATAAAACAAAAATAGAATCAAACAAAACTAAAGCAATCAAATAAAGCTGAAATATCAATTAAAATGGATAGTAGAAGGAAAGAGGTTTGCAACTTGGATGCATTGCTCGAAGGTTTCGATATCCATGCTAGGAATTCGACGGTGGGTGGGGGAGGTCATGCCCTCCCCCATTGGTTATTACCATCCTTTATTATTTTTCATATTTTCGATTTATTTGTGTTCTTTTCTTTGGCTCAATGTGGACTTTGCATGTGTGGTGTGATATGTTCTCTTGATTTTGAGTGAGTTTTCCTAAATTTTTTAATCTTCTCATAAATGGAGGGGGGTGCAAACCCCCTTGTATAAAAATATATGTTGGGTAACACCGCTACGCAAGTCATTCTAGCAAAGTAGTTGCAAACTAGGTTGTGTCACTCCAAAGGGTACCATATTCATTGTGGAATAGGTACTATGTGAGGATGGTAGAATGGAAGGTAAGGACCCTACTAAGTTCCTTAGTGATTTACGCTTGTTTCTAAACCCTGTGCTTAAAGAAATCATTTTGAAAGAGAGGTTAAATCTTAAAGATTCAACCATTTTCTTGGCTACTATGAATGTAAATAAGTTTTAAGCTAGAAAATATATTGACTCTTGGTTCTTTGATGTTTGGCTAAATAAATTTGGCATTCATTTAATTTATTGTAGATTCTTAAAAAATGGATTATTTTTTACTTTCTTAAAAACCCATGAAATGCGAACGAAAATCTTGGAAAAATATTTTTGGAATGTGGGAGGCTATGTTTTTTTTGTCCTCCTTTGGTCATCATTGGCCATTACTGATGAGCTCTTCGAAATTTCATCGCATAGGTGGGTTATTGTTAGAAACCTTCCTCTAGAGTTTTAGAGGATCCTACCACAAATTCTTCAATTGATTTGCAAGGTGATTAGGGTTGATGAGACCAAGGAAGACCTGCCCAACCTTGATGCTTTCACCCTTATGTCCTTAACCCCTAAGGTTGAAAAAACTAATTGCTTAAAAATTAATGATGAGGATTAAATCATCTCTTTCCCACTAGAAATATTGGGTGGTTTCAACTCTTGATTTCTATGTAGAAGAGAGGGGCTTCTCAAGAGAAAGTGTCCCATTATTTAGAGGCGTAAAGGTCCAATTGGAAAGGCTAGTCCTAACCTATCTTCGGCTTGACTTTTCCCATGAGTCAGGTGGTGGGCATAGATGCTACCTCTCTGGCACCTCTTACTCCCATCGAGCCTATCTCGTTGGGGTCGAGGATGGAGGGTTTGGTTTCCCCCTTTGGAAATAATGAGGTCCATTGTATGACATCCAATCAGGTCAATATGGTGAGTGTACCCCATCACACTCCTCTTGAGTCAACCATAGTCGAGTTAAGGAATTCTTTGAATGTGCTTTCACAGGAAGGCAATACCTACCCCACTAAAAACCATCCATCCATTGTTGTTGGGATGGATATAACATTTATCTCTTGCTCTCTTACTCTTGCTAATCCTGCTCCACTAGTGTAAAAACTAAATGCTCAATAAATCAATATGAAGGAAATCAAAACATGAATTCAAGAAAATTTTAGCATTCCTGAGAGAAAGCCCAAAGTCCTCATGTGAAGTCTTGAAAGGGGTGTAAACCAATTTGACTTTAAAATTGATTCTTCTCACCTCAATAGGGTTGTAAGTGTTGATGTGGGTAGGGGCTCACTGGCCTCCCTAATGGATGTGGCCACATCCTCCGCTTCACCACCTGCAGGGGATTCTTTGAGCACAGGTAGAATTCTATCCCATCCATCCTAGCCACCATTGGTTGAAATAGTTTTTATTTTAGATCCTCTATTCAACGTTGGTGGTGGGGTTAACTTACCTCTAGACTGGGTGTCCCCCACCTCCCTTGACCAAACCCAAATTTCTAGTGCTGCTTCAACACCAAAAACCTGGTCTTCTCAAGCCCAAAAGATAGCAACATATAACTCTATGAATTCATTATCTCACCAAGCCTTAGAGAGAATTTGTTCCCTAATCGATAATATCAGGGCTATAGGGTCTGAAGTAGATGAGGATGTCACTCTGAGGAAGGGTAAACAAGTAGGTAAGCCAAGAAATGAGCCTTGGAGACCAAGAATGAACTCAAACTTAGTTAAGATAGTGAAGGGTGGAGAAATGAGCAAAAAAACTAATAAAAGAAGGAAAAATAGTGGGGTTGTCTACTCACCCACGTCAAAAAGACAAGAACTAGAAGAAAAACTACTGAAGTGTTTCGAACAATTCAGGAATGACCAAGGTGGCACAACTATGATTGTTGAGAATACAAATTAACTACATCTCTTGGAACATTAGGGGTTGGAGTCCCTTGATAGAAAATATATAGTCAAAAGTTTCTTGAATCTGGAAAAGAAGGATTTTGTTCTCTTACAAGAGACCAAAGCCATTGGTTTTACCCTATAGACCAATCTTAGTTTCAGCTAGAGCAACTCCTCCTTTTCCATGACCCATGAAAAAGAAAAAGGGGCTGCTGCAATCCTAATATCTAATTATTGGTCCTAGTGGATCATTGGCAACAACACCCCCCCCTATAATAGGGTGGTGTGGGCTACTCTAAAAAATAACAATGTTGAGTTTGGAATCTACTCCATCTATGCTCCTAGTGATCACAGGGACATGATCTGAGTTTGGTAATGACTCTCCACCCTACCAAAGGTTCCTTAGATACTAGGAAGTGACTTTAATATGATATAACAAATGAAATAAAAATGGGGTGGAATTGAAATGCCTTGGAAAGGTAATTAGAAACACTTCTGGCACAAATTAAAATGTAAATTTAACCTAATTGAATTGTTGGAATTGGGGAGAAGGATAGAAATGGAGTTTGGTACACATGGTGTAATGCCCAAAAAGGTGGAAATAGGATATATTGTAGGCTTGACATACTCAATGGAAACAATGATTTATTTAATTTCATTCTAGATGAAAATGGGGTAAAGGTTTGTGTCTACCCATACACCCTTTACGATCACCACCCTATTAAGGCCAATCTTTCAATCTACCAAGGAAAACACCAAAGGGATAAAAAGAAGTTAGCATTGTTACCTAATACTCAAGTTCTCAAAGATAGTGAATGTAGAGATTATATCTCATCTCTTAGAGAAATCAATAGGTGATTGTTAAAAGAGGCCTCGATCATTGAAAGGTGGAATGCCAATGTTGAGGGATGGAAAAAACTATTCCATAAAAGTAGGAAGAAAAGGGCCCTAGATACTAGAAGAGAAGAAAATGAGCTCTAAGAAGTTGTGGTACTAGTAGAATCAAAACTCCAGAATGCTCCCAATAATGAAGAGTTGGGAGAAGTGCTTGTGAGTTCTAAGTTTATGCAGCCAATAGACAAGGTCAGAAGAAATTCCACCCAAACCCTAGGTATAAATAGAAACTAGGTTGAAAACCAATTCATTTGCACCTAGAAGATTAGAAGAATTAAAAATTTTGCTCTGAGTATTGGATGAAGATGTCTCTAGTTCCCTACGCTTCGCATTGCGGTTATTGAATCCGAACATTCCGATGGCCAACCAATGTAGGACCCCTGGTATGTATCCTAAAATGAGCTTTTGAAATTTCATTTTGCACTTAAAATTAATTCTGCACATGTGGTCTTTCGCTTTCAATGCATATGCGTTCGTATGCAACACATCTGCTTGCGGAACGACACATTTGCAAAAAGAAGTCTAGGCTCATTTAGGTCATTTAGGCATTCAATAAAAAAGAATTTAAATGCACTGCATTTAAATAGTTGCATTGCATCTGTGTTAAGGATAGACGCATGTAGGATAATCAAACACAATTGATATAATGAATCACATATGCATTTTAGGTAGGTAGATAGATTTGCACCACATATGAATATTTTGAGACACATTATCTTATTTTTAAAATTGATTTTATTTTGCAATGCATTTGAAATGCACAACGAAAATTCCTTGTTTTGCAATGCATGTGTAAAATAGCACTGCATTTGATTCTGTGAACCGCATTTGGCTATCAAATTTCTGATAAAAACTTGAAAAATTTGACATTTGATATCATGGTTGAAATGCACTTTGCAGGTCATTTTAGATCCCATCTATACTTGGGAGTCTCATCCTGACACATTTGAGCTGAGAGAGCGATTGGTTAGTGCGGATATAGTGAGCTCACCAGATTCTATGTTTTTTAATTATATTAGGAGTTTAGGCATTGAGCATTATGAGATTAGATGGCAGGTTTTAGCTGATAGGTATGAGAGGATAGACTGCATTTTATGTACATTGATTGGTGGGATAGTTCTTCCTAACTGGTGGGTTCATGGATTTCCTATTCGATGGGGAGAGATGCTATTCGAGATGTTAGAGAGAGAGGCTATGTATGCTTGGCATTCCTATCTGTTAGGCATGCTATATTTTCACTTGCATGATATAGTGTACAGAGATGCATAGTCTATGAGTTGTGGTACCACTGTTCTCATGGTTTGGGAATGGGAGCGTATAGCTGTATTTAATCCTCCTATTACTATAGAGTAGGATGCTAGATTTTTGTATGTTTTCTGGTATATAGGAAACATTACTCAGAGTCATATAAGAGACACGGGTTATTGGAGGCATGAAATCGACACATTGGATCAGTTTATGTGGAGGCCATACATGGATTGTGAGAGATGGTAAGACGAGGACATGCATTTACCTTTTTATCGACATACACAATACTTGATTGGTAGGACTATTTTGAGTGTACACATTATTGAGAGACACCTACCAGATCGTGTATTCAGATAGTTTGGGGAGGTTCAGGATGAGCCTAGAGGGAGAGCAGATTTTTATCGATCTTTGAGAGAGGTTCCTTATTGGGGGCCTATGACACCAGTGGCTACTATAGAGGTAGAGCTTCAGGCTGTATAGCCTTTACATTTGGGATGGAGAGGCGGAGCAATGGATCTAGGGACTACAACTCCATATGACACTTGGTGGATAGAGCATCGTCCTATTCCTTATACAGATCTAGATCAACCAACATAAGTAGAGAGATGAGGTACAGGGCCGAGAGGGTGGTGCAGGGGTAGAGGTGGTGGTAGAGGTGGTGGTAGGGGTGGTGGTGATTATGGGAGAGGTGAAGGTGGTAGAAAAGGATGGAGAGGATGGAGAGGTGGTTGGGTAGGTGGATTATCACCTATCCAAGAGGTGGAGGTAGAGGATATACTGATGTTTGACCTTGGGGGTGGAGTACAGGCATAGTTTTGAGGGGATCATGCTGCCCAAGAGGCAGTAGCAGAGAAGTATGCAAAGTTAGAGATTGGCGGAGAGGACCTTGCAGAGGAGGAGGAGGCTGATATGGATATTGATCCTCTTGGTATTCTGCTACGTTATGGGGAGGATGATGTTGAGGAGGAGGTACCTATGGAGGAGTAGGAGAGAGAGCTCCAAGATTGAATTGTAGAGGGGAGACAAGATGATGATTCTCTTGGAGATAGTGACAGGGAGGCTTTGGAGGAGAAGTTGAGATTGGTTATAGGAGAGCGAGATGCCTTGCAGATAGAGAGAGACGACGCTCTGATGGAGAGAGATTAGGCCATAGCTCAGAGACAGGAGACAGAGAAACAGTTCAAAAAGGTCAGATGCCTTTGCAGTGGTACCTCATTTGATGGGTTTTCTCATGAGCTAATCAAATCAGTTGAGAGGGCTTCATATTATAGAGATCTATACGAGTCAGTGGTGCCAGCAGAGAGATGAGCTCCTAGGTTTTCAAAAGGTTCGCACTCATAGATCACAGAGCAGGAGTTAGAGTAGGACTCATAGCACAGAGGGCGTGGTAGGACCACCAAGAGTAGGTCCGTATGATAGGCCTTCCACCTCACAAAAAGTACCTCTAAGGCAATTTCCTCCACCTTCACCACATGGCAGTAGCGGTAGTGGGACACGTTGACACTTTTATATATGTAGACATTATATTTAGATCAAAGAGCCTATGAGCTCCTTTTTATTTATGGATACATTTTGACATTGTACTATGACACATTATTTTGAGCGATATATATATATATATATGATTTTTGGTGGCTTCTATATGATATGCAGTTCTATTTTATGATGATGCATTGTTTCTATATGATTATGTTTCCTAGATGATGTATGTGTTGGAATTATGCCTTAGCTTTCTGGCATGCTTCTCCTTTTGGCCTTGGTGGATAGGTTCATGTTTATGGTGTTTATCACCATACTACGCATGGTCTTCTTCCTCACCGCGGTGGCCGTGGTAATGGTCTTTGGTCTAGCTTTGGCGGTTACTGCCATACCACAGGTGGTGGTTCCTCTCACCATGGTAGCGCGGTGAGACCGCGTGCGGTCGGGTCCTGCGGTTACCACCATATCACGGCCAGTGCTTTGGTTGACTGCGGTGGCCGCAGTAAGACTGCCAGCGGCCTGGCTGGCAATTAGCGCCATACTAGAGCTAGAGCTTTGGCTGACCGCAGTGGCTGCGGTAAGACTGACAGCGGCCTGGCTGGCAGTTACCGCTGTATTGCGGCCAGTGCCTTGGCTAACTGTGGTGGTCTCAGTATGACCACCGATGGTCTACTCGAGGCATTTACCACCATACCGCAAGGATTTGTCAATAAGGCTGTGGTAGCACAGTAGGAGCTCGAATGAGCTCGGGTCAGGTTTGATTGAGTTTGACTCGGTGTTAGAATAGATGGCGAATGGCAGGGCGTCACATGGCAGCTCTTGGTTGGTCGAAGGTGATATAAAGGTTGAGCTCAGTGTTCTGGTGGGCCAGAGCTGGAAGGAGCTCGGTTGGCTTACCGCCATACTGCGAGGCCAATCAGTAAGGGCTGTGGTAGTATGGTAAATGGCGAGGTGAGCTCAGTCAAGCTCACCACCATATCGCGACATGTTTTTTAGCTCGGTGCAGTAGTGCGGTGGAGTCAGGGTGCGAGCTTAGATGGCTTACCGCCATATCGAGAGGTTGATCAGTTGGGGCTGCGGTAATGTGGTAAGAGCTCGGGTGAGTTCGGAGCTCGGTTGACTGAGTTAGACTGAGCTTGATCGAGCTAGACCGACTGTTAGAGTTGTGACTATGAATGGTATGGCAACATGTGGAAGATCTTTATGACCCGGTTGGCCGGAGTGTGTTTTCCTAATTGCGATAGAGTTGTATCATTGATGGGAGGTTGACAGACATGTCTATGACCTGGGTTAATTATTGTGGGACCCGATGCAGTTGTATAAGCGATGCACGTTATCAAGGAAGAATTGAGCTCTGGCAGGAAGGATTGTCTTATTCTAGAAGGAGCCGTTGACAGTGAGAGAGTGCTCGAGCAGTTTTGAACTGTGAACACTTAGTCTCTCAAATGGGTTGAGAAGAAAACCTATAAGGCTAAGAGGCTGGGCTGGCCATGTGGTTGGCTATGATAGTTGTCTAAGTGGAGCTGAAGGGAATCTACACAGTATGTCATGAGAACATTGTAACTGTGTGAGATTCTAGTTTTGTTTTGCCTGTATCTTTCTCTGTGATGAACAAGATGTAACATCCTAAAGAGCATAGCTCTGATCTTGTATTGTAATCATTTTAGTTACTGAATAATACATGTGAGCTAAATGTTTTGGAGGTGGGGTTTTTTGCCTGAAAAGGTTTTCCCCAAGTATATCTGTGTGTTCATGATTTTTCTTTCATGGGTTTCTTTCTGTGTTGAATCTGTTAGTTGTTTGCATTCACTTTCCTCAATAGGATCAATGGGGGATCAACTATGCCTGTTTTCGCTTTATGGTATAGTTGGTTGTGTCTTTGTTGTGATTTTGTTGAAATCACTAAGGCACTACTGTCTTAGATGCATATCTTGATGACACAACTGAATTGGTATCCCCAACAAGTGGTATGAGAGCTGGAAGCTTGTTGCTCGTGATACCAACAAGTGGTATCAAAGCATGTTTAAGGGAGGTCATGGCTTGATGATGCCAACCAGTGGTATCAAAGTCTTCTCCTGGTTGCTGAAGTTCTAGGTATTTCTTCTGTGTCGATTTCTTAGCCTGGCAAGCTTGAGGAAGTCTGGAGAAATTGGTTGGTGATTGATCCTTCAATGAGTTGAAGTGTGTACTTCATTGATTCAACAGACAGTTTTTCAAAGATGATGGAGATGACTGGAGTTGGTCATGTTGTTGCAACATGGTCTGTGGCTCCTGGCTCGCAACAAATTTCCTGACGCAAAGGGCATGAGATGTACTTATGGCTGATTTGCAGCGAAGCATGGTGTTCATACTGGGTGTCAGTGTGAGAGACTCCCTTGTGGTATGGACTTGTTTTTGTTGCTGATCAACTATGGAGGGTTATGCTTGTGTTGGGTGTTTCTGACTTTGCACTAAAGGTAGTTTCTCTAGTGCTCTGATTGCATGGAGGCTATGAAGTGACCTTGGTGGTCTGCAAATTTTGGATAGCCTGGTTCTCTTTTTCTTGTGCATCACTGTGGTGTTGGAACTGGTCTAAAATGGACCTGTTGTTCCTATGTGCTTGTGTCTTGCACTTGCATGGGTTCAGATTCATGTCTTTGGCTCTGAAGGTTTTGTGTAGACTTTCCTAACAAGTCTATGTTGCATTTTCATGTTCTTTCATTGTTCTGGTTAACTGTGATGGTTGTGTGTAGACTCTTGAGTCGTCTAGATGAGAAATGAAGATGGAGGTGCGTGGGTGTTTTGGAAACACTATGGTTTTGCAGGTTTTACATGGTCAAGGAAAACTTGCATTGTGTGGACCTGTTGTTTGCTATTTTCTAGACCCTAGCCTCTGGGGTGTGACTGGATGAGATAGTTTGCAGTTCGACATGTTTTGAGGAGGTGTGTTGTCTTCTCTGCATGAGAATGTTGGTATGGTTTTCTCCTTCAGCATTCTTGTGGTATGCTTTGTTGGTTTCCTAGACTATAGTGCTTGAGTTATGGACGTGATTGGAAAATTAGATCTGGTCTTTGATCTGGTGTTTGAGTCATGGTTGTCTACATGGTTGTTCTCTTTGAGATCTCAGTTTTGCAATTTCTAGTGCGATGATAGTTTTGTAGGTTTACATTTGGTTGCATCCACGAATTGTGCAATGATGTGGGCTGTCCTTACCTACATGTTTGTTGTGAGACAACTCGAAAGTGGACTGTCTATATCCACAAGGTTGTAATTGTGTTGTGCAAATCTGTTAGCTGACCTTGTCTATGGTCACTTGTGCATTGGGGTGGCTGTTTTGAAATGAAAGGATGGATGGCATTGGAGTACTTGAATAGTCAGTTATGGGAACCTGGAGCATGTGTATCACATTGTCATGGAGAGCTTGTTGCACTGGTTATTATAAGCTTTTGACAAGTGATGGGGTGATTAGTCATGGTGCTTGGAGATCTCAGTGTCACAGTTTAGTGGGAGCTTTAGCAGTGACTGTGGATTCATCATTTGATGGTGAATGGTCTTCTTTGGTGTTGTAGATCTTACATCTGCATGTTCACCATTTGAAGGTGTGTAACATCTTGGAGCCTTGAAGGACCCTGGTAGTCTTTGGCTGAGATGTTGATGGTGCTTGACATGTGATGTTGGTTTAAAGTTTGTTTGCTTTGTGTCATGGTATACTCTTGCTTGTGCATTAGAGTTTTGGCATGCTGCATTGGCTCTTGAAGACCATGGACATTTCAATTGAAGCTTGGTATCTCCTATGGGGATGTGAAGATCATGGTGTCAGGATATGTTCCTATTCTAGGTTTGGAGCTTTGACAATGGTCTGGGGTTTCTCTATGTTTTGAGTGCATTAGTCATATGTTGGTGGACTTCATGGTTGCTGCAATATTGCAGATTGAAGTTAGCATGAGCTGACATGTTGCTGATACTCATGGATGCATGGAGAATAAGGTGAGGTTGAAATTATTTTGAGAATATTGTTGTTATAGCTAAAAGTCTGAGAAGCCTGCACCTTGGTTGAATGTGAATTCAACAGAGACCTTGAAGGAGAATGCTCTTGGGTAAGTCATTTTGGTTTATATATCTTGGATGAGCATGTCTCTCTTTTCTTCTTGGTCTACTCGGCAGTGGTTTCACTTTGAAAGGTATTTTACCATTATATCTTTCAATTGTGTGTTATGCTTTATCTTTCATGATATGAATCTTGAGTTGGTTTTGAGATTCTGGAGGATTCATAATGGAAGATGGATAGCATTGTTTATCTCCTTGTGCTTTTGAGGACTGATAGAAGATGGTTTGATGGGTGAGTGTGATCTTCTTGGTGCTTACATCCATGGTGTTGTTGGATGTTGTTAAGGCTTTTCCTTTGGGATGTGTAGAAGATCATACTTGTCATAGTTTGCATATTGAAGTGTTTGTAGAAGGACATGTTTTGATTTGCCGTTTCTCTCTAATATGGTGTTGTTCTTCCTATTTGTTCCTTTGACTTTGGATGTTTGTGAAGCCGTGGTGTTTCCTTCTTCTGTCCATCTTGGAGGCATTTGGAAGAACTATGGAAGATAGTTGAGAGAAACTTTTCTTGCACTGGGTGTTTGCAGGTGTTGCAGATCAGTGTGGTTGTTCCTTGGAACTACATGGTTACTTCTTCAATTTGCAGAGTTTTGGTGGATTTGGTATGCCTGGATCATGTGTGATGGTGCTTTGTTTGCATTCATCTGGACTATACCCCTGAAATGGGAGTACTTGGACGTGCTTGGTCTTGTGACTGGTTGGCACTAGGTGCTTATTTTCTGCTAAGATGGGTGGGTTTACTATGATGGCATGAGTCTGCTGATGGTTGTCATACCTTTGAGGTATGGGTTGTTGGATGTTTCAACATGAGCTGTGGGTGCTGGTGTTTCAGTCACATGGGTTTGATCACTTGGATGGCTGGTAGTCAGTTTCTGATTTTTGTTCTAGCTAGTTGGTTTCTTGTTCTGGAGTTGGTGTTTGCATGGAGCCCAATTCGTTTGTTGCTGTGGTCTTGTTGCCTTTGTCGCCTGGAGGATCAATTGTTTTCATTCCTGAGATTGGTTCTTTTTCACCTTGGTGTGTTCCTATGTTTGGAGTTGGTGCCTCAGATGGTGGAAATTTTTTGATGTCGGTACAGGGGTCTTGGTTGGAGCGTAGAAGCATGTTTTTGGTCCTGGTTTGGTGTTTGGAGGATGCCTAAAAGCCTGCTTCAGGTGGGAGTTTGTTGGAATTATGCCTTAGCTTTCTAGAATGCTTCTCCTTTTGGCCTTGGCGGTTAGCTTCATATTTATGGCATTTACTGCCATACTGCGTGTGGTCCTCTTCCTCACCGCGGTGGCCGCGGTAACGGTCTTCGGTCTGGCTTTGGTGGTTACCGCCATACCATAGGTGGTGGTTCCTCTCACCATGGTAGTGTGGTGAGACCGCCTACGATCGGATCCTATGGTTACCACCATACCGTGACCAATGCTTTGGCTGACTGCGGTGGCTACGATATGACCACTAGCGGCCTGGCTGGCAATTACCGCCATACCATGGTCAATGCTTTGGCTGACCGCAGTGGCCGCAATAAGACCTCCAGTGGCTTGGCTGGTGGTTACTATTGTACCATGACCAATGCCTTGGTTGACCATGGTGGTTGTGATATGACCACCAATGGTTTGCTTGAGGCATTTACCACCATACCACGAGGCTTTGCCAACAGGGCTGTGGTAGCGCGGTAGGAGCTCGAATGAGCTAGGGTCAGGTTTGACCGAGTTGGACTCGGTGTCAGAACAGATGGTGAATGGTAGGGTTACATGTGGCAATTTGGCAGCTCTTGGTTGGCCGAAGGCAATGTAAAGATTGAGCTCGGTGTTGTGGTGGGCCAAAGCTCAAAGGAGCTTGGATGGCTTACTGCCATACTACGAGGTGAATCAGTAAGGGCTGCGGTAGTGCAGTAAATGGCGAGGTGAGCTCGGTCGAGCTCACCGCCATATCGCGACATGCTTTTGAGCTCGGTACAGTAGCGCAGTGGAGTTAGGGTGCGAGCTCGGATGGCTTACTGTATATCGTGAGGCTAATCGGTTGGGGCTATGGTAATGCGGTAAGAGCTCAGGTGAACTCAGAGCTCGGTTGATCGAGCTGGATCGAGCTTGACCGAGTTGGACCGAATATCAGAGTTAGGACTGTGAATGGTATGGTGACACATGGAAGATCTTTATGATCCGATTGGCTACAGTGTGTTTTCCTGATTGCGATAGAGTTGTATCATTGATGGGAGGTTAATGAACATGTCTACGACCTGGGTTAATGATTGTGGGGCTCGATGCAACTGTATAAGTGATGGATGTTAGCAGGGAAGAATTGAGCTTTGGCAAGAAGGACTGTCTTATTCCAGAAGGAGCCGTTGACAGTGAGAGAGTGCTCAAGCAGTTTTGAACTGTGAACACTCAGTCTCTCAAATGGGTTGAGAAGAAAACTTGTGAGGCTAAGAGGCTAGGTTGGCCATGTGGCTGGCTGTGACAATTGTCTGAGTGGAGTTGAATGGAATCTACATAGTATATCATGAGGACATTATAACTATGTGAGATTCTAGTTTTGTGTTGCTTGTATCTTTCTCCATGATGAACAAGATGTAACATCCTAAAGAGCATAGCTTTGATCTTGTATTGTAACCGTTTTAGTTATTGAATAATACATGTGAGTTGAATTTTTTGGAGGTGGGATTTTTTACCTGAAAAGGTTTTCCCCACGTATATCTGTGTGTTCATGATTTGTCTTTCATGGGTTTTTTTTGTGTTGAATCTGTTAGTTGTGATTTTGTTGAAATCACTAAGGCACTGCTGTCTTAGATGCATATCTTGATGAAAAAACTGAATCCGTATCCCCAACAGTATGTATATGTGTTATGAATGAATTTTTCTACATGATGATGAGTTTATGCACTCTATGATGTTATGATGACTCTATTTATGATGGATGTAATGTACTATTGATGCTATTTACATGTGATGGTTTTATGTACATGCAATGAAGATTTCTATGTTACTACATGTTTGAAATGCAATGTAACTATATGATGTACTTGTATAGACATACAATATTGTTTACATAATGCTTATAGAATGTATACATATGCAAATTATCCAATGTTTTTGTTGTGTCACAGGATGCTATCATTATGTTGGATGGGAGAAATATTAGGATGGATGATTTTAGAATGTTAGTAAGAAACAACGAAGGAGGTTTATTGAAAAACATATGATCTTCGATATTTTGCGAAATATGCTAAGCTTGTATTTTTATCATCATTGGGTGGGACTGACACAAATGGATAGTACAAACCATGATATGATATAGACCATAGTGTACCATTTCATCCATCTGTGAAAAATAGACAGTCATAGACAAGGAGTGTCTAACTCATACTAAGGATAATATTTCCCCAGTCATTTTGTCTAGACAAACAACATACGACAAAAAAATAAAAGATAGGTCATGAGACGCCATTGCTCTTCTAAATCATTGATAGGACATCCTTGAGGAAAATAGTAACATGACTTAAAATGCAAAGTTTAAAAATGACAGTTGACAGACAACAGTCAAAGAAAAAGAGTCCCGAGACATCCTTGCTTCTCTAAATCCTTCAAGGGACATCCTTGAGAAAGCTAGTAATCGGACTTATGCACAAATCAATAAAAAGACAAGACAAAATAAGATATAAAGTCATAAATCCAAATAAAAGTATTCGCCAAAACTTGATCTTATGGGATTGTTTGATGTTTGACATAGCTTAATGTGAGGGATGATACATACCACATAAGACATTGAGTCTGGTTTCAACTTGGTGACTATCTATGTAAGGCCTGACAAAGCTTGTTTTCAGAAAGACACTTGCCATATAAGACGTTGGAGCCTGATGTCGTTGATGCAACAAGCTACATGAGGCTATGAAAATTTGACAATGTCCATTGACAATAAAGACATATCTTTCTTAAGACATAAGTTGATCACTTTGATAATGTGTCTAATTTTGACTTGATGAAAATGTTTGAGATGCTTGCCTTGTTGATTCATGACTTGGTTTGATTTCTTGACTGATACGAGTGTGTTTGTGTGTGTTGATTCTGTATGTTTTGAGATGATGCACCCTAAAGGATTGACCTAATGTAGCCTCGAGGGCTCATCGATTGATTAGCCTTGCCTACATTGTACACACAAAGACCTCGTAGTTTGACACGACCAATGACTTTGAATGTACAAAGAGTCATGATTTTATGTGCGTGAGATGTGAGAAACCTAGATAGACAAACCTAATGCCTTAGGGGCACATCGACAAATGGCCTTGCCTACGTCCAGTTGTAGAGGCAACGTAGTTCGACTATGGTCTATGACTGACTTGACTCTGTTTTTGGGATTTTCTGACATGTTTTGATTTTTTTAGATTTTTGAGGTTTTTTGATGTTTTCAAATTTTTTCAGGACATTTTCTGATGGTGTAATGCTATGTACAAGGTCCACATGACACAAGTCAAGGATTTTCCCCCAATCAGGAATAAGACATACAAGATGGAGTGAAGAATGTGACGAAAGGGACCTGATGTCAATCATTCCAAGCAATGGATAAGACAACCATTTATTATTAGGGAAAATGAAAAGTCTAATTGGAATGATGGTAGATGAAGGAGCGAATTTGACTACACATGATGCTTGTTTACCAGATTTTCACCATGGTACTTATCCATAGTGCCACCAAAGTGGTTTTCACTATTGGACAAATTATTTCTCTTTACTATTTTACTAATTTTTCAATTTTTTTGGTGTTACAAAGATGCCTGTTTGCAAGGTTTTCATCAAGGTAACCATTTTTTTGTTTTTTTGTTTTTATTTTTATTTTTCTCGATTAAGACAAAGACTCTCAGAAGCTACGCATAGAACCTATTCAGATGAAGGTTGTTGATTCGTGACAAAATTAGTTCTCCTTCAGGGGTAGAGAGTTGGTACGCTCCTGATCCAAAAGCTTTTGTGACAATGTAGGGCCCTAACCAATTAGGTTCAAACTTACCTGGTTTTTCTCATTCAGCTTGATTCTTGGGGTTTTCTATTAAAACCAGGTCACCAATGTCAAAGTGTCTAGTTAGAACTTTCCTATTATAACTACAACGAAGATGATTATGATATGCTTGCAAATGATCTAGTGCCTTTTATCTTCATTCATCTAGTAATTCTAACTCTTGTAATCTGGATACACGGTATTCTTCATCATCAATATGACCTTTCAAGGATACCCTCGGGGAAGGAATTTCAACCTCAATAGGTAAGATAGCTTCAAATTCGAATACTAGGGAGTATGGATGCTTGTCTGGTAAGCCCATAAGGCAAGATTAAGCTATAGATGCCAATCACGACCAACGTCATTGATAGTCATTTTTAGGATTCTGATAATGGTTTTATTGGATGCCTCGGCTTGGTCATTACCTTGTGGGTAATATGGTGTGTAAAAATGATGTTGGATGTGGAATTCTTCACATAGATGGCAGACTACTTGGTTTTTGAATGGATGACCATTGTCTGTGATAATGGATTGGGGTACACCATATTGAAAAATGATATAATTTAGGATAAACTTGGATATTTGTGTGTTGATGATGTAACTCATGGGAATAGCTTCAATCCATTTGGTAAAGTATTCGGTGGCGATTATGATGAATTTATGGCCATTGGATGATGGAGGGTGTATCTTACCTATGAGGTCAAGTTCCCATTGGGCAAAGGGCCATGGTGAAGTAATCGGATGAAGCTCCTGTGCTAGTGCTCATATCAAATCTTTGTGTTTCTGACACTATCAACATTTATTAACAAAGATATATGAGTCTTTTTCCATTGTAGGCCAATAATAACCTAATCTCATAATATTATGGGCTAAAGTAGGACCACTAGAATGGGAGCCACATATACCCTCATGTACCACTCGCAAGGTTGTTTGTGCTTCTTCAACATCAAGACATCTCATTAGGGTGTTATCTAAGGTATGTCTATATTCAATGATGGTGTATTTAGCCGACTTACAGACAAAGGTTCTACATTGGTTGTTTGACAAGTCTACAAGTAAGGTTTGGGAATTTAGATAGTCGTATACGTCTTTGTACCAAGGGGAAGTAGGACCAAAAATCATACAAACCATCACAGAATTGAGGACATCATAGGCATGGACCAATAGTTGTTCAACCAAAAACTCAAATTTAGGCACATTGCTAGGAATATCCAATAAGGAACCCTCAGTTGCCATAGCATTTATTGCCTTGTTTTGAATACGTGGTATTTTTTGAAAGGTGATTTCATCAAATTACTACTTGAAACTATCGGCCATGTGCTTGTAGGGGGCAAGTTTCTCATCCATAGTCTCATAATCATCATTTACTTGCCAAACTACTAGCTGAGAATCCCCATAAAGATGTAGAATCTTAATTTTCCATTGGGCTACCATTCTTAGTATTATCACTAAGGCTTCATACTCTACTATGTTTTTGGTGCAAGGGAAAGCAATCTTGAATGATTTTGGAATAGTATTTCCCTAAGGTATAACAAATAGTATACCTGCTCCTGAACCATGATTAGTATGTGACCCGTCAAAGTATAATTTCCATTTGGTTCTAGTGTCAACTTTGAAGATAAATTCAATAGGAAAATATGCCACTAAAGGATGGTTTGCCTTCATGGGTGCATCTACTAACTGATTTGCAATTACTTGTCCTTTGATAGCTTCCTTCTTCACATATTGGATGTAATATTCACTAAGTATCATCACCCATTTAGCCAATCGACCTGTTACTGTTGCTTTACTTAGGAGATATTTGAGGGGATCAATATTTGCGACCAACATGGTTTGGGAGTTTAGCATATAGTGCCGAAGTTTTTGAGTAGCAAAGACTACCACAAGACATGCACGTTCTATGTTTATGTAGTTTAATTCATATCTCACCAAGGTAATGGCTGATGTAATACACTGCCCTTTCATGACCTTGATCATCATTTTGTGCGAGAAGAGCTCCTAATGTTGACTGAGTTGCTGAAATGTATAGTATCAACAATTTTCCATCTATAGGTGGCATTAACACTGATAGAGTGAGCAAATAATCCTTGATCTGTTGGAAAGCTTCCTGAAATTTAGGTGTCCATACAAATGGTACTCCTTTCTTGAGTAAATGTTGAAATGGGTGTATTTTGTCTGCTAGTTGTACAGTGAAGTGCCTGATAGATTGTAATCTTCCCTGTAGTGTTCTTAGTTGACCAATGCCAATTGGGGGAGGCATTTCTACAATATCTTTTACCTTCTCTGGATCTACTTCAATGCCTCTTCTAGAAGTGATGTATCCTAGAAGTTTCCCTGATTTCACTCCAAAGACACATTTCTTTGGATTTATTTTGACATTGTAATTTTCTAGCCTCTGGAATATCTTGTCTAGAACTTTCAAATGATCTGACCTTGTTACTGATTTAGCTATAATTTCATCGACATAATCTTCCATGAGAGTATGTACAAAGTCATGGAAAATAGTAGTCATTGCCCATTGATACATAGCTCTTGCATTCTTGAACCCAAAAGGTGTAACATTGCAACAGTATGTTCATCATGGACATGTGAAAGCTGTCTTGTGTTGGTCTTTAGCTGCAATTTTTATTTGGTTATATCCAGAGAAACCATCCATTAGGGATAGCATCTCATACCCTGCTATAAGGTCTACTATCATGTCAATGTTCGGCAAGGGGAAGTCATCCTTAGGACATTCCTTGTTGATGTCTCTAAAGTCTGTATAAATGCGGATGCCCCCAGTTGGTTTAGTCACTAGTACAAGATTTGAATTCCAGTTTGCATAGTCTACGAATCTTATGAATCCAACATCCAAAATTTTCTTAAGTTCTGCCTTGACTAATAGAGCAATTTGTGGATGCATCTTCCTTAACTTCTATTTTACTAGCTTAGTACCTAGCTGTAATGGTAGGTGGTGCAATATTAGGTCTAGATCCAGCCTAGGCATGTATGCATATGACCATGCAAATTTTATTTGTCTCTTTGTGAAGAAGTATCGAAACTCAGGTTGTTTTGTCTCTATCAATGATGCTGCAAAATATACTATCTGAGGGTTTTCTTTTGTATTTATGTTGACTTCAACAGACTCTTCCACTAACATCAATGACTTTTCTTGTGCAAATGGGAGAATTTTTAAACCTCCATCCTTGGGTGCCTGATCCGTCCTTTATTTTTACTATTTCTTCATCCAAAGGTGCCTTTCAGTTTTCACCTAGGGACTTGTCATTTTTCTCTTTTTCACCATTTTCCTTTTTATTCTCACTTTTACAACTAGAGGTGTAAACAAACTCCCCAAAATATGCTTTTTCATCCAAGTCTATGGTAAAACCAACCTTATGATCCCCTCTAGGTATGCCTTCTCGAAGTCCCATGAACTCAGCTATTGCTTCATCGCTCTTTAATACGTCTAAGATGTGTGTACCTTGTTGATCCCAGTCGATAAGTTGGGGATATATGAGAGGAATTTCATCATCAGAGTTATCAAATGTAGAAGCTAACAAGGCGGATACAGAGTGGTTGACATGGTCACAAAATTTTTGCGCTAACTCCCTATTCTTTTTCCTACGGGTAGGTAAAATTTGATGTGGGACTATTGTAATAGCTAATTCATTAGAAGATTGTTTGTCAGGTGCCCAAGATGCATGATCAAGGGTTTCCCAATAATAGTGCTTAAGCCATTATTCTTTGGAGAAGGTCTTTTTATTATGAGGGCTAGATGGATTTGGTATGGGTTTTATCATTTTGTCCAGTTCTCCAAATAGATTATCCAGGTTCATTGTAATGGTAGACGAAAGGGAATCCTATTCATAGTTGCTTGAGTTAGGGGATTCATCGTAAACTGGGGAAAGTGGTTTGTGAGATATCTTGATGTCTTCATAAGCACTTACTTCCTCTTGAAATGGTGATGAAGTACTAGGAAAGCCAATTCTAAGTAGTTGAAACCCTATCCCTAGGCCTTTTGATCATGGTGATACAATGATTGGTTCCATCCTTCCATTCTAATGTAGTCCTAACCCATTATGTCCGCCATAGCCTTTGCTTTGCATTATCTTAAAGCCTTTTCCATATTGATCTTTAGCTATCTGAATAGATGGTGAGGCGTATTCATTGTATTCTTGGTACAACCAGGAGGTAATATCACCTTGATCCACAATTTCTTCACTTAACTCTCCCCATTTGGTCAATGTCATTGTAGGGGGAACATGAAATGTGACTACAGATTGTCTTCTATCTACCATAGGTAGATCATATGCCTTAGGTGGAACCAACTGAATGAAACAGTAGGATGCCTTCATGTGATACTCTCCACATCTCTTGTCTTGGATCTCAACTTTAGGATTTGATGAGATGTGATGGGTCAACGCATAGGGATAAAGTAAATGATGAAGCTTCTTGATTAATGGGAACCTGTCATTGTGGAATTTCCCTTAGGCTTGTACAATATTGAAAAGGATCTGGATCACCATCAATTTTGATCTCGATGCCATTATACAAGAATTTAAGATATTGGTGATATGTGGAAGGTATAGCTTTCATTGCATGTATCCAAGGTCTACCTAACAATAGGTTATATGGAAGGGTGAGATCCAAGACTTGGAAGCTGGTGTTCATAACTGTTGGGCCAATTCTAATAGGGAGTGTGACAACTCCTTTGGATGATCTTTCCTCATCATTGTAAGCCTTTATTAATATACTCTTAGAGGTGTCCATGCATGCTTCTGAGAATCCTAATGCCTTAACCAATTTTAGGGTACACAAGTTCAAACCTACTCATCCATCTACAAAGACTCGTCTCAATTTGGTTTGATGGACTAGGACTTCAAGATGTAATGGGTCATTATGATCAGTCTTTTCTATTGAGTAATCTTGTTGGGATAATGTGGCATGATGGGAGTTATTTAAGTATCCTACCATTTCTTCAAAATGATTGACATTTAAGTTGGTAGCGATAGTCGTGCTCTATAAGGCTTTGTCGAGAATGAACTAATGATCAGGTGATAAAGTCAATAGTTCCACGATGGATATTTGTGCTAGGGTCTTGCTCAGTTGATCAAGAAGATTGTACTTAGACTTGGAAGACTATGTAGGTGGCTTAGAAGGACTTGGAAGGGATATCTTAGTTCTCTGTGTATTTACAGCATATTCAGGACTCTTCTTAATGGTGATGGTATGGACATTTTCATTTGCAGCTCAGAGGTGGTTTATGATCTTACCTTTACCATAGTCATACTTGGTATTGGCATAATTGGCTGATGGAGTATTCTTGGTTCCCAAACTAGAGGCCTTTCCTTTCGTGTGGTCATGTAAGGGGTCCGTGAAGAACTTATGATCACTATTATTGGTATGTTTCTACCCATTGACCTCTATGCTTCTATCTTCAACAAAGTCTTGTATGATATTCTTCAATTGTCGACATTGTTGTAGGTTGTGTCCTTTTGTTCTATGATATTAACAATAGGTGTTATCATCCCACCATGAAGGTTTAAACTATCCAGGATCATACTCTCTTGGTTCCAATGGTTTTATAAGATCATGTTTAATCCGCTCTTTGAAAATGGTCTTGATTGGTTGCCCCAAAGGGGTAGATTCACATTTAGGAAATCTCCTTTGTGGTTGTTGTTGTGAATTTTGGACAAAATTAGTTGTTTGATCTAGATTGTTCGTCATGTCATGATTGGTGTTGTAAGCTCTAAGTGTTATGATTGGTCCACATGTATGGTGTTAACATCAACAATATCGTCATTGGTAACATTTTTGTTTCTAGACCAGAAATTATTTCTATTGTTGGGAATGTTTTGATGTTGAACAACTGGGTTTCTACTTGGTACTTTAATTTCTCCTTTGTCAATAAGGCATTTTTCAAGGATGATTCCCTTTTGTACCAAGTATAGGAATGAATTTCAACAATGTACCCTTAAGTCACCTCTCATTTTTGGATTGATATTTTCAAGGAATATCATGACTTTTTGTTTTTTCGATATTTCAACTGGACATTTGCTAGCTAAACCTCTCCATATTTGAAAGAAAGTGGTGAAAGTTTCACCTTCTTCTTGCATTGTGTGACATAAGGTATCTATTGTTACTTCATTTTATATGTTAAAGGCAAAGTGTTCAACAAAATTATCAGCTAATTCCCCCTAGGATCGTATACCATATGGTAATTTAGAGAACCATTCCAATGCTATCCCGACAAGGGTTCATTGAAATAGTCTCATCATGTATGTGGGGTCATATGATATGTCCATGCATGTTGTAGAGAATTCTATAATGTGTTCTACAGGATTCTTCCTCCCATTATACTTAGGAAAATTTGGTATAATGTATCTATGTGGGAAGGGTGTCATGTATAGCTCTTTGTCAAAAGGACATGGACATAGATCTTGTGTTGAGATAGTTCATCTACCTGACATAGACATATTGTCCATCTGTTGTTGAAACATTTGCATTTGGTTTTGGAGAACATCTACTTGTGTCAAGGATATGTTGTTTGCGCTGTCTGGATCAATGTAGGTGTTCTGAAATGCTGTGTTATGTGACGGGTTGTGATTTGGTGATGGAATATATCCCATTTGAATGTTTTGATTTGGTGGCGGGATATATCCTTTCAAATTTTTTTTTCTTGGTGTAGGAATATTTCCTGTCGGAATTTTATGTTTCGGTGTAGGAATATTTCTTTTTGGAATGCTCTGCATAACCCCTATACTTGTGTTCGTGCCAACTTTGGTTCTCTTACCAACAGTGTTTGTGCCAAATGGGTTTGATGAAGATGCCCCCGCAATGAAATGTAAACCTTGTGTTATGTTGAACGGGGTTGTGTTTACAATTAACAATGTTTGAGTTGGTATGGTAGTTGGTATGATTGTGGTAACTTGGGGAATAGAAAAATTTTACATCACGGTTTGTGTTTGTTGAGTAGATGTTGTTTTCAAGGTGTGAACATCAAATCTTGGTGGTAGTGTGGCATCTTCTACTAGAAAGTTTGCTAGATATCATTGGGGATCATCTGCCAAACACTCATCCCTAAAGGATGTAAACTCAAGATCTTGTACGGTGGCATCTATGTCTTCAACAAAAAATTGTCCATGTGCATCTCTAGTGACGTGTTTCTCAAGAAAAATTTTGTGTGGTATTTCCTTCCCTGATGGTTGACTTCCGAAAGGATTGAAAAATTCATTAGGATCTGAAATTTCTCTATGTTTCTTCTTAGACCTTGTTTTAACCATGAAAATTTGCTCAAAATGAGGTAATGCAAACTATGTCTAAAAAATGATATGTCCTATTTCTATGTTTTTTGGATTTTTCAAATATAAAGGATGTTGCTAAAGATTTCTAAAATGACGTATACTAAGATGATGTATGCTAGGATGGACAATATGAAAAATTTCAAGTAGACTATGATGGTAAATGATTCTAAGATGGGTATAACCTACCACCTATGGAATAAAATCAAGCAATGATTTGACTTGACCAAGGAACCTGATTGTAGGACAAAGATAGTTGACAAAGTGAATTTCCCAAACTAGACTATTGAGCTAGAAAGATTCACTAATAGGACCAAAGTGACTAGGTTCAATGATGAGGACAAATCGGAGCATGAATGTATCCAATGACGTGAAAATTGGTTCTACTCTACTATATGAAATTTCCTAGGAAGTGTCTAAATGTATTCAACTTAGGATGACTAGCGCTAAGATGTATATGACACCTAATAGTGTAAGTTTTTTGAGCACATTTTTCCAGTTTCTGTCCAAGGTTGATCGTAAGAAACAAAAGTGAAAATGATAGTTATGCTTTCAGACTCAGTTTGTAGTTTTTGAAGTTTTCTATTGATAGTCAATCGCGGTACACCTTTCAGATATGGTTCTATTTTTGATAGATGCAATTTAGGTTTCAGATGCGGTGATTTGACTAAAACATGTTTCAAATGTTGACAGGCAATTGCGACTTTCAGATAGATGTGGTTTAATTTATGGTAGATGCGGCTCAATTAATTAGATGTGACTCAAAATATGGAATTTGCGAAACTAAACCTATTGACAGACACTTGCATTTTTCATTTGACAGTTGCAGCTCAGAAATACACATGTGGCTCGAAAGTTGACAGTTGTGGCACAATACCTAAACTCTATGAAACTAGACTTTGTTGACAAACACGTGCATTGTTTAATTGAATAGTTGCGACTCTCTAAGATAGATGTGGTTCGTACTATAACATTTGTGACTCAAGTTTTTAGTTATAGTTTTCTGATGACAATGTTATGACTAACTCAATTTGATGATCAAGTTTATGACGAATATAAGAAAGAAAATAATCATAGAATACAATGTGTTTTCAGTTTGATGTGATGGATCTGTTAAAACTAGAGAACAATTACACCCTAGCCTGTGTTGGACAATATTTATTGAGTTATTACTTGGATAAATCCAACTACACATATTCAAGGTGGATGACTAGTAGCTTGACCCCACTGGCTCCCCTCCACGACACTCACTTATACAGGGCAACCAAGCTACTATACCCATGAAACTCCCATGGCATACATTTCATCTCAACACATGAACCGTATTTATGTAAGATGGCTTCACAGGTCTGACCTATTGCACCAAAAAATAGATAGGATTTTGGCAAAAACTACATGGTTTTTAGTAAGGGCATTCCGTTCATGAGGCACCATCCAGTACGGTGAGAGACTATTTTTTCCCTTCTCGTTGGAATAGTGAGCGTGATTTCAGGGGTTTCCCACAAAAAACCACTTTTATATAACGGGTGGAAGTCACTGGCTAAAGCGTGTTACTGGTATCAGTCATCTTGGGGTGAGTACTTTCTCCCACCAAGACAGGTCCAAGTTCTAGAGTTAGTAACTCTTTCTCTTGCACCCAAGATCACACAAATGCGCAAGGGGAGAGGATACTTTGATATACCAAATTTGTAAGGGTTACAAAACGTGCTTTCGTACTAGACAAAGCAAAAACTGATTCGTTTTAATTCAAATGACATTTTTTTATCTACCAAACACAAATTTTTTTTAAATAAATAAAAAAACAATGTCTTCTCATAAAGTCCTACATGCAACTGATTAGTAATTTATTTGTGTCTTGGGCTTTCGTCCTGCAAAAAAGAAGATGATTTTTGTTTTGTTTTGGTCTTTTACGCTTTGTCTTGCAAAAACAAAGTTATCATCCTAAACACAACTACAAACAAAAAATTAGCAAAAACAAAACAAAACAAAGACGAAAAATCAAAACACGAAAATACAGATGTTAATTAAAAATGTTTTTTTTTTTACCAGGAAGATGCGGCATTTAAACTCATAGATTCGTCACGATGTTGATAGTTGGATGCAGTGCAGTGTTGATAGTCGGATGTGGTTCAAAATGTAATGGATGTAGCTTGTGTTGTCAGATGCATCACATAATGGATCATATGTGGTTCGTGAGATCAGATGCGTGATTTCTTCAATTAGATGCAATTTGCCATATGATAACCTGTAAAACAAGAAAGGGAAATGTAGAAAGATGTCACGAAGTTTGAAGCATGTTTCACATTGGGTTCACCAAATGTAACATAGATAAATGGGTTTACTGCACAAAAAAATGATTAAATCTAATCTAATAAGTATTAATCTAAATCAAACAGTTAAGAATGAATTAAAATGAACACAACAACTAAAAACGATAACTAGAACAATCTCACCGAATATGCGTCCACTTCTTCGAATTATCTTGATTGTCCTTCTCCATTTTTTTTATCAGTATTCTTGCCCTCATATTTTCAGTATTGATGCAAGCATAGCCTGGATGTATTGTCTAAGAAAACTATTGAAGATAATAGGTTGTTCTCAAAAGTATTGATTTTGGGAGGAGGAATAATGATAATGATAGGTCAATTTATAGATTTTGGGTTTTCGAACGATTGGTTCAAATTAGAAAGAGAGATCAACGATCGAGATTGATGAATGTCATGTGATGTGAGTTTTGTGTTAGTTAGAACGTGAGTTGGGAAATTCTGCATGATAAAGATTAAATTAGAACAATAACTTAATCTTGTGTCAAGACTATTCAAAAATAGAAAGAACACGAGTTCAAGATTATATAAACAATTTAATATTCAGTTAAGAGTCTTTGAAAATATAAGAAATAGACTTTAATGAAAATGATAAAGTTAGAACTCGAAGAATAATCTACTCGAATGCACACATGAAATAATTAATTAAATAAATATGTTTAATTAATAAACATGTCCATGCATATGAGTTGGAACTAGTTAACTGACTGGTTGTGATAGAGAGCCCCCTCATAGAGACGATTAAATATCGAATCCGGAGATAACTAGCGGATTAGAAATAGATCTCAAGTCAAATAGTGAGGGAATAATTAGTCAACTGAACAACAAGGAGTGTGATAGAAACAATTAATTATGAATTAAATGTTAATTAAAATCAACATTCAAAAATTGAAATGATTTAATTAAATAAATAATGATAATTTATTTGATTGACTATTGAAAAGGTTAAATTGAATAATTAAATAATGAATATTTAATTATAGTCAAAATATGATAAAGGGGTTTAAATAATAAATTATTTAATTAAGAAAGAGAATTAATTAGTTAGCAACATAATTAAATAAATATGATTTATTTAATTAATCAAAGTTGAATAAGGGTCATAATGAATTAATTAAATAATTAAAAGGTTTATTTAATTAATAGAGGAAATATGTGTTTAGAAATTAATTAAATAATAAACATTATTTAATCATGACCATGGACATTAGAAAATTATGTTGACAGTGTTGCTCGCAGGCCTAGACCAATTTTCAGCGTCTACAGTTTGCACTATTTATAAAATTCTTGAATCTACCAAGCATATATTATTTAATTTTCTTTATGTAAAAGAAATACGAAACTTTTTTTGTAACGGTTTAAATATTTGGAATAGAAATGATAATCTCATGTGGCAAATTGTATTACTATTTGATAAGAAAATGAATCACAATCTTAATTTTTTCTAGAGCTTTCTTACTGTTGAAATTATGTGGCACATATGGAAAGCAAGAAACAAGGATAAATTCAGAGGTAGTAGAAGGCTCCTTACCAAGTCATCAAAAAGACTCATTTTTATCTATTGCTTTGCATGTATCACTCCATATAGAGATATCCCTACCCATGTTTGTGGAGATGATCAGGGAAGGTTTGGCTAGTGTCACCAAATGAGAGATCAGATGCAAGCATGCATTTCATTTAAACAAACTGAAACATGAAGTCTTCATGAAAGCATTGGAAGAGTTTTAGAGAGAATTTAATGTCATTGTGGAGGGTCCAATAAGACACATCAAGCTCTATGTTGACAAATTTGAGGAAAGTGATGCATAATCAACCTTGGAAGGTACTAGATCTAGAAATATCAAAGGGGGTGCCAGTGGGGGTGAGGGGGATTCATATGCCACTAGTGGAGCTGCTGATTCACACTAAATTACAGCTTTTGATAGGGGTAATCCCACAATACTAGTTTACAATTTTTGGGTAAATTGGACACCGAACTAATTTATTTTAACTAAATCTTCATTTTTCGGGCTCCTATAGCGACTAAAGTGTGAGCAATTTGAAGATGATGAAAACTAGTGATTTGTGAAGTTTTATCTATAGATTCTAAATATATTTCTTCTCAATTGTTTTGGAATCAAATTGCACTTATTTTTCCATCTCCTTCGAAAACTAGTTTTTTTTTTTTAAAACATTTTTTATGAGTGACACTCACTGTATACAACATAATTTATTTTGTATGAAGGATAAAATTATTATTTTTTGAATTTAGATTTGAATCTATGATATGTAGCAATTTCATTTGGTTTTATAGTGTTTTATTGAATATTTTTTCCTTAATCAAGTTTCAAAGTCAAACCAATTACAATTCAGACATAGGTGGACTGTATACACCATAACTTTTTTTGTATGTATCGAAATTCAATATATATATTTTTAATGGATCAAGGACATCAATACCCAGCCCAAACATATTTTTTAAATTTTTATTTTGATAATCTTCTATTTTTCCACATCTATAGAACATAGAGTCTGATTTTCGGTGGAAAGCCTATGTTTAATAAAACTAAAAAAACAAAAACATAATAAAACCAAAACATATTAAAATTATATTCATTGGATAGCTCATTCTGAGGACTACCATCTTCTTGTTGGGTCTGTGAAGTCTCCTCCATTTTCATCCTCAACCCAAGCTTCGAAGGGAAAACATTTGGAGTCTTTCTGTATTAGAGGATGGGAAGGTGGGAAAAGGGGGGTTCGAGTGAACCCCCTTTCCACAATGGGAAACATGGGTTCCCACATGCGAAGGGGTTTTCTCAAACCCTAGTTTGAGTGAAACCCTTTGGGGTTTGTTCGAACCTTCAGTTCGCTCGAACCCCCCAAAATGATTTTTTTTGCATGGGTGAGTTTTTTGGAAGTTTTTCTTCCTCACTCAAATTGTCAACCACTTTTGTGGGTTCACCCATAGTCTAGTTTTAT